>CM041777.1:28358032-28844111 GCA_023374045.1 Limonium bicolor | reverse complement strand
AAGACGAAATCAGGAACGGGGGAGGGAAGAGCGCGCGCAGGCGCCTGTAGCAAGCAGGGCGCGCGGGCGCCGGGACCAAGGGCGGCGCGCGGGACACCTACGGCGCGCAGGCGCGCGGGAGAAAGAGAGGGCGCGGGCGCCGGGGAGGAAGAGAGGGCGCAGGCGCCGGGGAGGAAGAGGGCGCGTGGGCGCCAGCTGTCGGGAAGGCTCGGGGCTCGTTTTTTGCTGTTTTGTTATATAATTGGTTGTTTTTTTACATTGTATACCTCTATTATGCGTGTTTTAATCAGTTCCTAGATTTGTATGAATTTGTTTTTGATGTTGAACTATTGAGATGCATGTATGACCGGTATTGACTAACCTCGACCGGTCTTGACTAACTGTAAAAATAGTATGACTAAATTCTACGGTAAACAACAGATGACGGGAGGAAAGGGCAAGGGTATGCTTGGTAGGTTTGGTCTGGGTAAGGGTAAGGGTAAGACGATTACCGAGCGAGGCGAGAGTTCATCACACCCTCGTATGAGCGGCCCTGATGCTGCTGCTGCTGCAGAGAGGAGGCGTAAACAGTACGCTACAACTTCATCCAGGAAGCGTAGGGAGGTTGAGTTTCTATGAGCCCGCGAGGAGAGGTTGCGGGCGAAGTATGAGCTGGAGCAGAGGGAGGCTGAGGAGGACAAGTATGCGGAGGAGGAGGAGCAGGAGGTGGACCAGCTGCATGGTGTGGATCTTGACTCATTGATCGGCGATGGGACGCTGGTCGTGGGGTCTGATAGTCCTGCCTGGCCCACTCCTCCATAGAGGGGGACAGGAGACACACATCATTGCGAGGCTGACGCTGATGACGAGGACGTAGATGAGTCGGGTGCTGAGCATGAGGGCACACGGGTGCGTCGTCGTCACAGGTCCCTAGTACATGGTCCGGTAGAGGAGGTGGCGCAGATGCAGGCTGCTGATGCTTGGTTGCTTGGGCCGACTCCAGTGCCCGGAGGCCCTCAGGATGCGAGTTTGATCCTGAGCTTCGGTGGTCACGTCGCGCTTGACGTGTGGCGAGGAGTGGTATGTTTCCCGTCTGGTAATAGATTCCATAAAATTTTAGATTGTTTAGGAAATGGTTAATATAGTGTGAACTCAATTATAAATATTCAACAGGAGAAGGGATGTCATAGCTTCAAGGCTAAGACGAAGTATTTGGAGGTGTGGACTCTGAGTACATTGCGGCACCCAGAGTCTCGAGCAGCGGTTGAGGATAGCGGACTTGCGCATCTTGCCGACATAGCGCATGGTTGTTTTGACCTCGCGCTCCTCTCAGCGTTCGTGGAGAGATGGCAGCCTGACACGAACTCCTTTCACATGCCTTTCGGAGAGATGACTATTATTCTCCACGACGTCTACCACATTTTGGGTATCCCCATCACTGGCATGGCGATTTCGTACCAGCCTGAGGATGGCGCCCAGGTTAGTGTAGTGGCCCCACATTTACATGTTCTCATCCCCCACTTCCTACGGCTGTTTGGTGCGGCGGACCAGCAGGAGCTGATGGACTGTAGGTTCCGGGAGAAAAGTCAGGTTCGTTACCGAGCTCTTCATGATACTTGTGGCGGTCCATACTGTACCCCACTTTAGGAGATGGTGGCCTACCTCTGGTATTTGGTGGCCCACTCATTGATCATCGACAAGGGCGGGGATCGTGTTATGCCCATGTCCTACTGGCCCATCCATGACCCTAGTAGGGTCAACTTGTATGCGTGGGGGACTGGGACACTGGCATACCTGTACCGACAGCTCGACATCGCTTCCCGGGCGGATACACGTCAGCTGGCTGGTTGCCTGACGTTGTTTCAGGTAGAACTTGATTGCGAGCTCACGACTTAAGTATTGTAAAGTTATTGTTTGAGTATCTTGGCTAATGGTTTCGGATGATCACCGCAGTGCTGGATCTACGAGTACTTCCCCATGTTCAGGCTGGAGCCCCTTTCAGACTAGGATGGTTGCTCCCCGACGGCGGCGAGGTGGCCTCGTTACACGAGGAATTTGATGGATGATTGTTGAGCAAAATAATGTTGAAACTATCTTGCTAACTATGGGCAGTGAACCAGTCGTTGTAGCTCAACAAGGTCGTATCCACAGGGACTTCGTAACTATCTAGTTAATTATAAGCTTAGTAAATGTGCAAGAGGATATATACAAAAGTGCATAAATGTAAACTGGGGTTTTTGGGATTTTAGTTGATAGATGGAAAATAAAGGAAAGCAATAAAACTAGACTAACTAATCTAGGATAGGTGTAGCTCGGGATGGATATTTGCACCCATCTTCCCTTTACTACCAATGGTCAACCCTCGAACTCATGGCTAAACAACGGGAACGCCAAATTAACTAATAGCCTAATCAAGGTCTACTAATCCTAACCAACGGAATGGAACCTGGCGGATCTTCCAAGTACCTAGTCAATTGATAGCATTAAGCACAATTTCCCCTTAAGTTGCAGTGTAATCCAATCTCGAAATCATCGATATTAGAGTACGCTGTTCTAGTCCCCGACGGTCCAGATTTCTATCTCAGAATCACATGTTGACAGAAATCCACAAGAATGCTCAACTAATCGGTAGGCCAAACCAACCAGTTTAACACATAGATAATTTGGGTAAAACCCTAAACTAATCCTCAAATCATGAGCAACAAGTTTAAGAATCATAAATACCCAATAATCATCTTCATTAAGCTCAAAGACTAAAATAAAGCATAAAAATAAGTTCAAGATTCAACAATGGAGGTTTTAGGGATTTTGGGGCAAAATCCCCATCCCAAGCTACAAGGAAACTACATAGCCATTAAAGCACAAAAGAGAGAGGGAGAAGAAATAGCCATGGGAGGTTGAGGAAGAGCTTCAATGGAGGTGAGCCTTCTCCTCCTTCTTCTCTTCTTCTTCTTCCTTTCCTTTCCTCCTCTTCTTCTCTTTCTCTTCTTTTCCCGTCGTTTTTGTGTTCTGTGTGGCTTCCCCCTCTCTCTCCTCTTTTTCTCCTTTTAAAAAGGCAGATTTGGGCAAAATCTGCGACCGACCGACCCACCCTGGGTCGGTCCCGTGGGTCGGTCGAGTCCAGAAGCAATTTTGGGGGCCGGAAATCGCGTTTTTAAGTCCAACCGACCCACCTTGGGTCGGTCCTAGGGTCGGTCGGGTCCAGAAGCACTTTCGGCTCCTGGAACGAGCATTTCTGGGCTCCGGAATCATCCGACCGACCCACCCTGGGTCGGTCCTGTGGGTCGGTCCTGTGGGCAGACTAACTTCAAAATGCTGTATCTTCTTCATTTTAGCTCCGATTTTGGATCCGTTTGCGCCCACACGTTTGTCTTTTCGTCTACTTTATTTCTAGCTATGTTGTTCCTCCTGTTTCAACAATAGTTGTGTAAAACACCAATAAACACAAAACTAGAGGAAAACTAGCTAGAGTGGATAAATGAGCATGAAAAGTATGGATAAAAGATATGAAATACACCTCTAAAACATGCTCATTTGGACACTCATCACACCCCCACACTTACCTTTTTGCTTGTCCTCAAGCAAAACTAAACCCCCAAGCAAGTAAGGAATGCTTAAGACTAACAAATACTAACATGAATTGTAGGATAAGAGATGAAGCAAAAAGTGATTAAAACCTTTGAGGAGTGTGAACCATCTCTTATTTGTGGCATGGGTGTGCTTAGGGGAAAAACGAAAACTAGAGTTTCGGGGTATGATCCGGAGTGCTTCAAAGTTCTAAAGATTAGGTAACTTGGAGAGCTTTTACCATGGCCAACTTCTCTCAAGAATGGGCATTGAGAAGAAAACAAAAGGACAAATAGATTTATGCATTTGTTTCACTTTTGCATAAGAGATGAGGAGATAAAATTTTGGCATCAAGCCTTTGCATTTAAGAACACTCAACTCTCATTATTGGTTACCAATGGCGTCTCACAAGTCCCTTAAAGGATTTTCACGAAGAAGCACCCCTTAGCAATCCCTAAGAAAGAAGACAGAAGGAACCCCAAAGCAATAAAATCCAACCATACAAGATCACTTGGCCACACCGCATGTAAAATGCTCCTCAAAAGCAATCAAAATGAAAAATTTAAGCATTTATCCCACAATTCATAACAGTATTTGTTCTTAATGAGAACAACTCACAACACAAGGGTCCAAGTTTTTGATTTTGGACAACCGCAAGATAAGCAGAGAGATTAAGAATTTAAGCACACAATTCACTGAAAAGGTCACTCCCCCACACTTAATTTGAACAATGTCCTCATTGTTCACCTGACAAACCGGGGAAGGTTTCAGAAGACCTTTTCAGGAAGCAGACAAAAGAGAAAACACATGGGGGCACAAGCAAGCATTATAGCACAGAAGCTATCCCCAGCAGAAGAATGCCTTAGAATCAAAATGAAGGAGAAGTGAGAGACACAAAATTAAAAGAAACTAGTACTCCCCTGGGATTGTTTTTGCTTGCAGTGAAGGAACTCCCCCACACTTGAGTTTTAGCCTCAATTAGCGTAGCTTGGTTGCGGTGTGGAAACTAAGTGGCACCTACATAAAACACTAGAAGCAACCAACTACAAACGGGGTTAAAAGTTAGCAAAAACAAAATCAAAGGAGAACTTGACAAATTAAAATAAATGAAAATGAAAGAAAATCATCCGGGTTGCCTCCCGGGAAGCTGCCCATCTTTAAGGTCTTTAGCTAGACCATACCACATTGAAGTCCTCCAGGATCAAAAATGAATGTTGAAGTGGGCTTCAACGGGTGGGTTGGGCGGGCATCATTTTTCTTTGAAGAACGGCCCAGAATTTTTGGTTGATGATCCTTGGTGCGAGAATCATCTTGTGGTGGAGACTCCTCTGCAAATTTAAGGATAAAGACATCCTTATCTTCATTTAGCGGTGCATGAAGAACTCCGGGGTGGACTTTGTCTTCTATTTCTGGTCCAGGATCAAATGGGAAGGTGGCCTCCACACTTAGAGGGTGGACTTTATGCTTCCACCTTACATCATTGTTGCACAAGTGGGGAAGGCCTTGATCCTCCAGGTGAAGATCAAAGTATGGTGGCTCCTCCTCCTCAAATTTGAGGATGTAAACATCCTCATCTTCATTGTGAGGCTCATAGGAAGAGCCTTGATGGAAATCAACTTCAAAGGGAGGTGGCTCCTTGAAGTTGATTGTAGCACTCTCCTCTGATGACTCAGAGGGAGGCGGTGTCTCCTCCTTCTCAAAGTTGAAGATGTGATCATACTCATTGTATTGATGAACAAGGGAGGGGGGGACAACTTTGTGGTTGACTTCAGAGGGAGGAAACTCCATGAGGTCAAAGTGGAAACTCTCTTCTGACGAGTTGTCTTCATAATCAAGATGGTGGTTGTTTGACAGTGTACTCTCTGGCTCAAACAAGGGAGGAGAAGGAGAGAAACTCAAATCTTCAGAAGGCTGCTCCATCTCATGAACTATTTCGGTCTCAAGTTGTTGCGATATATGATCTAGCTTAGCTTGAATTCTCATGTTGATGGATTCTTGTTCAGCGTTGAATTTCATCCATTTGGCAATCTCTACAGTGGTCACTGAGATGAGTTCTTCCATGAGACCCTCCAATCTAGAGATTGCAACCGGGCATTGTGAACACTCATGGTCTCCTCCACATTCTTGGCACACAATCCATGGGTTGACGACTTGTGTATTCTCATGATAGTCCTCCAATTCGGTTGGTGTACTCACATCTGGTTGGTATCTTGAGATAAAATCTACCATCAAGTCCTCCAACCTAGAGCTTCCAACCTGACATTGAGAACTGTCATGGTTTCCTCCGCATCTCTCACACACAAACCATTGATTGTAGTTTTCTTGGCCATAAGAGTAGTCATTCCAACCATCAGCTGGATCATAATAACCATCCATCAGCTTAAAGTTCCTACAAAGAAAAGAAAAAATTTATACACAAAAGGGCAAATAAGGAAATGAAAAATCTGCACGAAAACTAAAAAGATAATTAACCAGATAATTGGACCGAAGTCCCCGGCAACGGCGCCAAAAACTTGTTGAGCAAAATAATGTTGAAACTATCTTGCTAACTATGGGCAGTGAACCCAGTCGTTGTAGCTCAACAAGGTCGTATCCACAGGGACTTCGTAACTATCTAGTTAATTATAAGCTTAGTAAATGTGCAAGAGGATATATACAAAAGTGCATAAATGTAAACTGGGGTTTTTGGGATTTTAGTTGATAGATGGAAAATAAAGGAAAGCAATAAAACTAGACTAACTAATCTAGGATAGGTGTAGCTCGGGATGGATATTTGCACCCATCTTCCCTTTACTACCAATGGTCAACCCTCGAACTCATGGCTAAACAACGGGAACGCCAAATTAACTAATAGCCTAATCAAGGTCTACTAATCCTAACCAACGGAATGGAACCTGGCGGATCTTCCAAGTACCTAGTCAATTGATAGCATTAAGCACAATTTCCCCTTAAGTTGCAGTGTAATCCAATCTCGAAATCATCGATATTAGAGTACGCTGTTCTAGTCCCCGACGGTCCAGATTTCTATCTCAGAATCACATGTTGACAGAAATCCACAAGAATGCTCAACTAATCGGTAGGCCAAACCAACCAGTTTAACACATAGATAATTTGGGTAAAACCCTAAACTAATCCTCAAATCATGAGCAACAAGTTTAAGAATCATAAATACCCAATAATCATCTTCATTAAGCTCAAAGACTAAAATAAAGCATAAAAATAAGTTCAAGATTCAACAATGGAGGTTTTAGGGATTTTGGGGCAAAATCCCCATCCCAAGCTACAAGGAAACTACATAGCCATTAAAGCACAAAAGAGAGAGAAGGGAGAAGAAATAGCCATGGGAGGTTGAGGAAGAGCTTCAATGGAGGTGAGCCTTCTCCTCCTTCTTCTCTTCTTCTTCTTCCTTTCCTTTCCTCCTCTTCTTCCCTCTTTTCTCTTCTTTTCCCGTCGTTTTTGTTCTGTGTGGCTTCCCCTCTCTCTCTCCTCTTTTTCTCCTTTTAAAAAGGCAGATTTGGGCAAAATCTGCGACCGACCGACCCACCCTGGGTCGGTCCCGTGGGTCGGTCGAGTCCAGAAGCAATTTTGGGGGCCGGAAATCGCGTTTTTAAGTCCGACCGACCCACCTTGGGTCGGTCCTAGGGTCGGTCGGGTCCAGAAGCACTTTCGGCTCCTGGAACGAGCATTTCTGGGCTCCGGAATCATCCGACCGACCCACCCTGGGTCGGTCCTGTGGGTCGGTCCTGTGGGCAGACTAACTTCAAAATGCTGTATCTTCTTCATTTTAGCTCCGATTTTGGATCCGTTTGCGCCCACGCGTTTGTCTTTTCGTCTACTTTATTTCTAGCTATGTTGTTCCTCCTGTTTCAACAATAGTTGTGTAAAACACCAATAAACACAAAACTAGAGGAAAACTAGCTAGAGTGGATAAATGAGCATGAAAAGTGTGGATAAAACATATGAAATACACCTCTAAAACATACTCATTTAGACACTCATCACACCCCCACACTTACCTTTTTGCTTGTCCTCAAGCAAAACCAAGCCCCCAAGCAAGTAAGGAATGCTTAAGACTAACAAATACTAACATGAATTGTAGGATAAGAGATGAAGCAAAAAGTGATTAAAACCTTTGAGGAGTGTGAACCATCTCTTATTTGTGGCATGGGTGTGCTTAGGGGAAAAACGAAAACTAGAGTTTCGGGGTATGATCCGGAGTGCTTCAAAGTTCTAAAGATTAGGTAACTTGGAGAGCTTTTACCATGGCCAACTTCTCTCAAGAATGGGCATTGAGAAGAAAACAAAAGGACAAATAGATTTATGCATTTGTTTCACTTTTGCATAAGAGATGAGGAGATAAAATTTTGGCATCAAGCCTTTGCATTTAAGAACACTCAACTCTCATTATTGGTTACCAATGGCGTCTCACAAGTCCCTTAAAGGATTTTCACGAAGAAGCACCCCTTAGCAATCCCTAAGAAAGAAGACAGAAGGAACCCCAAAGCAATAAGAATCCAACCATACAAGATCACTTGGCCACACCGCATGTAAAATGCTCCTCAAAAGCAATCAAAATGAAAAATTTAAGCATTTATCCCACAATTCATAACAGTATTTGTTCTTAATGAGAACAACTCACAACACAAGGGTCCAAGTTTTTGATTTTGGACAACCGCAAGATAAGCAGAGAGATTAAGAATTTAAGCACACAATTCACTGAAAAGGTCACTCCCCCACACTTAATTTGAACAATGTCCTCATTGTTCACCTGACAAACCGGGGAAGGTTTCAGAAGACCTTTTCAGGAAGCAGACAAAAGAGAAAACACATGGGGGCACAAGCAAGCATTATAGCACAGAAGCTATCCCCAGCAGAAGAATGCCTTAGAATCAAAATGAAGGAGAAGTGAGAGACACAAAATTAAAAGAAACTAGTACTCCCCGGGATTGTTTTTGCTTGCAGTGAAGGAACTCCCCCACACTTGAGTTTTAGCCTCAATTAGCGTAGCTTGGTTGCGGTGTGGAAACTAAGTGGCACCTACATAAAACACTAGAAGCAACCAACTACAAACGGGGTTAAAAGTTAGCAAAAACAAAATCAAAGGAGAACTTGACAAATTAAAATAAATGAAAATGAAAGAAAATCATCCGGGTTGCCTCCCGGGAAGCTGCCCATCTTTAAGGTCTTTAGCTAGACCATACCACATTGAAGTCCTCCAGGATCAAAAATGAATGTTGAAGTGGGCTTCAACGGGTGGGTTGGGCGGGCATCATTTTTCTTTGAAGAACGGCCCAGAATTTTTGGTTGATGATCCTTGGTGCGAGAATCATCTTGTGGTGGAGACTCCTCTGCAAATTTAAGGATAAAGACATCCTTATCTTCATTTAGCGGTGCATGAAGAACTCCGGGGTGGACTTTGTCTTCTATTTCTGGTCCAGGATCAAATGGGAAGGTGGCCTCCACACTTAGAGGGTGGACTTTATGCTTCCACCTTACATCATTGTTGCACAAGTGGGGAAGGCCTTGATCCTCCAGGTGAAGATCAAAGTATGGTGGCTCCTCCTCCTCAAATTTGAGGATGTAAACATCCTCATCTTCATTGTGAGGCTCATAGGAAGAGCCTTGATGGAAATCAACTTCAAAGGGAGGTGGCTCCTTGAAGTTGATTGTAGCACTCTCCTCTGATGACTCAGAGGGAGGCGGTGTCTCCTCCTTCTCAAAGTTGAAGATGTGATCATACTCATTGTATTGATGAACAAGGGAGGGGGGGACAACTTTGTGGTTGACTTCAGAGGGAGGAAACTCCATGAGGTCAAAGTGGAAACTCTCTTCTGACGAGTTGTCTTCATAATCAAGATGGTGGTTGTTTGACAGTGTACTCTCTGGCTCAAACAAGGGAGGAGAAGGAGAGAAACTCAAATCTTCAGAAGGCTGCTCCATCTCATGAACTATTTCGGTCTCAAGTTGTTGCGATATATGATCTAGCTTAGCTTGAATTCTCATGTTGATGGATTCTTGTTCAGCGTTGAATTTCATCCATTTGGCAATCTCTACAGTGGTCACTGAGATGAGTTCTTCCATGAGACCCTCCAATCTAGAGATTGCAACCGGGCATTGTGAACACTCATGGTCTCCTCCACATTCTTGGCACACAATCCATGGGTTGACGACTTGTGTATTCTCATGATAGTCCTCCAATTCGGTTGGTGTACTCACATCTGGTTGGTATCTTGAGATAAAATCTACCATCAAGTCCTCCAACCTAGAGCTTCCAACCTGACATTGAGAACTGTCATGGTTTCCTCCGCATCTCTCACACACAAACCATTGATTGTAGTTTTCTTGGCCATAAGAGTAGTCATTCCAACCATCAGCTGGATCATAATAACCATCCATCAGCTTAAAGTTCCTACAAAGAAAAGAAAAAATTTATACACAAAAGGGCAAATAAGGAAATGAAAAATCTGCACGAAAACTAAAAAGATAATTAACCAGATAATTGGACCGAAGTCCCCGGCAACGGCGCCAAAAACTTGTTGAGCAAAATAATGTTGAAACTATCTTGCTAACTATGGGCAGTGAACCCAGTCGTTGTAGCTCAACAAGGTCGTATCCACAGGGACTTCGTAACTATCTAGTTAATTATAAGCTTAGTAAATGTGCAAGAGGATATATACAAAAGTGCATAAATGTAAACTGGGGTTTTTGGGATTTTAGTTGATAGATGGAAAATAAAGGAAAGCAATAAAACTAGACTAACTAATCTAGGATAGGTGTAGCTCGGGATGGATATTTGCACCCATCTTCCCTTTACTACCAATGGTCAACCCTCGAACTCATGGCTAAACAACGGGAACGCCAAATTAACTAATAGCCTAATCAAGGTCTACTAATCCTAACCAACGGAATGGAACCTGGCGGATCTTCCAAGTACCTAGTCAATTGATAGCATTAAGCACAATTTCCCCTTAAGTTGCAGTGTAATCCAATCTCGAAATCATCGATATTAGAGTACGCTGTTCTAGTCCCCGACGGTCCAGATTTCTATCTCAGAATCACATGTTGACAGAAATCCACAAGAATGCTCAACTAATCGGTAGGCCAAACCAACCAGTTTAACACATAGATAATTTGGGTAAAACCCTAAACTAATCCTCAAATCATGAGCAACAAGTTTAAGAATCATAAATACCCAATAATCATCTTCATTAAGCTCAAAGACTAAAATAAAGCATAAAAATAAGTTCAAGATTCAACAATGGAGGTTTTAGGGATTTTGGGGCAAAATCCCCATCCCAAGCTACAAGGAAACTACATAGCCATTAAAGCACAAAAGAGAGAAGGGAGAAGAAATAGCCATGGGAGGTTGAGGAAGAGCTTCAATGGAGGTGAGCCTTCTCCTCCTTTCTTCTCTTCTTCTTCTTCCTTTCCTTTCCTCTCTTCTTCCCTTTTTCTTTCTTTTCCCGTCGTTTTTGTGTTCTGTGTGGCTTCTCCCTCTCTCTCCTCTTTTTCTCCTTTTAAAAAGGCAGATTTGGGCAAAATCTGCGACCGACCGACCCACCCTGGGTCGGTCGAGTCCAGAAGCAATTTTGGGGGCCGGAAATCGCGTTTTTAAGTCCGACCGGCCCACCTTGGGTCGGTCCTAGGGTCGGTCGGGTCCAGAAGCACTTTCGGCTCCTGGAACGAGCATTTCTGGGCTCCGGAATCATCCGACCGACCCACCCTGGGTCGGTCCTGTGGGTCGGTCCTGTGGGCAGACTAACTTCAAAATGCTGTATCTTCTTCATTTTAGCTCCGATTTTGGATCCGTTTGCGCCCACGCGTTTGTCTTTTCGTCTACTTTGTTTCTAGCTATGTTATTCCTCCTGTTTCAACAATAGTTGTGTAAAACACCAATAAACACAAAACTAGAGGAAAACTAGCTAGAGTGGATAAATGAGCATGAAAAGTGTGGATAAAACATATGAAATACACCTCTAAAACATACTCATTTAGACACTCATCACACCCCCACACTTACCTTTTTGCTTGTCCTCAAGCAAAACCAAGCCCCCAAGCAAGTAAGGAATGCTTAAGACTAACAAATACTAACATGAATTGTAGGATAAGAGATGAAGCAAAAAGTGATTAAAACCTTTGAGGAGTGTGAACCATCTCTTATTTGTGGCATGGGTGTGCTTAGGGGAAAAACGAAAACTAGAGTTTCGGGGTATGATCCGGAGTGCTTCAAAGTTCTAAAGATTAGGTAACTTGGAGAGCTTTTACCATGGCCAACTTCTCTCAAGAATGGGCATTGAGAAGAAAACAAAAGGACAAATAGATTTATGCATTTGTTTCACTTTTGCATAAGAGATGAGGAGATAAAATTTTGGCATCAAGCCTTTGCATTTAAGAACACTCAACTCTCATTATTGGTTACCAATGGCGTCTCACAAGTCCCTTAAAGGATTTTCACGAAGAAGCACCCCTTAGCAATCCCTAAGAAAGAAGACAGAAGGAACCCCAAAGCAATAAAAATCCAACCATACAAGATCACTTGGCCACACCGCATGTAAAATGCTCCTCAAAAGCAATCAAAATGAAAAATTTAAGCATTTATCCCACAATTCATAACAGTATTTGTTCTTAATGAGAACAACTCACAACACAAGGGTCCAAGTTTTTGATTTTGGACAACCGCAAGATAAGCAAGAGATTAAGAATTTAAGCACACAATTCACTGAAAAGGTCACTCCCCCACACTTAATTTGAACAATGTCCTCATTGTTCACCTGACAAACCGGGGAAGGTTTCAGAAGACCTTTTCAGGAAGCAGACAAAAGAGAAAACACATGGGGGCACAAGCAAGCATTATAGCACAGAAGCTATCCCCAGCAGAAGAATGCCTTAGAATCAAAATGAAGGAGAAGTGAGAGACACAAAATTAAAAGAAACTAGTACTCCCCTGGGATTGTTTTTGCTTGCAGTGAAGGAACTCCCCCACACTTGAGTTTTAGCCTCAATTAGCGTAGCTTGGTTGCGGTGTGGAAACTAAGTGGCACCTACATAAAACACTAGAAGCAACCAACTACAAACGGGGTTAAAAGTTAGCAAAAACAAAATCAAAGGAGAACTTGACAAATTAAAATAAATGAAAATGAAAGAAAATCATCCGGGTTGCCTCCCGGGAAGCTGCCCATCTTTAAGGTCTTTAGCTAGACCATACCACATTGAAGTCCTCCAGGATCAAAAATGAATGTTGAAGTGGGCTTCAACGGGTGGGTTGGGCGGGCATCATTTTTCTTTGAAGAACGGCCCAGAATTTTTGGTTGATGATCCTTGGTGCGAGAATCATCTTGTGGTGGAGACTCCTCTGCAAATTTAAGGATAAAGACATCCTTATCTTCATTTAGCGGTGCATGAAGAACTCCGGGGTGGACTTTGTCTTCTATTTCTGGTCCAGGATCAAATGGGAAGGTGGCCTCCACACTTAGAGGGTGGACTTTATGCTTCCACCTTACATCATTGTTGCACAAGTGGGGAAGGCCTTGATCCTCCAGGTGAAGATCAAAGTATGGTGGCTCCTCCTCCTCAAATTTGAGGATGTAAACATCCTCATCTTCATTGTGAGGCTCATAGGAAGAGCCTTGATGGAAATCAACTTCAAAGGGAGGTGGCTCCTTGAAGTTGATTGTAGCACTCTCCTCTGATGACTCAGAGGGAGGCGGTGTCTCCTCCTTCTCAAAGTTGAAGATGTGATCATACTCATTGTATTGATGAACAAGGGAGGGGGGGACAACTTTGTGGTTGACTTCAGAGGGAGGAAACTCCATGAGGTCAAAGTGGAAACTCTCTTCTGACGAGTTGTCTTCATAATCAAGATGGTGGTTGTTTGACAGTGTACTCTCTGGCTCAAACAAGGGAGGAGAAGGAGAGAAACTCAAATCTTCAGAAGGCTGCTCCATCTCATGAACTATTTCGGTCTCAAGTTGTTGCGATATATGATCTAGCTTAGCTTGAATTCTCATGTTGATGGATTCTTGTTCAGCGTTGAATTTCATCCATTTGGCAATCTCTACAGTGGTCACTGAGATGAGTTCTTCCATGAGACCCTCCAATCTAGAGATTGCAACCGGGCATTGTGAACACTCATGGTCTCCTCCACATTCTTGGCACACAATCCATGGGTTGACGACTTGTGTATTCTCATGATAGTCCTCCAATTCGGTTGGTGTACTCACATCTGGTTGGTATCTTGAGATAAAATCTACCATCAAGTCCTCCAACCTAGAGCTTCCAACCTGACATTGAGAACTGTCATGGTTTCCTCCGCATCTCTCACACACAAACCATTGATTGTAGTTTTCTTGGCCATAAGAGTAGTCATTCCAACCATCAGCTGGATCATAATAACCATCCATCAGCTTAAAGTTCCTACAAAGAAAAGAAAAAATTTATACACAAAAGGGCAAATAAGGAAATGAAAAATCTGCACGAAAACTAAAAAGATAATTAACCAGATAATTGGACCGAAGTCCCCGGCAACGGCGCCAAAAACTTGTTGAGCAAAATAATGTTGAAACTATCTTGCTAACTATGGGCAGTGAACCCAGTCGTTGTAGCTCAACAAGGTCGTATCCACAGGGACTTCGTAACTATCTAGTTAATTATAAGCTTAGTAAATGTGCAAGAGGATATATACAAAAGTGCATAAATGTAAACTGGGGTTTTTGGGATTTTAGTTGATAGATGGAAAATAAAGGAAAGCAATAAAACTAGACTAACTAATCTAGGATAGGTGTAGCTCGGGATGGATATTTGCACCCATCTTCCCTTTACTACCAATGGTCAACCCTCGAACTCATGGCTAAACAACGGGAACGCCAAATTAACTAATAGCCTAATCAAGGTCTACTAATCCTAACCAACGGAATGGAACCTGGCGGATCTTCCAAGTACCTAGTCAATTGATAGCATTAAGCACAATTTCCCCTTAAGTTGCAGTGTAATCCAATCTCGAAATCATCGATATTAGAGTACGCTGTTCTAGTCCCCGACGGTCCAGATTTCTATCTCAGAATCACATGTTGACAGAAATCCACAAGAATGCTCAACTAATCGGTAGGCCAAACCAACCAGTTTAACACATAGATAATTTGGGTAAAACCCTAAACTAATCCTCAAATCATGAGCAACAAGTTTAAGAATCATAAATACCCAATAATCATCTTCATTAAGCTCAAAGACTAAAATAAAGCATAAAAATAAGTTCAAGATTCAACAATGGAGGTTTTAGGGATTTTGGGGCAAAATCCCCATCCCAAGCTACAAGGAAACTACATAGCCATTAAAGCACAAAAGAGAGAGAAGGGAGAAGAAATAGCCATGGGAGGTTGAGGAAGAGCTTCAATGGAGGTGAGCCTTCTCCTCCTTCTTCTCTTCTTCTTCTTCCTTTCCTTTCCTCCTCTTCTTCCCTCTTTTCTCTTCTTTTCCCGTCGTTTTTGTGTTCTGTGTGGCTTCCCCCTCTCTCTCTCTCTTTTTTCTCCTTTTAAAAAGGCAGATTTGGGCAAAATCTGCGACCGACCGACCCACCCTGGGTCGGTCCCGTGGGTCGGTCGAGTCCAGAAGCAATTTTGGGGGCCGGAAATCGCGTTTTTAAGTCCGACCGACCCACCTTGGGTCGGTCCTAGGGTCGGTCGGGTCCAGAAGCACTTTCGGCTCCTGGAACGAGCATTTCTGGGCTCCGGAATCATCCGACCGACCCACCCTGGGTCGGTCCTGTGGGTCGGTCCTGTGGGCAGACTAACTTCAAAATGCTGTATCTTCTTCATTTTAGCTTCGATTTTGGATCCGTTTGCGCCCACGCGTTTGTCTTTTCGTCTACTTTATTTCTAGCTATGTTGTTCCTCCTGTTTCAACAATAGTTGTGTAAAACACCAATAAACACAAAACTAGAGGAAAACTAGCTAGAGTGGATAAATGAGCATGAAAAGTGTGGATAAAACATATGAAATACACCTCTAAAACATACTCATTTAGACACTCATCAATGATGACAGGCTACGTTTCATGAGGGGACGGCTGGACATGATGTCCTCTACTGCGGTACGAGTTGCTTAGCGATTGTAGTAATAAAAAGTTAACGTTTAACATATCGTCAAACATTGTTTCTCACAAGTCACGAGCAAAGGAAGGAGGGAAGGATGGTGAGGCTTACTTCTTCTCCCCTGCGGTGGTTGCTGAAACCGGGAGTGGGAAGGAAGAGTGTAGTCTGTAGTAGTTGTAGGAGCAGTAGCGATTAAAAAGAGGAGAAGAACAGGAGTAGAAAGGAACTGAGGAAGGATGTGATGTCTACTGCTGGGCTGATTGAAAAAAAATAGTAAGGAAGGAGAGCATGTGTTGGCGTGTGAGTATGCTGCTGTCGTAGATAGCAATGGAAAAGACGGGGAAGCAGGAAATGGGTAATAGGATGTACTTGCCTATTTGTTTCTTTATCTCCCCGTTCAGTTGTGTTGTTTTTTTTTTACTTCTTCATCCACTAATTGCAACCTGTAAGGAGAAAAGAGAAGGAGTTTTGAATTTCCCTCATGTCTTAATATTGTGTAATATCAATTGTATATATGCAACTAATGATTATGTGTTAATTTGTCTAGTGATATTATTATTATTTTGTTTAAACTGTTTATGTATATATATTGTATTTGTGACATGTTTAAACTATATGTAATACTATACGGTTTAATGAGTGATACTATTGGTATTTACTACATGTATTAGTATGTTACATGTAATATTAAATTTTTGGAGTTGATTTCTCCTTAACAATATTCTCTCTTAAGTTAGAGATTTAATATATGGTTCAGTGTCTATTTTGGACTACATATTTATGCAATGATATTTATATCAATTATTGCACAAGATTTAAATTAATCCTTATCAATAAAGGTAATAAATATTTGGGGTATTTTAATAACCACTTGGCTCCAAGGCCCTTAAATCATAAACAATTCACTATTGCACAAACGTAACCACAATTCTCTCTCAAATCTACTAACACATTCCAACTCATAATCTTGGTTCATTCATTTATTTTCCTTTCCCATAATTCTTAAAGCATTAAGATAATTTCAAGGTAGATTTCTTACCTTAAGCTTTCAAGGGTTTCTTTTTCACTTCTCTTCTCCTCTTCTCCTTTCTCCTCCATTTTCGGTCAAGGGCATTACCATTGCCACATCACTAGACCGAGTTCAAATGGGAACACAATAAGCACTAATCAATACTCTTAGGCTTATTAATTAATCCACAATGCATAGAAGGTGCCTAAAGCACAAGATTAAGGGCTTTACCTTTGGAACCCTAGATGGGGTTTTTGCTCACGAATCAAAGAGAGCTTCCAACCACCATTTTTGGGGCTTGAATCAAAGCTCAAACAAGGGAAGAACAAGACTCATAAGAAGCTCATAAATCGACACATTAAGGAGTGGAGAAAACATTAGTTTTTCTTGAACCTTTTACCTTAAATGAAAGAGGAGGTGTCTAGCTCCAAGAACATGTAGTTTTCTCTCCAAATGGCCAACTCCCATGGAGGTCAAATTCCTCCATTTGAGATTTTGAAAAGATGGAAATGAAGCTCTTGGTGAGGGGAGTTCAAATATGCAATTTGTTTTTGATTTGGAGCTTTGGTGTAGCTTGTACAAGGAAGAGTGGTGGAGAGTTGGGAGAGGCTGCAAATCGCCATGGAAGGGGGAGGAAGAAGAAAGAAATCGGCAAAGGGAGAAGAAAGAGAGGAAGGCAGTACGTGAGGGGAAAAGAAATGAGAGCAGAGAGAGAAAAAGGTAACTCATACCATTTTACTTTTTCACTTTTTTTTCTTTTCTCTTCTTCTTATCAATTAGCTCATTAATTAAAGGAGAGGGGAGTGCTGACTACTAACAAAACTGGCCCCATTAGGTAATTAAGCTGGGGGTGTTTTCATCTTTTTACAAGAAACACTCATTTAATTCCCCGTTTGGGCACTATTCACCAACCGGGCCCGTTTTCCGGATTTTTCTCGTTTCTTTATTTTAATGGTTATTAAGCTTCCACTAATATTTAATTATATTTATATAGTAAACTATAATTTTTACAGGTCTGTTTGACCACTTAAATTCACATTTTTGGGTTTTCTCAAAAAACGTGCTCTAAAACTCCGTAAGCGTTTTAACCCATTATTTGGATCCGTTTTCTTCAGGAATTGTTCTCACATATTATTTAGGCCTAATTAAGCCCTAGGAATCCATCTAGGACCCTAATCGAGGTCACACACCTCCTAGAGTTACTTAACGCACAATTTTACGTTTTACGCTTTTTAAGTGTTTTCTCTTTTCTTTTTGTTTTATTTTCTTCACCAATATTATCTAGGCACTATTAGGCCTCTAAAATTCATATTAGAATAATTTAATCACCATTTTTAGGTTCGAGGTATTTCATGCCTAACTATGCTAAATTCTTGAAGGATCTTCTAACAAAGAAGAAGAAGAAGAAAGAGGATTAAAAACAGTTCACCTGACAGAGGAGTGCTTTGCTGATCTTCTTCGAGCACTTCCTCCTAAACAGAAGGATCCAGGAAATCCCATTGTCCCTTGTTTCATTGGTGATGTAGACTGCAGCAGTGGCTTGTGTGACTTGGGTGTCAGCATCAATATCATGCCTTATGCACCTTCTTGAAGGTAAGAGGTGGAGAGTTGTAACCAGTCCCCTTCAAGCTCCAGCTAGCCGACAGATCTGAGATCAAACCAATGGGTATTGTTCGAGATTTAGTAGTTAGGGTGGACCGTTTTATTTTTCCTGCTGATTTTGTTGTTTTAGATACGGATGATGATGTAGAGGTACCTCTTATTTTGGGTTGACCTTTTATGAGTACTGCTAAAGTTGTTATTGATGTTCATGATGGTAAGATTACTTTGTGGTATGAGGAAGAAAAGATAGAGTTTGACATGAAGAAGATGATAAGGTCAACTTGTACTTATGATCATTCCGTGATGTCGGTAAGTCTTGCTAATGATGATGGGGAGGATTGTTATCTCTTAGATGATGATGATATGTATTCTTTTCCTTCTTCCTTACTTACTGTTTCTGAGCCATTGGAGCAAGTACTTGTAGCTTCTGTAGAAGAAAGGACTACCAATCTTGAGGTTAATGCAGTGCTTGCTCATATGGAGAGAGGAATGGATGGTTTTTAAGCTTATTGCCCTTCGTTGGAGAGGCTTGACAGAGAGATTCAGAGACTCATTCCTTCTATAGAGCAGCCACCTGAACTAGAGCTTAAGGAGCTCTCTTCTAACCTTAAGTATTATTTTCTTGCTGATAATAATTGCTTGCCTGTCATTATTTCTTCTTCTTTGACTTCTGTGCAGGAAAGTAAGTTACTTGAGGTTTTGAAGAGGCACAAAAGAGCGATTGGGTGGGCGTTAGCTGACATTAAAGGCATTGACCCGGCCTTTTGCACACATCACATCTACATGGAGGAGGATTACAAGCCCGTCAGACAGCCCCAACGTCGGCTCAACCCCAACATGAAGGAAGTTGTCAAGAAAGATGTGTTGAAGCTCCTAGACGCTGGGATCATCTACCCCATATCAGATAGTACATGGGTAAGTCCTATACAGGTAGTTCCTAAGAAAGGGTGTTTTGAAGCTGTTCTGAATGATAAAGGTGATTCTATTCCTCAAAGAAAGATCACTGGTTGGCGTATGTGCATTGACTACAAACGTTTGAATTTGGCAACTAGGAAAGATCATTTCCCTCTCCCTTTTATTGATCAAATGCTTAAGAGGTTGGTTGGACCGGAGTATTATTGCTTTTGAGATGGTTTTTCAGGGTACTTTCAGATTCCTATTGGCTCAGAGGACCAAAACAAGACCACTTTCACTTGTCCCTATGGTACCTTTGCGTACAGAAGAATGCCCTTTGGACTGTGCAATGCTCCAGCCACCTTTCAGCGTTGTATGCATGCGATCTTTGCTGACTTCATCGAATAGAACATTGAGGTATTTATGGATGATTTTTCTGTTTATGACTCTAGCTTTGATGTTTGTTTGGCGCAGCTTGATCTAATCCTAGGCCAATGTGAGGAGATAAATCTAGTTCTTAACTGGGAGAAGTGTCACTTTGTGGTCAAGGATGGGATTGTGCTAAGCCACAAAGTTTCAACTAAAGGGATCGAGGCTGATTAGACGAAGGTAGAGGTAATTGAGAAATTGCCAGCACCTACTTGTGTGAAAGAGGTAAGAGCTTTCTTAGGGCATGCAGGTTTTTATAGATGGTTTATTCAGGATTTTTCTAAAATTGCAAAACCGTTGACTGATCTGCTTCTAAAAGATGCCACCTTTGTTTTTTCTGAAGATTGTTTATCTGCTTTTGTGTTAATTAAGCAAAAATTGGTAGCTGCACCCATTGTTGTTTCATCTGACTGGTCATTATCTTTTGAGATTATGTATGATGCCAGTGATTATGCAGCGGGGGCAGCTCTGTGCCAAAGGAAAGATAAGATTCTCAGGGTCGTTGCTTATGCAAGCAAAACTTTGAATGACGCCCAGAGAAATTACACCACCACTAAAAATGAGCTTCTGGCTGTGGTATTTTCCCTAGATAAGTTTAGATCATATCTTTGGGGAAGTAAAGTAATTGTTCATACTGACCACACTGCTCTTAGATATTTATTTGCTAAGAAAGAGGCCAAGCCCCACTTGCTTCGTTGGATTCTCTTGTTACAGGAATTTGACATTTAAGTAAGAGATAAGAGTGGAAAATTGAATGTCGTGGCTGACCATCTTTCTCGGTTGGTAGTTCCTGATGATGGTGTACCAATTAATGAATTTTTTCTTGATGAAACTGTTTTTGTTTTGCATAAGGTGCACGAACTATGGTATGCTGACCTGGCCAATTATCTTGTTTCTGGGAAGGTACCTCATGATTTCTCTTATGCTCAAAAGAAGAAATTTTTAGCTGATGCTCAACATTATATCTGTGAAGACCCTTATCTCTTTCGAGTTTGTGCAGATGGTTTAATTCGCAGGTGTCTTCCAGATGATAAGGTTGCTAGTGTCATAGAGTTTTGTCATTCCAGAGAAGCTGGAGGTCATCATGGTTCTCACAGGACAGCTGCAAAGGTTTTGGAATCCAGTTTTTATTGGCCTACTCTGCATAAAGATTGCCAAGTTTTTGTAGCCAAGTGTGACAGTTGTCAGAGGCTAGGCAGCACTTCCAGACGGCACGAGATGCCTCAGCACGGTATTTTGGAAGTTGAATTATTTGATTGCTGGGGTATTGATTTTATGGGACATTTTCCTTCTTCTCAGGGTTACCAGTATATTTTCGTGGTCGTTGACTATGTGTCGAAATGGGTCGAAGCTATTCCTTACAAGCATGCTGATTCCAAAACGGTGGTTAAATTTTTGAAGAAGCACATCTTTACTCGCTTTGGGGTTCCTAGGGTGATTATTAGTGATGGAGGATCACATTTCTGTAATCGTTCCTTCGATGCTCTGATGGCTAAGTATGAAGTGCGTCATAAAGTTGCCCTTGCTTACCATCTACAGACTAATGGACAAGTTGAAGTGTCCAATCGAGAGCTCAAGTGGATTTTTCAAAAGACTGTCAATTCTTCCAGGAAGGATTGGTCTCAGAAGCTCGATGACGCTCTATGGGCCTATAGAACTACAATCAAGACTCCCATTGGGATGTCTCCTTGTAGGTTAGTTTATGGTAAGTCGTGTCATTTGCCTGTGGAGTTGGAACACAAGGCATACTGGGCACTTAAGGCCCTGAACTTTGATATTCATGCTGCTGGTGAGAGGAAGAAGTTTCAGCTCTCGGAGCTAGAAGAGATGAGGGATCAGGCTTACAACAGTGTAAAAATTTATAAAGAGCGCACCAAGAACCTCCATGATCAAATGATTTAGAGAAGGGACTTCCAAGTTGGAGATTTGGTGCTGCTTTACAATTCTCAGTTGAAGCTTTTCCCTGGGAAGCTTAAGTCCCATTGGGCCGGTCCTTTCATGGTTGTTGGTATCACTTCTTTCGGAGCTTACGAACTTGAAAATAACAAGGGTGAAGTATTCAAAGTTTATGGGGCTCGATTGAAGAAGTATCTTGGTATTACTGATGCTACTTTTGCTGTGCACTCAGTATCTTTTGTGCAGGATCATTCTGATGCCCCAGACACTTCCATTCTCCCGACTTGAAAAGGTGCAAAGAAGAAGATCCCTTGGCGGCTCCGTTATGCCTTTCGGAAGCTTCGAAAGCTCGCTTTAGGATGCTGTGATTAGTAAGCTTGGGAAGTCTAGCCAGGGACTTTAAATCAGGGTGGCTTGGTGGGAGGCAACCCACCTTACGCCTCGTTGTTTATTTTCTTTTCAGTTTGCTTACTCTTTTGTTGTCTATTTCTTTTCTTTTTACACTTTTGATTGCATTTTGAGTACACTAGAGTTCTTCTGGCTGTGTAGAATAACTTTGCAGGAGCATTATCTTCATTCCGCAGCTGAACTCAAGTGTGGGGGCGTTTCATGAACTTGTACGTATTTGTTAGGGGAGTGTTCTTTCTCATTTTAATCTTCATTGTTTGATTGCGGTTAGTATAGGTAGTGCTTGATTTTTATTTCTTTTAGTTCCTTTAATTCATTAAAAAAAGTATTAACGTCCGGATGAGCGTCTGGCCCACTCACCCGGACGCGTTGAAGGAATTTTGTTATGTCTGGATCGATGATACGGACGTCCAAGCGGACAGGGTAGCTGGGTCTAGTTTCCTAATGCGGACATACCACGCGGACTACTCTAGCTACGTCCGGCTCACTTTCTCGGACACTCTAGCTGGACAGACAAACATCCACGTCGTTACTCCCCACTTCTTTCCAGTGTACCGACTGCGAGTCTCTTCCCCAACCTCTCCAATCTATGTTTTTCTTATTCAAATTTCAGGATAGATTTGGTCCAATATTGTCGATTTTATTGTTCAATGGGTTATTTTAGATCTGTTGACTGTGATTTGGTGAGTTTGGGTTTTGATCTGTGCAATCTGTGTAAATTTGGGTGTTTTCTGCACCGCGTGAGATTTTAGGGTTCTGGACCGCGTCCGGCTGGGCTGTCCGGAAGGCTGACTCGGACGCATGTCCGGACATGCTGAATTTTTGCAATTTTCTTGAGTTGGTTTCTGGATTTATGTTCTGTTATTACTTGCTATTTTTGCTGGTTTTTGCATTGTTTTCGCTTTGATTATGAGAATATTGATGGATTCATTATGTTGGAATATTTCTTATTCCGAATTGTTGTTGCTTGTTTGGATTATCTTTTAGCGTTCTTTTGATATTAATTATTGTTTTCTGTTGTTTTCGTTGCATTTTGTTTTCTTGCTTGTTTATTTAATTTTAGATGGCCCGTACTCATGGTGGAGGTTTTGGTGATTCTTCTAGGGGCAAGCGCCCGGCTGATGCTTCTTCGTCTGCTCCTCAGCCCCCTCCTCTTCGTGAGGACGGTTTTGTTTCTGATGCAACCCGTGCCTGGTTCACCCAGGGCGGGAACTTTGTTATGGAGAGGCGGATTGCTGCTGAGGTTATGGTGGCTACTGAGCTTGATGCGATGTTTGAGCCGTTTGGATTAGGCAAGGTTCTCCGGATGAGTGAGGGCCTCTTCTCTCCGACACTGGTCCGTGAATTTTATGCGAATGCTCAGGTGAGAGATTCAGCACATTCTATTACTTCCTATGTGCGGCATTACCCTGTGGAGATCACTCATGTTTCCTTCAGCCTCATTCTAGACATTTCGGTAATGAGGAGGCCCACTCTGAGTTCCACGAGTCGGTTCTACGAAGCACGAAGTTGAAGTGGATCCGCGTGGTTGGTAGTGTCAGACGCCACAGAGGAGAGGAGAACAAGGACGTTCTCCCTTACGCCAGCTTCCCGACGCTTATGCAGTGACTACTAGCAGAGATCCTCGACCATCAGATCCAGCCTTAGGCTGGGAATGATGCTTCTGACGAGGACTGTGAGCTTCTCGACTACTTGCTGGCTGCACCTTCTCTTCCCACTCAGCGTTTGTCTATCCTTCATTATGTTTCGCTAGCTGCATAAGGTGGTCAACTATCTCCGGTCCAAAAAGAAGAGGGTCACTCCTATCTTTCCCTTCTTCGTCCATCACTACTTTGCCGCTACGCTTCCAGAGGACGTTTTCACAGGTCTGGACGTACGTGAGGGGGAGACTCCCATCACTTTGAAGACCTTTAAGAGGTGGGGTTTCATACGACTCGACGATGGCACTTGGGTACGAGGTAGCTCCGGGCTTTCTGATGTTGGATCCTCTTCTTATGGAGGATCTCAGGCTCGCGCACCTCCTACTTCGGTCATGCAGCCTCCCCCTCCGGCCCCCTGTGACAACTGTTCCTCTTGAGCTTCAGGCGCAACTGAGTGACATGCAGAGGATGCAACAAGAGATGTTTCAGGCACAACAGCGGATTACCGAGCGTCTAGACCGCAATGAGACTTTCCAGCAGGAGACGATACAATGTCTTCGGCAGAATGATACTATTCAGAGGCAGACGGCTAAGATTCTGGAGCGTCTTCTCGCTAGCTTTGGTCAGGGAGCTCCGCCACCGCCCCAGCCACCTTAGTGATCCATCTTTTATCTTTATTTTTTCTTGTTTATGGTCTTTATTTTGTTTGCTTTACTTTTGTATTTTACTCTCTTTCTTTATTTCATTTCTATTGTATTTTCTGATCTGAAAAAAACAAAAACACAGAAAAACAACGAACTCCTTCCAGGAGCACTTAATCTTATGTTATTATTATGTTTCTTACTAATTTTTGTGTTATTTTGTTTCTCTTATGATTTGCTTTACAACATTTTATTTTTCTCATGCTACTATGTTCTCTTTTGTGACGGATCATACATGTGGGAGACTTCTTTCGACTATGAACACACTTCTGTTGTCTGAAACCTTGGGGAGTATTCTATTCATCATCTGCTTCTGTAATTTTGATGTTTCCCTTTGTTTTGCTTTGGTAATTAGCCCCTTTGGATTACATGCACTTATTGAATTATTTTTTCCTACGCAATGAGGGCATTGCTTTGGCTTAAGTGTGGGGGATGTTTGCCACCGTCGCTGCTTGTTTTTAAGTTTTTCTTTCTTGCACTTGTTTAAGTCTTGTTAATAATGATAATTGAAAGGGAAACACAGAGGAAGCTAAGCAAGTTGACAGGTTAGGGGGTGTGAAATTTTTTCTGACTATTGTGGTTTTATTGTTAAAATTGAAGTCTTTGTCTACTAATGCTAATATGATTGAGAGTTTTTGCCATCTGAACCTTGTTTTTAACCTTGAGCCTGGGAATGAATGGTATGAAAAGTGGAAAAGAACAAAGACAAGGTACTTCGCTGATCCTTTAAGGTATTTTTCTAATCCTAAAACATGTCTCTTTCACTCGGTTATTAAGTCCTTTGGAGTGCCTTATCACCTAGCTACATAAAGTTCTCTGAATCTGGAATAGTTGACCCAAAACCGCTACATGGGTGAAGAGAAAAGTCTGAGGTGAAAGAAACAAATGAACTTCAACTAAAGTATCTATGCATCTTTTCAGCAGAATGTTTTCAATAACTTTTATTTATGGGATCATGAGTGTGTGGCATTGAAAGGTAAAATGGAATAAGATCTTACTTCATGCCCTTTGTCGTTCGAAAAGGAATGTGAAGGAAATGGTTGTTTGGCTCATGGTTAAAGGCTCGGTTCTTATGGTTCTTCTTCTCTCTCAAGCTTTGTATGACTTCTTGCACTTCTTGGTTTGTTCTAAAAATTCTTTTGTCTAGAGTTGTAAAATCTAATCCCCCAGGCCGAAAGACTTGCAAAATATTCTTTTGTGCTCTCTCTTTGGTTGTTATCTATTGGCTTGCTTGAACTTTTGTTTGAGAGATTTGCTTGGGGACAAGCAAAAGATAGGTGTGGGGGAATTTGATGCACCTATTATTAATTGATATATTTTTAAGTGCTTAAACCCCTAATCTTTCTTGTCTTTTTCCTAAGTTTCATGATTTAATAATGTTTTATCTTTGTTGAAGTGAAAATACCTCACATTAGCTTATTTTGTGTTTTTATAACTTAGGACGCGATCCAGGAGAAATTCAACACAAAAACACAAATGTGGGTCACGTCTGGACTTCACGTCTGCACCTGTCACCCGGACAGGTCGTCTGTAGTCCCGGACAGGCCGTTCGTGGTCCCGGACGCAACCAATTCCCGTTTTCTCTCTTATCTGGATCAACATCCGCATCATTGCCCTGAACGCATTGTTCCTGTCCGGCTAACTGACCCGGACGGAGACCCGGACGCGCCTAAATCTCACTCTTTGAAGCTTCCACGTGTCCGGATAATGTATCCAACCCTGTGACCCGGACATGCTCAGAAGAACGGCTATATTTACGACCACGTGTGAAACACCGAGAATTCTTAATATACAGCTGTCCAGCCACGCGTCCGGCCAACTGACCCGGACAGGTGGTCTGAACGTCTCACAAACCAGAAAAAACTCGCCTGACGACTCTATCTCATGTTCGGCTCTCCTACCCGGACGGGTGAGACGGACGTGTGTATTTTTGTCCAAAATTTCTTTTTAAGGGAGCATCGCGAGAGATTGAAAAACAATTCAGAGACACGACTCCAGACGCGAGACTACTTCAGAGACGCGGCCGTGCAACCCTACATCATCAAGAAGAGAATTTTTGCTCCGATTTCACCAGTCTGTTGAACCTGACTCCTTGTAGATTTTTCAGATTGGCTTAGAGATGATTTCTTCACCTTCTTCTCTTGTTGTTTCTTCTGTTGCTATGCTTGGCTAAGGGATTAAACTCCAGGGATGGTGGTTGTAAATAGTCAGAGTTTTGTAGATTTATTATCTGTTGATTTGAGGTTTATTTTGGGTTTGTTTCAGATTATAAATCTTGTTTGCGCTATCAATTAAATTTGCTACTTTATTTTTAGCTTTGTGAAATCTGTCAAGATCTGATCGGTGAATGATTATTGCCATCGTCCTGAGTTGGCACCAAATTTGACTTCAAACACATTTCCTAAGGCAAAATATGTCATAGATAGAGAAAGTATTCAGATTTTGTGTGAACGGGTGAAAATTTTAAAGATCCCAGATGGATTTGCTTCAAGCATTGGGATATGTATTGACATGGCCAACAGAAAAATGTTTGGGATGAAGAGTCTGACTGTCATGTTTTCTTACAAAGGTTGATGGCCATAGCTTTTCGACATCTTCTTGATCAAAAGGTGTAGGAGCCAATAACTGAACTGTGCCTATTTTTTAAGGAGTTGACATGCACGTTGCTTTTAGAGTCAAATATGCAAAGGTTGAACTGTCAAATTCTAGAAATAATGTGTGAATTGGAAAAAAAAATCCACCAAGTTTTTTTGACTCAATGGAACATCTCCCTCTTCATCTTGCCTTTGAAACAAGTTTATATGGACCTATGCAGTACATATGGATGTATCCATTTGAGAGGTACATTCTATACATTTTTTTAGTAATGTACTACATGTTGTACTATTGTGATATGTTACTCATTTGCGTAATTGGTCTGCACATATATTATAGGTACTTGGGTAAACTGAAAAGGTTCATTAGAAACAACAACAAAGTTGAGGGATCCATTCGTAATTGAGAGGTACATTCTATACAAGTTTTTTTAGTAATGTACTACATGTTGTACTATTGTGATATGTTACTCATTGGCGTAATTGGTCTGCACATATATTATAGGTACTTGGGTAAACTGAAAAGGTTCATCAGAAACAACAACAAAGTTGAGGGATCCATTCATAATGGATACCTTCTGGAAGAAATCACCAAATTCACAAAGTTTTACTTCGTTGATGATGGACCATCGTACCATACAAGCTTGGTAGAAACGAGGAAATTGTAGAGGATGTTTATGACAACCCAGAAAGATTGTCTGTTTTAAAAACAATGGGCAAACCGATTGGCAAAGGAACAAGAAGATTGTTGAAAACTCATGAGTTAGATGCTGCTCAATCGTACATTCTACGGAACTGTGCGGAAATGGAGCCTTATTTGGAGTAAGATACAAATATTAATTATGTTCATCGTTTATACGTGAAATTCATTAGTGTGTTCACAATTCAGTTTAAATATTATGTTGTAGAATGTACGAGCAACAACTACGGCAAACAGAACCAACATTAACGGACGAGGCAATCAACCTTAGGATGGAAAGAGATTTTCCCTTTTGGTTCCGTTCATATGTGAATGACTATATACACTACTAATTATATATATAAAGGTCAATACAAAGTACAATATTATGATATTATTTTTTGTACTACAGTCAAACGATGTTTCCACACCAAACGAATTCGTTCGTAGCTTGGCACAAGGCCCGTTGAACGTGGCAACCTCCTACTCAGGTTTCTATGTAAATGGGTACAAATTCCACACAAAATCTTACTCAGAAGACTGTACAACATACAACTGTGGTGTTTGCATTTCTGGGACAAACTATGGTGACTCAGAGTATGATTATTATGGGGTGCTGAAAGAGATCATCGAATTAGTATCCCGCATTGCCGGTGAAGAAGATTGTAATGTTTATTTGTCATTGGTTTGACCCAAAAAAGAGAGGAGTACAAGTACATCCTCGATATAAGCTGGTTGACATTAATCATACAAGGAAATTTGACAAGTACGAGCCGTTTGTGCTAGCTGATCAAGTTGTTCAAGTGTATTATTGCTCGTACCTGTTAAAGAAGAGGGATATGAAAGATTGGTGGGCTGTCTCTAATGTGAAAGCGAGAAGCACTTTGAACATGCCTGACTCATCAACAGTTGATGAGGAGGTTCAACCACTGCAAGATGAAACTGTAGATCATGTGGTTTTATCACCATTGGTCGATGATGAAGAAACATTTGTTTTAGTGGACATAACCGATACAGAAATTTAACAAGTAAACTTACATAAAGCTACTGCAACGTTAATATATTATTGTTTTCATTTGTTTATTAATTAGTGTATAAAAATATTTATTTTATTACGTGTTTAATGCCCTTGTTTGTCATGGGCTTTCATAGTGATGGCAGGGGGTAGGGGTTATTTTAAATCTGGGTGGTTGTTTGGTCGAAGTAGGGGCAGCACTTCTACTCCCCCAAGCAATTCTCAGCAGCTGCTGATCATGTGGATGGATCTATCCATGGATCCCCGTTGCGTTCTGCACATCCACCCCCTTCACACTCCCTGTCAGGATGAGCACCCATTGGGACTCCCTACTTCGACACTCACCCACACTCTTCTACTGTAGTGCCGGATTCGCAGCAAACTATTTAGAGACATCGGTCTACATTTCCACCTCCACGGCAGCCTACTCCTCCACGTCAGCCTACTCCTCCGCTCCTTGATGATTCACCGTCTGATGACACACCGCGTAGCTCAGAGGCTTCGTACGGTAGCGGTGTGTTGATCCTCGCGTGGTCATCACTGGTCTGACAGGTAATTGTACAATATTGTGTAGTTACAAAATAATTCTCAATAAGGTTTGTTTTATATTTAATGCTAATTGTCAATTTGTGACGCATTATATAATCATAGGGAGTTACTACCTACAAACAAGGTTGCTCGTTCTTTGCTTCCTTGCTTTGAGACGAGGTGGTTTCCAGAGGGTTATAGTTGGGAGGGTTTGGGCCAGGACGGCCATAGATTCTATTTTAATGAGTTCAAGGTACTTAACCATACTTGATCTTTAACTCTTTTTTTATATAAGTTATGCTTACACTTCCTAATTTATGTAGAAGCGCTTCTGTTGTTATCCTGACCTTGAGAGTGTTGTCTATGAGTTATTCTGCATTTTGGGCAGAAAACAATATTCAGACACACTCTACAAGATGAAGGCTGGGAGAACGAAGAGAAAAGTCAGAGATGACGTCTGGCAGGCTTGGGAACAGGAGTGGGTGAATGAGAAGTACAAGAACATCAGCAAGACTAACTCTCACAACCAGAGGACTGAGCACACACTTGGTGGTGGTCTGTCTACTCACGCGTGTGGTTCTCGCATGATAAAGGAGCATAGGAGGGTTCTGGTGAGTCTTTTTATTTTGCAAGTGTATATGAAACTGGATGCAAGTACATGTGAATGTGAATATGATAATGCAACTTTGAAAGCATGGTGTGAGTTGTGATTGTTATCAAATTCTGATATGTGCAATATCGGATTGTATATGTGTGGACAAATGCAAAGAAACAGGGGAGGTTATGTCAGAATTTTTTTAAGCTTTGATCGATTAATAATTATCTGGTTCTAACTGAACAATCTTGGTTTTTATGTGTGGGTAAATGTAAAAGAACAGGGGAGGTTATGTCAATTTTTTTAAAGCCTTGCTTCTAATTTAATCAAGTGTTTTTTTGGTAGACTAAGAAATAGGGTACAAAGCCAAATGCTTACACATTGTTCATACACACTCATTCGAGCAAGGATGAGCATGGAAACAGTGTGTCAGTATGCTCCAAGGTCGAGGAAACTATTGTAAGTGTTTTAATTTAACTTATTTAAATTGTGTTACATTATTCAAATTTATTCATTAGCAATGAGTACTGATTATATCATTGTGTTATGATTATGAAGCATAAATACGAAGAGTTGTTAGATGCTGCCACTCAGGAGTCAACCACTCCAGATGATCCATCTTTGCAAGCCACACCAGTAGACCCTAATGAAATTTTTTATAAGGTTGTTGAAGGGAAATCCAGAAAGCAAAGGGTTTACGGTGTGGGCGAGCTAGCACCAGCGTACTTCCCTGACTCATTTCACAGCACCGACATTAGCTCACGTGCTACCGGCTACGACCAGAGCACATACGAGTCCATGAAGATGGACATTGAGCGGGAGCTGCTTCAGAAGTTCGATGACAATTATAGGCAGTAGATTCGTGCTGAGGAGAGGGAAGCGATCTGCCAGGAGATACGTAGTGAGAAGATGCAGGCGATAATACAAGCACAGATCTCCCAGATGTTTCCCTCTCAGTAGGGTCTGTACAGTGATCCTGGCGCTGGCTCTAGTACTAGTGGATGGGGTCAGTGGCCTAGAGGTCCATGTGATGGCTCAGGTGATCCGGGTGGTCCAAGTGATCATCCGGGATATCATCCAGGGGATGGGCGTGGTTGGGGAGGCGGGTATTAGATAGATATGACATTTGACTTTGTTAGACTTTGCTTGCTTGAGACTATGTCTGTATCAAATTTCGACTGTACTACTTCGTATCTTTTGTTGATTGAACATTTATATTATGTTTGCTTATATTATGGGATTAATTAGTACAACTCTTTATGGGACTGCATATTATAAGTGGATATGAATAAAATGTATTATATGTCAAAAATTATAGGTGAAAATATATTACAAATTAAAATATTAAATATTTTTTAAAAAATTAACATAGTTTAGTGATGGAATAGCGACGGAATTTTCCGTCACTAAACGTTAATCAAAAACCATATTTTCGTCGACAAATTAGCGACGGGTGTGTACCCTCTCTAATCCGTCGCTAACGGATTTGTTAGCAATGGACATATCCGTTGCTAATTAGCGACGGATGATGTCGTTTGATGCGAATTTAGATTAGTGACAGACAAATCTGTCTCTAATCCGTCACTAATCTGCTTTAGCGAGGGATTAGAGACGGATTTGTCCGTCGCTAATCTGCTGTTTTCTAGTAGTGACAACATCACCCCTAGAAATCAGCGCACCCACATCGTCAATGCTCGGGATTTGAGAATCATGTACGCTCTCAAGACAAAGGAGAAGTTAGATCTCCCTGCCATGATCCTTCTCACCCTAGACGAGAGCAGACATGTCAACCAGGGGCTTGTACACGAAGGAGTGGTCACTGAGGCTCTACTTGCTTTCGGAGTAGAGACTGATCACGTCACCGCGCGCTTACGGAGCGCTCAGGACTCCATCTGGTCGGAGATGTTGTCCAAAATGGGGATCAAGACCCAGGGTGACAAGCTCACTGTCCATCTGAAGCCTACCCAGAGCGAAGACTCACGATCGAAGCCTCGCCCAATTGCCAAATCATTCGCTTTCAAGAGGTAGCGCAGTCTCTCACCGGTCCATGACAGGTCGAGGACATGTCTAGATACTCAAGCTTGAGACATTCTTCAGCGTGTAAGACTTACTCTTACAACTATCCAGGCTGTCTTTGAAGAATCTAGCATCCAGGCTATGGTTCAAGGGGCCATAGACTATATAGACAAATACATAGCCTGAGAGTTTTACACCTTGTAGAGGCTTGAGAGAAACCGTGAGCTGCCTTAGAATAAGATAGTATTTTTCTTTTTGTTCTTTTGTCACTGACAATTTTGTTTCAAGTTGTTAATTGATTTTGACATGCATGTAACAATCATCATTTTATCAATGAATGCATGTTTTCCTTTTAATGATCGACTACGTTGACACGTCTACTACTTCTTGATTTAAATTGCAATATGATCAGAGACATTCATTCACTTTATTCCACTAATCCAACTCCATTACTTGACACCTAAAACTTACTACCTAGACTACACAAAATGGCGGCGACTCATTTATTAGCCATCCCTGATCACTCGGTGAGCCTATCTTTCAGCTGTCTATAAAACCATGATCAGTCATCCTATTCATCACCGCCTTCCTTCATTATCATTCACTCTATTCTTACACTTCATACACATTTCACCTTCACTTCACCTTTTTCTCGTCATGGAACACGAACCACATAGTTCAACAAGCTCAAATGAGCAAACAGTCTACTCCACCATTCAAAAATTCATGTACACTAAACACCCAAGGAAATATGTTGCCCAAGCTTACATACACCTCGAATCAAATTCTTCCACAGCTTGGTCCACCAACGCAAGCCCTACTCAATCTAACATGAGTTGTTCCATCCACTGCATGAGTTGTTCCTTAAACTCCACATACTCAGATGCTTCAACCACGGCCGAATCTCCTCTCAAGAACGTAATCCTTGATAGTGACTCTACTGAAGAAATCCACAGTTTAGATGTGTCCACTTCCACCACTTCCAAACGCCACACAATCTAGATGTCTCTATCACCTTGCTGTTTATAATCTATGAAAGACTTAGACTTTTCAATTATGTCTATCGTTTAGTTTCTTTCTTATTTTGATGTATGACAAATGGGGAAAAGATATGTACTAGCTTGTAATGAACATCTACCATGTTTTGTGTGTTTCTTAATGAAAATTTTGGCTTCTTATGATTTGATACATCTCTTCACTACTCTTAACTAACTCAGGAGGAATCCTTCTTAAGGGGAATTCTCTGTCTGGAATAAACTCAGATTTCACAAAACTTTTACAACACTCATTTTTGTATTGATTGCCATCATCAAAAAGGGGGAAATTTTAAGTCAAACTCCTTAGTTTTTGATGATAGCAAACCTGTATTGTTTATCTGGCATGTTAATCTAAGTATGAAGTTCAGGTAAACAGGTAAAATAGTGGCTTAGCACATAAGGTTGCAAGCCCACTCTAGTCATGACTAGTGCCCGCCCACTCAGGCACCTATCCGCAAAGCTCAAGCAGAGCTCCTAGCATACACGAGACACTAGATTAACACAACAATGAATCTCAACATCATAAGTGTTCAAGAGACCAAGATATACCAATCAAGAACAAGTAAACCAATAAACACATACGTTCACATACAAGTTGGTGAAAGTTCACGACAAAGATGGGTTGAAGAAAGCATAATCATGAACACGATAACAAGACATAATCTGAGCTATAAATGGGCATTTATTACACAACATTAATGAAGCCCTCAGACTAGGCAAGTGGACACTACAAAGAGCAACCGACCACTTGAGCTCTTGCCTTCAACATGTCCAACCAGTAAGCGACACGTGTCATGGCTACGCCCACAATCAAGTTGGAGATCATCCTACCTTGTACAGAGCTATTTTGCTGGGAATAAAAGACAACCGTCCCCTAGTGTATAGCTTATAATAGTATGGTCGTTATAAATTAACTTGCTTATGTATATATATTCAATACATGTCGTATTGAATAAACAAGATAGACACACACGTGAAAAGAAGAACAACAAGTATAAACGTGAGTCATATGATGTGCATCTGAGTGGGTATGTATGATAGGGAGTTAGTGAGCGAGGTTAGACTGTGAAATAAACTTAATACTCTTGGTATTTAGTAGACTGACTAGTCGGGGAACGGTTGGGGAATTGTAGGCCTGCTGTCAGGAAAGGTAGAGGACTTTTGTGATAAGTCCATAACTGTCCTGGAGTCCATAGGTTCGGCGGAGGGAGATTGAGTGAATTTTTAGAGTGTAAGTTCTCAACTGAAAAGGAGTTTCCACTTTGTGAATTATCGCATCTCTACTTAGACTACTAAACTTATCTAACACAACGACGCATCCATGATCGGTAGAGGAAGTATCCGGAGCACTAGCTAGTTTCAGTTTATGTACTTTGAAAAGTGGTCTATCAAAGTAGCTATTGTACTAAATGTATACATTTAATCTCATGCAATATGACATTTATGACTGTGTAAGTAATATAAGATATTGGTTGTTTAAAAAATGGGTTGGGTGGGTTGGGTTAGGGTTTAAGGATTTTAAACGGGTTGGGTTAGGGTCAAGATTTGTTGACCCACTTATTTTTGGATTGGGTTAGGTTAATGATAATTTAAATGGGTTAGGTTAGGGTTGATCAACCCGATCCATCGACCCAAATTGCCAAGTATAGTTACAAGTGGTGTGCAAAACCCCTTTAACCTTGACATTAAATGTTAAGGGAATTGGGATGGCCGAAGAGTTTATTTGTTAAGGGTGGTACAAAGACCGCTCTCATCCTTGGGGTCGTGAGAGGTACGCCAGTGATACGGTAAAATTAAGAAAAAAAACTATAGTAACTAAAAACATTTGTAATAAAATTATAGCAATTAAGAAAAAAAAACCAACCAATATGACCTATGTATATTTATGTTGCTATTCGCAGTACAAAATTACCAATCACCGCAGTACAAAATTTTTTTAATTCATATTGACGTGTACACATGTAATGATGTGTCGCTGTGTTTTTTTTTTCAAAAAATGATATCGGAAAGTAAATTTACCGAAGTAGTTTGTAGTTGATTAGTAGCGAATTTTACTAGTACTTTTTTTTGGAATCAATACAGGAACCTTTTTTTTGTAAAAAAAAGTGTTGGATTACATTTTATGTTTTTTACATTTTGTGTTTATATTAATTTGACTTAAAATTATTGTACTGCGAATAGCAAATTCTTACTATTCGCAGCACAATTTTTTTTTTTCACCAAACTTAGTTGATAAGTTTGAATGTTACGGGGAGACACTTTTTTTTTGAAATAATAGATGTTTGAATAACCAAATTTAAGTGAATATGAGTAAAACAACAACTAAGTTAAAGAGAAACTAAAGTTAAAACAACTAATTTATTGATAAACTAAGTTACAACAACTAAGTTAAGAAAGACTAAGTTACAACAACTAATTAAAGAAAAACTAAGGTACAACGTTGATCCAACTATCTAACCTAGATGTAAATGATGAATCCAAGGTCCGACAGTGTTTGGATCTCTATAAGCGAACCAATGCGGATAGACAGGGGTGGGGAGTCTTGAACCATGCCGAACCTTATGAAATGACCCTGGGGGCAAATTCCTATGTGGATCTTCTCCTTTGGGCTATCACGATCGGTATCAATTATCGATGGGAAGGTATGTGGCAACTTGCCGCACCCCCATAGACAGTATAGTAGAAAACTACTATCGAAGTGTACCTTGTCGCGATCACCAACCCCATTTCGTGTGCATCCATTTATGTTGGGTGCTGGCTCTCCTGAATTCCAATGAAGCGCTCTTAACATGGCGTTGTACGGTCCTTCGTTAAAAATGGCCTTGTATAGTCCATTCGTCGGTGCTTGATTCTTCATGTGATTGAACAATGCTACACGGACATCTTTCCACCTCTCTTCGTCTGAAATAGGTAGTCAGCAATGACCTGAAACCACAATCCCATCTCCACGAACATCAATATACCCAGTCAATATTGATATAGGTTGGGGTGAAATTCTGGTAGTATGGGAAGTCGGCAAGGGGCTGGAATCGACTCGGATTTGATGATCCTCTATTACGTGATCTTATATTTGATGGCGCTCCTTGTGACTGGCCTGCCTTGGTCGGTTACGTTCCCAAGACGAAGGTTCCCGTCGGTTTGGTCTTGAGGGCCCGGTAGGTCTGCCAATCCCAACCTGTTCCAACGACTCTCCTAATTGGCACCATATCTGGGTGAAGGAAGTTTTGGATGTTGTAGCTGTAGATCTCACAATCAGAGTAGGATCATCTGACTGTGCTACCTCAGAAGCTATGTCTCGCCATTCTTGTTCTTTCTCCATTAGGATACCATATCAATTGTCGATTCATGTTTCTCCCAGCTTAGGGTATACCAGAAACGATGTATATCCTCTTCGAGCATAGTATACCACTATCCAGCATGTAGTTTAATTACAAGCGCATGGTAATCCATGAGAGGTTACCTTGTCACATCCACAGATTGAGTGTCCATTTGCACATAATTCGTCCTTCCAAGCTCCTGACTAGCTCATCTAAGCAAAGGGTACTAACCTTCCCGATCAGGTCAGCGATTGGAACCCTCATGTGCTCTCTTCTGTGTTTTGTCCTGGCCTCAAAATCCTTTTTAACTCCCGGATGCTTGTATTCACATGATCGTTAATCTTTGGAAGATTACATCCAAAGGTGTCTAGCACTCCTTAATCTCGCCTTTAGAGAAGAATGTGCGGCCTCCACCCTATCAAATGTTTAAGTAAGTTTTATAGATCTATAACAATCACTGTATTATCTTAAACATTACAAGATTAACAATTTTACCTATTGTCGTTGTGTTGCCGAAGTGCAGCACATTCTTGACCCAAGCCTCCACAATTTTTCCTTGTATTTCCCAGACTGATGCAATACGTAATGAAACGGGGTAGCTTTGGTAGTATTCTTGAAATGTGCGTACCTCTCGTTGTAGTCCTGCTCTGTGCTCGAGTAGACAACCGAAGTCCACATTCGGACTACAGCCGCCGCCCTTCCTCTATCACCATATAAGTCTCGGCTTTCCCTGAACGTTCCTACTTATGTGCCACCGACATAGTAGATGATGAGATTCAGGAAATACCTCATCTAAGGCATTCATCAGGGCCAGACATCTGTCGGTGATAAATGTAGAGGTTGTAGTCCCCCGAGGAGGTCCCTTAATTGTTGAAGTGCCCACACATACATGTCTGTTGATCTGATACAAGGAAGGCGAAGGCAATGCTGAAGTTTTGCCTATACTCGTCATCCCGATGAACTGAACCAAAGGCATTTTTGCTATGTGTTTTTTTATAGGTAGCATCAATGCCTATGACATACGGGAACGCATGGAGCAGTAATCTAGATGTAGGGTGTGCAAAGAAGAGGACCCAAGTCAGTGGTTTGATCAACTATACATGTGAAATATAATCATGTTATCTATCAAATTAATATGAAACCTAAATGATGAAGTTATTTGAGACATACTGAGTTGACTTACTTGGATCTGTAGTGTAATAGTAGTAGTAGTTGTTTTTGTCTAGCTCACTCAGCAGAGTCTGCACCATAGATCGACCCATCTCTATTTACTAGTTTTGTTTTGATCCGGTGGTATAGTCTTCCTGTTTTGCTGACGTTTCTGGGTTGATGTTGTGAGTCGGAATAAATTGCACAGGGGGCACACCGACTCTGGTTCTCTGATCGATCATAATCTCCTCCGCCTCAGTCAGGCGTTTTCCCACAAAATGACCCTCTGCCCACTCTGCGAGATCATGGTTATGCCATCCGTTACCCACTCGCAAGAAACACCCGTAGCTTGTGTAATACCCCTTAATTTTAAAAGGACAACCACATTTCTTTGAACCAGATGATCTGCGCCGGTTGATGACACCAGGTCGTGACGTCCTTCGTGGTTTCCAATACCTCTCGCATGTTATGTGGAAATCTTGGCCTGACCGAGAACTTTGAATTATGGTGTAGATATGGTTGGGATGACCAACACTATCTACCCAAGCTTTCGCTTCTTCTTTACCCCTAAAGGCCTGGTTTGTTTCAAATAAGTAACCTGTGTCCACCACCGGAGCTCGATTATACATCTCTTGCATGTAGTCATCCATCTGTGCATAATGATCGGAACCTTCATCAAATTCATCCCAATCTGAATCAGTGGTTGAGTCACTATCCTGCAATAAGGGTCGAGAGAATGTTAGATGAATATTGAAATATGAAATGTTAGTGCGAATATGATTAACAAAGACAATAAACTAAATACTTACTGGGCTTGATATTGGAACATACTCATGATCGGAATCTGAAGATTGACTCATGTTTAGAGAGAGAGCTTGCACAGTTTTACGAAATAATTTTTGGAAGAGAGTAAGGAATAGAGAGCTTCGAGAATAGAGAGAGTGTGTGAAGATGAAATGGAGGAGGCATCCCTTATATAGAGGTTGGTCATGAACTAGCCACAAGGTTACAAGTTAACAAAACGGTAACCTGGTACGTGTACAGTGACCTAGTACGTGTACCTTACCTGACAAAAGTAATTACCTAAGGTAACTTTGAATTCACTTTGTACTGCAAACGGTAACCTGGTACGTGTACCTTTCCTGACAAAAGTAATTACCTATGGTAACTTTGAATTCACTTTGTACTGCAAACGGTAACCTGGTACGTGTACCTTTCCTGACAAAAGTAATTACCTATGGTAACTTTGAATTCACTTTGTACTGCAAACGGTAACCTGGTACGTGTACAGTGACCTAGTACGTGTACCTTTCCTGACAAAAGTAATTACCTATGGTAACTTTGAATTCACTTTGTACTGCAAACGGTAACCTGGTACGTGTACCTTTCCTGACAAAAGTAATTACCTATGGTAACTTTGAATTCACTTTGTACTGCAAACGGTAACCTGGTACGTGTACAGTGACCTAGTACGTGTACCTTTCCTGACAAAAGTAATTACCTATGGTAACTTTGAATTCACTTTGTACTGCAAACGGTAACCTGGTACGTGTACAGTGACCTAGTACGTGTACCTTTCCTGACAAAAGTAATTACCTAGGTAACTTTGAATTCACTTTGTACTGCAAACGGTAACCTGGTACGTGTACCTTTCCTGACAAAAGTAATTACCTATGGTAACTTTGAATTCACTTTGTACTGCAAACGGTAACCTGGTACGTGTACAGTGACCTAGTACGTGTACCTTTCCTGACAAAAGTAATTACCTATGGTAACTTTGAATTCACTTTGTACTGCAAACGGTAACCTGGTACGTGTACCTTTCCTGACAAAAGTAATTACCTATGGTAACTTTGAATTCACTTTGTACTGCAAACGGTAACCTGGTACGTGTACAGTGACCTAGTACGTGTACCTTTCCTGACAAAAGTAATTACCTATGGTAACTTTGAATTCACTTTGTACTGCAAACGGTAACCTGGTACGTGTAAAGTGACCTAGTACGTGTACCTTACCTGACAAAATTAATTACCTACGGTAACTTTGAATTCACTTTGTACTGCAAACGGTAACCTGGTACGTGTACCTTTCTTGACAATAGTAATTACCTATGGTAACTTTGAATTCACTTTGTACTGCACATGGTGTGTTTGGTACGCTTCCTTTCAGTAGTCGTTGAACTAGCCGTTGAACTAGCCATTGGACATGTAGTGTTACTCAAATATTATAAAAGTGGGTATTAGTGTCCCAACATACTCATTCCTTACCCCGTGCTCTCAGAATCTGTCTAATTACATCTTGCTTGAACTCTTCACACCTTAATTCCCATTTCGCTCTCAAAATCAGATGGAGTTTCCTTTCTGTTTGCACGTTAATTATGTAGCTACTTTTGGTCGTCATGGAGCACAATTTGATAGAAGAATGGGGCACAGACGCGTAGAAGTTACTATGCCATATCCAAGTAATCTCCGGGATCTACAACGACGAGTAATACGGGCACTACAGTCCCTCCTTGGCAGAATAAACATAACAACAATGGTGTATTTGGGGCTGGAGGGCGACTACGAGTGGACTTTTATTCATGTACGAAATGATACATCAGTTCGCCGGATGATGGAGAATTACATGGAGTATAATGATTTCATCGCTCATATTCCATTACTTGTTATTTATGATCCTATTGAGCCCGATGATGATTTTCAACACCAAGAACCAATTTATGAGATGAGACGTAATGTAATAGCACGGGGAATAGAGAGACAAAGGCTAGGAAATAATTAGGTAATTGGTTATTGTGTAATTGATCTTGTTAGTTCGTGTTGTTATAATTTTCGGCATTTATAATCGTTAAAAGATGTTTGGACGTGGAATAAATGTGTTGTTAAAGTTATTGACTGTTAATTATGTGATTCATACGATTTGGATTCAGGGACTTTTCTTTCTTAGGAATTTCTACATTTTGATATATTTCATTTCTCGTGACATATACAATCTTTGGTACATGTTAGATATTTCATTTCGACACTATCATTGCTGGAGAACATTCAACGACCAACAAAGAATTTAGACCACCCAGATTGGCATTGATATTAACAAGCACATTTGTCAAATACGGATCGTTAACTTTGAAAGGAGCCATGCATTGTGTGACGACACCAAATTCTACCAAATTCTTCTTCTGCCAAGGCCCATAAATATCACAATTCTTTCTCACAGGCAGCAAGCTCAACAGAAACAAAGGCATTCCAGGAAGTTTAGATTGAAGTTGGTCACACATCTTTTCTTTCTTAGGAATTTCTACATTTTGATATATTTCATTTCTCGTGACATATACAATCTTTGGTACATGTTAGATATTTCATTTCGACACTATCATTGCTGGAGAACATTCAACGACCAACAAAGAATTTAGACCACCCATCTTGGCATTGATCTTAAGAAGCACATTTGTCAAATACTGATCGTTAACTTTGAAAGGAGCCATGAATGCAAAAACGATGCATTTCTAGAAAATTTTTGGCATAGTCTCCCCTTTTTTTCTTATCTCCACCGGTTCTAAGAACCTCCACAAAATCAACCAACAGATCATCAACAAGGTCACCAGCATTGTCAGCAATAATTCCACCATCACCAAGTCCACCAGAAAAAAACTACATCCAAACAAATTGTACTAGCGTCTAACACACCAAGTCAAAATGAAAGACAACAAATAGTTCCAAGATGATACTAAAGTTTATTACATCCAAATCCAAGATGACAAGCACTAGGGTGCACCATGCTGGCGCTGGTAACTATCCCATATGTATAAAGAGCTGAACACATCCACAAGACCATCAGTTGCAGCCCTTTGTTCTTCTTCTGGCATCCCCTGACGATAGTATGACCAGTCCCATGCATTGTTCTCTTGGTAGTACGGGCGTGCAAGCTCACTTGCCTCAGACAGTAGCTGTAACACACTTGGTCAGGTAAGTACACATAAAAAATAAAAGTCATATTTAATGATGTACTATGACAAAAAGAACTTACTAGACAGGGATCTGGACGATGAACCAGGGTGGTCTGATAAGTCTCAGGGTTTAGGATCTTTGGGTGTGTGTGCTTGGTGTACCAATCTAGGTAGAGTGGGTCACAAGCATGCAACCGCGCATTTGTGCGCGTATACCCTGGAACCAGCAATTTAGGAGTGTTTTCCCAAAAATTATACATGGGGGGGTATACACAGGTGTAGGGTTGGGTTTTTCCTCTTTTTTCAGACCTTGGGTTGGGTCTAATAGGAGGTTCAGGGATATCCTGAATGTAACCAAACTGGCGTAGACAGCGACCAGGCATGTATGGCTCATTCAACCCCAAAACCGGTATGTTACCTCTATACCATGTACGCCCTCCATGAACATTAACATTATCTCGACCGTAGGGCAACCAATCAATCTACAATGAACATTAATAGTAAAATGTAACCAACAACGAAAGACAAAAATAATAATGGTTCAATGTGTTAGCAACTACAAACACTTACATTTAGAGCAGTCAAAGCATCTAGATGCTCACGATATCCTTGCAGTGAACGATGATCCTGCACTTGAGAGGTAGATCTCACCCATCTTAGAGCCCAAGGTCTATCATCATTAGCGCGCCAGTCCGGGCTAATCGCTGGTCTTAATGTAGGGAAGTACGCATAAATCCAGCACTGTGCATATAAAACACTAGAATGATTAAGAAGTACCAATTATTAATACTCAGTGAGTTATCATATACTAGATGCACATTAGGACACATACCTCAAGTAACGTCATAGAACCACCTATCCCACTGGAGTCGGCACGAGATGCTATCCCTAGCTGGCGATATAACCATGCAAGAGTACCAGCTCCCCATGCATATTTACGAAGCTTGGTACCTTTCTTCACAGGAGCTACTAAACTGAACAGCTGTGGACTCAGACGACCATTTGATTTTCCAGCTAATATGGTGGTACCAATCAGATGATACAACCAACCACATGCCTGCTTCATTGCCTCTTCATTTTCATCCCTACATTGCTGCAACAAGCTCGAAATTGATACACACCGGTATTCCACAGTGCCTCTGTCATACTCTCAACATCTGCCCCAAAATTAAGACAATCAGCCATTACCTCCTTCAACTCAGGGGTGGATGAATTCGCTGTCAATGAACGACCGACGATGGGGATTTGCAGTATCATCCACACATCATGCAGGGTAATCGTCATCTCACCAAACGGCATATGGAATGAGTTTGTATCAGGCTGCCACCTCTCCACAAAAGCACTGATCAGGGACATATTGTTGTATGGCATCGTAATATCCTGTAGGTGCTCTATACCAGAATACTCAAGCATCTTCCTTGTTCTTGGTTTAGAAATTTGATCTTTTGGCCAGCAGGTAAGCATCACCCTACGGGATTTGAAACTCAAAACCCCACGATCCTACATTATGACCAATATTTAACACTTACAAAACGTAGTATGATATTAAATGATCAAATACAGGAGAAGATAGAGAACATACCTTAGCCGAGGTCCATAAGTCAAGCGCCACATGACCCCCGAAGCTAGTGATAACACTAGTGAGTAGTGGACCGCCAGGAACTGGCACCTCTGTCAACTTCCAAGAGGTAGGAATGACTGGAACCATCGCTAGCGCTGCTTCCTCGTCAGTGTCATCCTCCTTATCCATGACTTCATCATCTTCCTTATCCTGCTCCTCATCCACGTCGGGTGAGTCCTCATCATCAGCACCACGACCATCGTCATCAGCATGTGGCGAACGCTCAGTCATCACATGGTCCTCAACAGCACGGGCAGGTGATGGGCGTGGTGGACGTGATGAACTACCACCGCCTGACGGAGCAGTCTGGTGGCTTGATTGCCCTGAGATATTGAAGCTAGAGCTGTGCAGTGATCTGTCAGAAAAAGCACTACTGGATGATGACAACTCTGGCATGCGTCTCCTCGGTATATTGAACACCGCCGAGTCATCCTCCGCTACCATTGGTGGTGCTGGTACTTGAAACGCCGGGTCGTTGGAAGATTGACCCGGATGGAAAGATGAATGGCGTGCTGCTTCCATGCGGGGGGCAGGATTACTCGGCCCTTCACCAGGAACATGTGCACGACGACGGTACGAGGCCGTCATAGCCTGCTCCGCACCCCGGTCTTTATTCTTCCTCTTCGTGACATGTCTCACTGCTTTTTTCAGACGATCCATCACTGCATACGAATATCACACAGTTATATCCCTCATTCATAACATAAAAATTCAAACATTTATAATCATATCATTCACAATATTACAATTCAAAAAAAAATTCAAATATTTATAAATCATTCACAATATTAGTTAAAAAATCATTCACAATATTACAATTCAAAAAAAAATTCAAATATTTATAAATCATTCACATATTAGTTAGAATTCAAAAAAATAACAAATTAAAACATTTAAAAATCATTCACAATACTATAACATAAAAATTCAAACATTTATAATCATATCATTCACAATATTACAATTCAAAAAAAATTCAAATATTTATAAATCATTCACAATATTAGTTAAAAATCATTCACAATATTACAATTCAAAAAAAAATTCAAATATTTATAAATCATTCACATATTAGTTAGAATTCAAAAAAATAACAAATTAAAACATTTAAAAATCATTCACAATACTATAATATAAAAATAAACAAATTAAAACATTTAAAAAAACATTAAAAATATTAAAATTAAAAAAAAAATACTGGGTCGAGTAGCGGTGCTACTCGCCCGTCTGCAACCCGAGGACCACCACTACTCTAATTCTCCGCCCACGAGTACCCCTGGTCCTCGCCTATCTCCTCTGCGAGCAGCCCAGCTACTCGCGCCGCCTGGGTCGTTGGACAAACGAAGCCGCGAGCCGTAGTCTTCCTCGCGTTGGTGTCAGACGAGCTCCGCGCCTCCTCGGCTTCATTCCCTGCGAGCAGCGACGATCCTCGCCCCAGCCCAACCCGAGCAGCCCTACTACTCGCCTCGCTACAGGTCGAGCACCACCAGGGCTCGCCCTGTATTTTTTTTTTTCAAAATTTTCAAGTTTCCTCCGAATTTTTCTTGCTAGATCTAGCTCAAATGATGTTGAATTTCAAAAAACTAACACCAAATTCATACTCAGGACACCCAAATCTATAAGTTGAAAAAAAAATCGAAAAACTCACCGGAAAATTTTTCCGGCGGTGGTTGGCGGCGGCGGGTGGCGGCTCCGGCGGCGGCTCCGGCAGGTAGAAGGGAGGATCAGATGGAAGAGAGAGAGGAGAGAGAGAGTGAGTAAGAGAGAAATGAAGAAAATAAGGGAGGTTACGCTATATATAGTACGAGCGTTTTTTACCCGAAATTGACGTTTTCAACTGCGATTTCAATACAACGTTCTGAAAGTGTAACAATGTTTGTAATTTAGTTAAACACAACATAAAATGTCATTAACTTATGTGGAGTCACTATTATAACGTTTAAATGCGCTTAAAAAGGGGTTTAACGTCTTTTATACGGGTTTATAATGTTTTGTAACAATCAGAGTGTTTTTACTGTTTACGCTCAAGAAATTATTTTTAAAAAAACAAGAGTTACAACACGACATTATTACATGTGTACAACGTCAATATGAATTAAAAAAATTTGTACTGCGGTGATTAGTAATTTTGTACTGCGAATAGCAACCCAGTTTATGATAATTTATATTTATAAATATACAAATATATTTGATTGATATTGTATTCTTAAAAGTTACATAATGTATATAAAATAAAATAGAATTATCTTAATATAATATTAATATACTGTCATGTCTATTGTTTAACAAAATCAGTGGTCGGATTTAGGGATGATATATTTCAAGTTTAATACAATTCTCCACGATATTACTTTCGTGTGGGGAATCTCCTGTCTACCCATGATAGTAGTACTAGTAGCTGAGGTGGCCATTGGGACGGGCTAGTCTGGGACCGTTTGGATCTGAACCCGGTCAAACACTGTTTTAATACTGTTGATCACTGATCGAGACTATCCCGGGATCGGTCTGGGAAAAAAGTGCGTCGGTTCAGTTTCTTTTTAAGAGACCGGAACCGTATATGGATCAGCCAAGGATTGCTTGAAGTCAGGCTCGATTGGGCCTGCCTAGGGACCATCCCGGGACCAAGACCGAGACTGTCCCTTTTTTTAAATATAGGTGTTATACAAAGGAGAACGGTTTGAGATTCAAACTCTAACAACTCATTTTTTGTTGTTGAATTTGACACTCTCTAACGGTATATTTTTCAATTCTTCTATAAATACAACCTAAAATCCACCATATTTACAATATTATTAATTATCCATCAATTACAAAAAGTTCATCACTAAAAAAAAGCTCAATTGTAATCCAGAACTGGCTAGAAACCGGTTACGATCCCTCAAAAAATATGGAAACAGGATTGGACGGAATACTAGTGGTCCGAACCGGTCTCACATTGGGATCGGGACTTGTTGAACCCGGCCTGACGCGTGGCCAATTCAATTAGCCACCGTGTTTACACTGAGGGCATGCTTGGTGAGTGGGTATGAGAATGATTGAGAATAAGAATAGAATTAGTGGGAATGGGTATGAGAATAGAATTAGTGGGAATGGTTAGTGTATTTCCATTCTAAGGTTTGGTATCTCTAAACTGTCATGGGAAACAAATTTCATTAATAAATTTGTTAATTCAACAATTCTACAAATATTTTGTTGTTACATTAATAAAATAGTTACAAAAAATATTTTGTTGTTATATTAATAAAATAGTTACAAAATAAAATAAAAGTATTTCGACCAACTTAACTATTTTTCTTTAACATATAAATATAACATTGACATTGTGATGCTGTAGATTATACACATATTCTGATAAATTTGTTTAACAAAACAATTTTTATAAATTTTTTTATTGTTACATTAAATTTAATTTAATGAATTTTTTAAATAAAAGCATTCAATTCGAGTTTAACATTTTTAACATATAAAATAAATCTTAACGTTGTGCACACGGACGGATGAGGAATTATTCTTAGGGGCGAAAGAAATTTAATACCTCGAAAGGATATGAATATATATAAGATGTCACATTTTGTTTTTCTTGTGTGAAAGTAATATGATAGCTATAGATATAAAATAAATTATAGCTTTTATTTGATAAAAATTAAACCAATACTATATATAGAAAAAATAGTTAAAAATATTAAATATAGTAAATTGATTAATATATACGATTTAAGAAACAAATAAAATTGTAAATACTTCCAACACAACGATGAGATTTCTCTACTTTCAAATATTTTTTTATTACCTTGTTTATCTTGTCATTGGTGCAACTATAACATTTTTTCCATATAATATTTTCTTTGTCTTAAGTCATATATGTTTTATATTGACTCCAAATATTATGGGAATAAAGTTTGAATTTTTTTATTTCATATTTGAATGATGTTAAAAAAAATCATAAAAACTAGTATAAAATTTTGTAAGAATACATTTAATTATAATATCAACTTTAAAAAAAATTAAAATTTACTCCAATAAAATAAATTAATAGAGTAATAAAAAAGCTAGGTATGAATTGAAAAAAATTAATTACTATTATTAAAGAATTAAAATATATAATCTGAAAACATTTATCAATTCCTAATAAGGTGCCGTTACGTGGTAATCAAAATTTAATAACCACCCCTCCCCTTGGTTATCAAATTGTGGGAATAGAGATCATTTAATTCCCATACCATCCTCCTAAAAAATAGGACTTTTATTTACCAAGCATGGATATAGGAAAACACTATTTCCATTCTCATAGATTCATTGTCATACCCATGTACCAAGCACCCCCTGAATGATGAAATCTAATAATAGGACTCTTCTCGATTCAACTTTCTGATTGGGCCCAACATCCAGTTTCGGCTTCGAGGGCAACATCCTGCGGTGGGTGAACAAGTAGGTAAGATGGGCCTAACCTAGCAAAGTTGGTTGTTCGTATTATTCATAATGATGAGATAAAATATGGAGAGTAAGCATGGTGATCCTTGTGCGTTGGCTGTCTAGTTTCAGATACTTGTCAATTGGCATTCATCCATGAACAAAAGCAAGAATTTAGTGAGTTTTTCTCTCTTTTTGAAAAAAAACCGCATTATTAGGGAGTTAAACGTGTATAGTTTATTTACCTGTTTAATAAGTGCACTCGGCCAGCTGGCAGCTGAGTTAAGATTTACATTGAAAATGTACACTTGTAATGTCCCTAGTTTCATTTATCACTTGTTGGCAGTGGCGATGCATCGGGGAAGGGACATGCCCCTTATATTATATGTCTTTATTCTTTATGTTATTTAGGGGACGTCTGTTTCAAGCGGGAACGGAATGGAATGAGGAAAGAGAATTGATAAGAAAGGAAAAGAATTCTCTTTAATTTTTCCGATTGTTTGTTTGAGCTAGGGAAATTAAATAAAAGGAAATTTCACCAGATATCCCTGAGGTTTGACTGAATTTTACAAAATACCCCTGAAATTTTATTTTTATTACGAGATACCCCCGAGGTTTCATCTTATAATATACCCCTGAGTTTTCATTTTCATTATGATATACCCTTGAGGTTTCAATTTTATTATGAGATGTCCCTTTGTTCAGATTCTGATATATTAGATTTTTCATATCCCTATTTACCCTCACACCATATACCCCTACAATAACCTCAGAGATATATGGTTAAAGTTTTGTTTGAATTTGAATAAAATGCACAAAAAAAATTAAAGTTCATATAAATTTGAAATTAATATTAAAAAATGAATATAATTAAATAAATAAAAAAACAAAACATTAAATAAATGGAAATGACCAAGAAATAAAAATTAGATTATTTTGAAAAATAAACATAAATTGTAAGGTGTTACGTAGAGATGAATAAAATTGTATAAAAACTATAACAATAATATAAAAAATATTAAAAGTAACAATTTCATATAGTTCATAGAAAAAAATTATTATTTTAATTTAGAAAGATAAAGTATAAAAACCATAAAATATGATCATTTCTCTTGTGATTGATATCAAATAATATATTTACTAATAAATTTTTACACTAATTCATAAAATTATTAAATAATTTCTTATATTTAATGTAATTGTTATAAAAATTTTGACGATTTTAAGACACCACTATAATAGTTTTTATCTTGTGTAATAATATATGTTTTTAAATTAATTAATTTTTTGTTGTTTATTCACTATTTATTTTATACTTTTATGATTCTAATTATTTTTAATTTGTTTTTAAAATTTTATTTATGTTTTTAAAATTGAATTCAAATTTTAATTGATCTTTAATTTTTATGTGCATTTTTTTCATATTTTAAAATTTTAAAAAATTTGACCATTAACCCCTGAGGTTATCGCGGGGCATATGGTGTGAAGGTAAAGTGAGGATATTAAAAATATAATATATCAGAATCTGATTGGAGAGGCATCTCGTAATAAAATTGAAACCTAAGGGGTATGTCGTAATGAAAATGAAACCTAAGGGGTATATTGTAAAGAAAATGAAACCTCAGGGGTATTTCGTAATAAAAATGAAACTTCAGGGGTATTTTGTAAAATTCGCTCAAACCTCAGGGGTATCTCGTGAAATTTCCCTTAAATAAATAATCGGTCAATGGCTGCTGATGAATGGTCAACGGCTGCCTGTGCTGGTCAACGGTCACTAATTGCAGGTCAACATTCACCGGTCACCGGTCAATGGTTATTAGTCATCGGTCAATGGTCATATGTCACCGGTCAATATGTACTGGGGAAAGGGAATCTCATTCCGTAGTAGGGGTTGGGGAATCAAGAAGAGGGTTTTGGGTAATCCCATTCCGATTCCCTTTCCTGATTACTCTAAAACAAACGATTAACTCACTTTTTTTACATAAATGATCATACTTAAAATGATTTTTTGTTAATTTTATAATTAGTGTTTTTTATTTACTAGACCATATTATATCTTATATCAAAATGAGTAAATTTTTATTATTTAAAATTTGAAAATTAAATACATTCTTATAAAATTTGATAACTAACTTTTATTAAGGTGTTATTATCTTTTAGATATACAACAACATAATATCTTTTAGATATACAACAACATAATTATCATCCAGAGTCTTGGATACAAATGGTGCGTTTAGGACTCATTTTTCAAGTCATGTTTATCTTTGCCTTTGAAGTCTCTATCTGATATACTTATTCTTTGTCATATGAGCTATGGCAAGACAAAGGGCTTGAGGTGGGGGTGACTGCATGCGAAGAGTTTTTTGTAGGTTGTTAGAGGTGCAAGCATCTCTCAAACTCGTACAGTGCACGATAGTACAACACGGGATGTTTTGCATGGTTGGGTGGATGATAGCTTGGCGGTGAATAGTGGTGCATCTGGGGTAATATGTAGGCGGGTGGATGGTGAGGTGGTGGGTGTGGGCATCAAAGGAGTGGCAACATTTACACTCCAGCAGCGGTTGAAGCTTTGGCCATGTAGTTTGGGTTAGAATGTGCTAAGTGAGGAGTCATTGGTTAAGACTACTTACCAATTATCTAGGTAATGTAAATTATGTCAATGAGGTTGGGTTGGTTGTAGATAATGTTCGGTCTTTGTTAGATACTTTCATTTGTAAGATGTTGGATTTTGCTTTTGTTGACTGTACTTATACTCCTCCTGATACTAATGTTGTGGCGCACACTAGTAGAAAAAATATTATATACCACGGTTATTTTGTTTATATACCACGGTTAAAAATCGTGGTATTTGCTCCCGTCGCAAATGTCAAAAAAATTAAAACCACCGTTCAAAACCGTGGTTTTAAATGAAGATAAAAAAAATCACGGTTCTATAAAACGTCGTTTTAAAGTGTTTTTGCGCGGAATTTATCAACTTTAAATCGCGGTTGGAGCCAACAACCGTCGTATATATTGAGTAATAAATGACGGTTATTCTTAAACCGTGGTATATAATGTATAAAATCAACGAATAAACCACGGTTATACATAAAACCGTGGTTTATAGTCTGTGAATTTTTTTTTCAAATCGCCAGTGATTTAGAAGCACCACCTTCAATCTGGTAATCTCAACAAAGCGCAGACACAAGAGAATGAAGAGGCCAGAACATGTATGTTCCTTGTTTGCGAATTGGGGTTACAAAATAATGAGTGAAGAATGGAGGCACAATATGTTCCATGTTCGCCGGTGGGTTACAAAATTACCGTGAAAGAGAATGGATGAGTCGTAGACCATGTTCATTGTTCGTTGGTTAGGGTTGCAAAAATTACAGTGAGTGGAGATGAGGAAGAGGCGCAGGAGTATGTGTTCCTGATTCGCCAGTGTGGGTTGCAAAAATTACAGTGAAACAAGAGAATGAGAGAGGCCGGAGCATGTTCCTTGTTCGCCGGTTAGATTTGCAAACATTACAGTGAGTGGAGATGAGAAAGAGGTGCAGAGCATGTGTCCCTTGTTTTCCAGTATGGGTTGCGAAATTACCGTGAGGTTGAAGAGATGGCGCAGAGCATAGTTCCATGTTTCCATTGTGGGTTGCAAAAATTACCGGGAGTGAAGAGAATGAAGAGAGTTGCAGAGCATGTTCGATTGTGTTCGCCAGTTGGGTTGCAAAATTACAGTGAGAGAAATATATAAGAGAATAGAGAAAGAGCCGCGTTAATTTGAGCCAAAAATTAAAATTCCCGCTTAGACTATATACCACGGTTCACCAAAAAATCGTGGTTTACATACTAAGGCGTGTAATTTTAATGACGGTTGTCCGAGGAACCGTGGTTTATAATATCACCGGCGACACTATACGACGGTTTCGTCAGAACCGTCGTTTATTATTTTCTAAAAATGACTATTACTGGACAAACTGTGGTATAAAGTCGCGCTGTTACATTTTTTATGACGGTTTGGCTTATAACTGTGGTATATAAACTTTAAACCACGATTACAAATAAAACCGTGATTTAAAGAGTGTCACATAAAATGTTTTTTCTACTAGCGACATGTGTTAGTAAACATGGATTGGAGCGGGGGTTGATGAAGTAGTAGGTATTGGCGATGTACCAACATGAGTTAAACGTTTATGTGTTTAATGCAAGGTGGTTTTCTTTAAAAAAAAATACAGCATACTCATATTACACGTATTTTTGGTTAAAAAATATACTATATTATAAGTATCTGTCATCGTACATGGTTTACCATGAGCTTTTCATAATGGTGTCTCTTCAATTTAGCCAACAAAAATTAAAAGGAAAAATCACAAAATACCACTGTTTGAGTATATAATTCACAAAATACTATTGTTTTTTTGTAATTCATTAGGTCCCACATGTCACATATGAGTTTAGAAAACTTCAAATTTGATATTGGACCAAAATATAACACTTTAGCATTGTCCATGTAAAGTTTCATCAATTTTGGACAACATTTAAACATGTTTAAATTGAATTACGAAAAAACAATGGTATTTTGTGAATTATAAACTCAAACAGTGGTATTTTGTGAATTTTCCCAAAATTAAAAAAGCTACAGCCGTGACTTTTTTATTTCATATATTGTTGTGGTTTCTATGATCACTCACTGTATCACTAAAAAACAGGATTTGTATTTCGGACGTTAAAACAACATACCATACGTTAAACATGATTTTGATGTTTAGCGTACGATTGATGTCAGACGCTTGGGTCTAATTAGTGTAGATAAAGGCTTTCTATTTGTCTTTACCATAAAGTCAACAATGTATATGTCATCGATATAAAATTATATATGTCATGGGTATACATAATATTAGCCATGATTATATATAAATAACAACCATCATATAAAAAAACTATCTTAATATATAAATAATTATTAGTAATAAGTTTAAGTGAATCTTAATGTTTATGAACAAAACTTTTGGTGGTTTTTAGGACGTGTGGTGTAGGGTGATCCTTTTTTAACTTGTTTTATATTTTATAATGTCATCATTAACTCGACACATTTTAAAGGTTTGTGGTAACGACCTTAAACCCTTCACTACATACCCTAAAATAGGTTTTCATTGTTTTAGCTTTCCTATGGTGGTATTTAAGATCTATGCTGACTAACATGTTCAAGTATATGTACAACTAATAATCTTTTATTTATTAGTTTAAGCTTTATATACAAAAAATTGTTGCATAGACATTAAGATATGCAAGCCATGTATACATAAATATGTATGCCATAGCTAAATAAAATATTGGCCACGGTTGTATATCGTTAATATTCCATTGCTTGTATAAAAGGTTTATGGTTTAAGGTCTTACAATGCTTGTATTATAAACTCTAAAAGTGTTTTCGGTATTTTTTAACTGATCATATAGTGGTTTTTATGGTTTGTGGTATAGGGTAATGTTGGTGTAGAGTAATCTTAAAAAAATCATTTTTGAGGCTAGCTACTGAGCTTGTAGCTTGTATTATGTCGCCAACGGCCTATGAGTGCATTTAGTAATTTTGTAACTGCAAATAACAACTTCTTTAAAATATTATTATTAATTATCTGGTGGCTATCAGTTTTCATATATATGGCTAATATTGTCCTATAAAAATGACTAACATTTTTTTCTCAGTATGACTAACATTTTTTTCTCAGTATGGCTAAAATTAATGCCTTTATGTAAAGACAATTTAGTGTCCTTTAGAAAAACCACACCCTGAGAATATTAGCGTTCAAGACTAATTGGATGCAAATTTACCTAATGTTTTTAGACACTAAATCATATATTCAGACCGACGCTAAAACCTATTTTAGACGTTAAATTATGTCCACTTTATTGGACACTAAATCATATTTTAGTTTAATAGGGGTGTATAATTAAGTTTTATGTTGGTTGAGCTCAGTCAAAAATCGACACGAAATTATTTTAAGTCAACCCAAACCCATTGCGAGTTGTATTTCTTCAACCCAACCTAGCGAGGGTTCCTAGGATTTCCGGGACTAGGGTTTATAGGGTCCTGGGGAAAAATTTTCACCGAAATACTATTTGTCAAAAAAATTACTTGCGGCGGTTTTTTCAAAAAAATTACGCGAATGTACCAAAACGGGTATATAAACCGCATTAAGCTAATGATGCTTACTATAAAGCGCATTAAGCTAATCCAATTATAGGTTAATTATGTCATAAACCGTCGTTCAAACGCGTATTTGCGGATAAATGGACTGGAGCGATGCGGTTTATTTGTAAACTCGAAATGAATATTAGTCGTCCGTATTCCGCGATTTCCGCGATATTGTCGGATAAGATTATCCAGAATCTTGAAAATAAACCGCACTGGTGCGATGCGGTTTATGACTGCCAAAAATCCCTATAAAAACCAAACTCAGCCAAGCTCATTTCATCAACCACAAACACCAAAAAAATTCACTTCAACATTGACAAATGCTCCAAAGTTTAAGAGGTTAGTATGGTTATTTTTAATTTTTATTTTTCATTTTTTTGTATATTAAATGTCTTTGTTTACTAGGTTTCAACATATATATATATATATATATTTAAGTACTTGTCTAATTAGTTATGATTAAATTCATAATTAACTACTGTCATTACCGTATAACTTGTTATTCTTTAAATTTGATGTAAGTTAAAATAATATGTAGACATCTTATTAATGGTTTACATTAATTTTTTGTAAGTTTTAGTTGTTTAATTAGTATTTTAATTAGTAATTAATTAATGCATTAATTTTATAACTTGTTTTTAACTTAAAATGGTGCATAAATAAGTAAAATAATTAAGTAGGTATTATTATGTTATAGGAAAAAATTAATCTTGGTAGTTTTAGTTGTTTAATTAGTATTTTAATTCGTAATTAATTAATGCATTAATTTTATAACTTATTTTTAACTTAAAATGGTGCATTAATTAGTCAAATGATTAAGTAGGTATTATTATTTTATGGGAAAAAATTAATATTGGTAGTTTTAGGTTTTTAATTAGTATTTTAATTCGTAATTAATTAATGCATTAATTTGATTACTTGTTTTTAACTTAAAATGGTGTATAAAATAGTCAAATAATTAAGTAGGAATTATTATGTTATAGGTAAAAATTAATCTTGATAGTTTTAGTTCTTTAATTAGTATTTTAATTCGTAATTAATTAATGCATTAATTTTATAACTTGTTTTCAACTTAAAATGGTGCATAAATTAGTAAAATTATTAAGTAGGTATTATTATGTTATAGGAAAAAATTAATCTTGGTAGTTTTAGTTGTTTAATTAGTATTTAAATTCGTAAATAATTAATGCATTAATTTTATAACTTGTTTTTAACTTAAAATGGTGCATAAATTAGTCAAATAATTAAGTAGGTATTATTATGTATAGGAAAAAATTAATCTTGGTAGTTTTAGATTTGTTTAATTACTATTTTAATTCGTATTAATTAATGCATTAATTTATAACTTGTTTTGAACTTAAATGGTGGCATAAATTGTCAAACTTAAATAGGATTATTATGTTATCCGCAAAAATTAATGTTGGTAGTTTTAGTTGTTTAATTAGTGTTTTAATTGTAATTAATTAATACATTAATTTGATAACTTGTTTTTAACTTAAAATGGTGTATAAAATAGTCAGCTAATTAAGTAGGTATTATTATGTTATAGGAAAAAATTAATCTTGATAGTTTTAGTTGTATAATTAGTAATTTAATTCGTAATTAATTAATGCATAAATATCATAACTTGTTCTTAACTTAAAATGGTGTATAAATTAGTCAAATAATTAAGTAGGTATTATTATGTTATAGGAAAAAATTAATGTTGGTAGTTTTAGTTGTTTAATTAGTGTTTTAATTCGTAATTAATTAATACATTACTTGATAACTTGTTTTTAACTTAAAATGGAGTAATTCATCATTTATTATTGTTAATAATTTATAACTACTTGTTTACCAAAATAGGTGTATAAGTTAGCTACAAAATATGTAGATTTCTTGGTAATGGTTTAAACATATTTTTCAAATATTTTAGTCGTTGATATATTAATTAAATTCGTAATTTTTTTGTAAGTTTTACTAAATTTGTGTTGTTAAATTTATTATTATATTTACATCTTGTAAATTGGGTTGTAGTTAGCTAAAAAATGTTCGGACTTGCTTTTACAATTCAATATTAATTTTTTTTTGCATTTAGTTTATCGTTCATTATTTTTTGTTGCTTAAATTTTAAATATTGTTTATTTGTGCAGATCTTAACTACATTACTCGTCTAGATCTTAATTTCGCTTGAAAGAATGACATTCCCTTGTACAATTTTTGTTAATGCCCAGCTATCATACACGGAACATGGAAGTCTCTACTTCCAAGGCAATGAAGACACCAAAACCTTTTATCTTCGTGTAGCTGACGATTTCACCATCCAAATGTTAAAGTATTCTGTCACAGAGGCCATCCGTCAATTGAAGTTTGGATTTTCTGTTTCGAGGATGACATATCGGCAGTTGTTCAGCAGGGAGCCTTTACAGTTTACAGCACTTCTACTAGAAACTGATGAAGATGTTCAGGCAATGCTTTGTAACTATAAGTGTTGTTGGGACATCTCTCAGTGCATGGACATTCATATAGAAATTGATGGTGATGATGATGATGACGACGGCGAGTATGAGCCTGTAGATGATGAAGATGTTACATCAGATGATGAAGTTGAACTCATCCCAGAAGAATTTCTTCACGAACCAGATGTAGATGGCGAAAGTAGTCAGCATATGCCAGATGCTTCATTTTATCATCACGGGACTGGGATGCCATCAACCCAATGTAATCAGATGTGGATCGCCGCGGTGTCCCAAACTGGAATCCTGTAGAAGAGTTCGTTATAGGCCAAGAGTTCGACGATAAAGAGAGTCTGGTGGTAACCGCTGTCAAGGTGTATCACATTCGCAAAAATCTGGATATCAGTGTTGTCAAAAACTCAAGGAAAGCATACATTGTCCAATGTGTTAAACATGACGAATGTCCATTTTACTTAAGGGGCGCGTTGTTGAATGGTGAGAGCGAATGGAAAATTACGAGACTCACTACCCATCGTTGTGCTCCTGCAGATGATGGACAAAATCATCGGCAAATGAACTACCATTTCATTGATGAAGCTCTTCTTCCCCATATTAGTCGTAACCCAGGTATGAGTGTTCTAGATGTCATTGAACAGATTCGTGGACAGTACAACAGAACAATTTCATACAGAAAAGCATGGTTGGCAAGATGTGAAGCAACATGAAAAATCTATGGAGATTGGGTTGAGTCTTATAATCAGCTACCAAGGTTATTCATGGCCATCAAACATTTCATACCAGGTTCCGTTGTTGCTCTAAAGACAGTCAAGGCTTTCGAGGATGACACACAAACAACCCAAGTGAAACAATTCCAACGGTGTTTCTGGGTGTTCGGTCCGTGCATATCTGCATTTAGACACTTCAAACCCATGTTGCAGATAGATGGTACACATTTATATGGTAAGTTCAAAGGCAAGCTTCTGATAGTGGTGGCGCAAGATGGTAACAACAAAGTCATACCTATTGCGTTCGCTATTGTTGAGTCTGAAGACTTAGCTAGTTGGAAATTCTTTCTCGACAAGGTGCGACTCCATATGATAGATCAAAGAGCGGACGTGTCAATAATTACGGATCGTGCCCCAGCTATCATAAGTATCGTCGAATCAGATCCATATTGGAAACCCCCCATGGCTCATCACTACTACTGCATCCGACACGTTGCATCGAACTTCCAGACAAGGTTTCACAACAAAAAAATGAAGAAGTATCTCATTAACACAGGTACGAACTTGTATACATTGTGATGCTTCATTATCAAACTTGTCCCTAACATCTCTTATTAATGATATATCTTGTTCTTTTTAGCTTATGAGTTTAGGAGGCATCATGTTCAAAGAAGGTACGATCATCTTCTATCTCAGATCCCTGGTATTGAACGATTCTTCCATGATCTTCCATTTGATAAGTGGTCAAGAGCATATGACGACGGCAAGAGATGGGGCCACATGACTACAAATTTGGTCGAGTGCATCAATGGCGTACTGAAAAGCGTTCGTCTACTGCCAATTAGTGCTATTGTCAATAGCACACTACACAAGCTCATCACACATTTCAATGATAATCTTTCTACATACAACGGTCAACGAATCGCTGGAGCGTCATTGTACACAGACTACGCCACAACCAAGATTGAGGAAAATTGAAGACTATCAAACAGTCACAATGTTAGGGTTTTTGATGAAGTACAACAAGTGTACGAGGTTGAGGATTTTGGATCTGTGGCTTTGAGAAGAAACAAGGGAAATTACAAAGTCGATTTCAGTGACCTGACTTGTGAATGTGGTGAGTGGCAAACATTCAAATACCCATGTTCTCATGTCATGGCTGTATGTTGCAGAACAGGGTTATTGTGGGACAATTACGTGCACCGTGTTTATAGGCTTGAGACAATGATTGAAGCTTATGGTGGTCAACCTTTTCGTCCACTTGGCAACGAGCACAACTGGCCGCCGTATACAGATGCAAAAGTTGTTCCACATCCAGATGCGATACGAACTATACGGGGATGACCTAGGTATTCACGCATTCGGAATGAAATGGATGAAAACGATGACACAACTGCAGAACGCAGACGCTGCCGTCATTGTTTACAACCGGGGCACACCAGGAGAAACTGCCCAAACCGTGGTTACAACTAGTTGGAAATTAATCTTCTTGTTTGTTCAGCAAGTAACTTTTTTTTTTTTCAATATGTGCTAGCTCTTTGAGCATAAAAGTTTAACCGTTACGGATGTATGCTTTTGTTTTGTCCTAATAGTAGGAAGTGTTTGTTTGACACTTCTGTATGAATGTACTGCTGGTTTGAACCTAAATTTAAGAAGACACATGTTATGTGTTATAATTATATAAAAACAACACGCCTTCGTGAGGACCTTTTATTCATACCCTTTTTTTGTGCTTGCTTAAGGCACAACCTGACTAGCAGGAAGCAACATGCTACATTAAACTATAAAGATAAACATAAAGCGAACAATTGCTTAGTTTTATTCTATCCTCCATCACAGTTACACATAATGCGAACAATCATCTAGTTTTTTTCTGTCATCCGTCACGATTAACCATCAACCTCGGGTTCATATTCCACAAGCAGCTCAACCTTACCCATGTATCGGTGGTTCCTCATGCAGTTGTCGAGCATGATACGATAGTCTTCCTCATTCGCAATAACCATCTGACTCCAAGAGGGTGTTGGGTGAGGAGAAACCATTCTTCGGTATACAATGAGTGTGGCGGTGAACCTTTGATCACCACAATCTAAGCAACATTCAACCAGATACTTGAATTCGTTGAAGTTGATGCAAGGCGATATGGTTAGTGGGTGTGTTGTTGAGTGCTCAGTAGGCTCAAAGTTGAAACCATCATCATCCACGCACGGGATGTACTGCAGATATAAATCACAAGGAATAAACATTTTTCTAGCCTAGAGCACTACTGCAGTTGTATGTTTGTGATTAAAAATGAACCATATGGAGATATTTATAGATGAAAACCATTTCGATTTGGACTGGGGAAGGTTAGGATATGGTACAGATGCTTAAAAATATACGTAAATATGGATTATATTCCTAGATGATAAGGATTATATTCCTAGATATGGTACAGATGCTTAAAAATATAAATGATATGATGAAGAATAAGATGCCATGAACAATTTAAACGCATTTATAAGCAACCACTTTCTCTGACCAAAGTGGTGAACAACTTAACTTGCTTGGTTTTTTGTAATTGAATTGTTGTGCATGTTCACTAGTTCGGTGATTTTTTTGAAGCAGTATCCGGTGTCGGTTGTGGCTAATTTTTGGGGAGTATAATGACTGCATATAAGACATCACACATACAAATTTACAACCAAAATGGATGTAATATGGTACTTCGAACCCCATCACCAAAACAGCACCAGCAAGCAGTTTTTTGTAATTGAATTGTTGTGCATGTTCACTAGTTCGGTGATTCTTTTGAAGCAGTATCCGGTGTCGGTTGAGGCTAATTTTTGGGTAGTATAATGACTGCATATAAGACATCACGCATCAAAATTTACAACCAAAACGGATGTCATATGGTACTTCGAATCCCATCACCAAAACAGCACCAGCAAGCAGTTTTTTGTAATTGTTGTGCATGTTCACTAGTTCGGTGATTCTTTTGAAGCAGTATCCCGTGTCGGTTGAGGATAATTTTTGGGGAGTATAATGACTGCATATAAGACATCACTCATACAAATTTACAACCAAAACGGATGTCATATGGTACTTCGAATCCCATCACCAAAACAGCACCAGCAAGCAGTTTTTTGTAATTGAATTGTTGTGCATGTTCACTAGTTCGGTGATTTTTTTGAAGCAGTATCCGGTGTCGGTTGAGGCTAAATTTTGGGGAGTATAATGACTGCATATAAGACATCACGCATACAAATTTACAACCAAAACGGATGTCATATGGTACTTTGAATCCCATCACCAAAACAGCACCAGCATGCAGTTTTTTGTAATTGAATTGTTGTGCATGTTCACTAGTTCGGTGATTCTTTTGAAGCAGTATCCGGTGTCGGTTGAGGCTAATTTTTGGGGAGTATAATGACTGCATATAAGAAATCACGCATACAAATTTACAACCAAAACGGATGTCATATGGTACTTCGAATCCCATCACCAAAACAGCTGCAGCAAGCAATTTTTTGTAATTGAATTGTTGTGCATGTTCACTAGTTCGGTGATTTTTTTAAAGCAGTATCCGGTGTCGGTTGAGGCTAATTTTTGGGAAATATAATGACTGCATATAGTACTTCGGATCGCATGAACATATAACTATCATTACGCAACATGCAAGATTCATTATGAGACATAGCGAGATTCATTACATAACATATCAATAAAAATTTCAATATCCATTACAAGCTCCAAATGAGTCAGACAAACATAAAAATAACAATGCATAGTAGTATCAAGCAGCACCACCTTTATCTCTTCTACCCCTTCGTCCTCTTCCACCTGCACCTCCTCTCCTTGGTTGTTCGTACTCACTTGGTGTATAACGTTGTGGAGGGTTCATTGAGTTCGGTCCCCTCAAAGTCATGTCAAACGTGGTAGTCTGTGGTAGAGGAGTAACCAGGTTGGACTGAACATATGCGTCCATGGAAGTCCGAAGTGCTTCGTCTTCATCTTCATCATCAAACACATTAAGATTTGCAAAACTAGCACTTATGTGTGCCGACCTTTTAGCTTGCGTAGTCGCTACATTTGCAGCTCCCCCTCTTGAAGACCCTTCACAGTATGGTGTGATGGATGGTGGTGTGGGATCAACGTACAAAATTGAATAAGAACTCCAGTGTGGTTGATCCCATCTAGCTTGTGGATCTTGAACTACCCACTGACTCGTCTGACTCGACTGACCACCAATTTGAAGATCCCACTGACTTGAACCACCTTGTTGATCCCACTGATCTTGGGTACTTGTTTGAACCCCATATTGATCCAGGGTGCCCGCTTCACCACCCCATCCGCCTTGGGTGGATGTCTGGTCAACTGAGTGATCGTGTGTGCTGGTCTGATAACCCCACTGACCTTGTTGCTGGCCGCCGAATGATGATCCCCACATACTTGACTGCTCAGTTGAAGGGGCACGATACCATGGATCATAAGCATATTGGTCATCTTGCTGACTAACCGGATAAGATGGTTGAAGAGGATATGTCCAGCTAGATTGAAAGATAATGGGTGCAGGCTCAATCTCAGGTTCAGCCCGTGGTGGGCGACGTAATTCACTCTTCGGTAGTCGACGTGAAGACCTTCTGCTGGGGTTGTCATTCAATGAGAAGGGAGGTTGGTAGACAATGAATGCAGGGGGTGCATGATGATCAACTTGAGCCTGGACATGTCTATAGCATTGGTGATACATTCTCCCTGATTGCTGGGAGAGATAGTCAGCATAATCTCCTACATCAGCATCATGTTCATAATGTCGCAGTTGGTCTAATCCATCAGCCTGTTGTAGAAGATACAAAGTCGTAAGGTAAATATCTAAGCAATTGTACTGCACTACCATTATATACTACCGAAAACAGTAATATTTTGTAAGTGCATACCAATATGGACTGTCGACGTGCTTCTCGAGTATACCATCGTAAGCAATTTTGTTGATACCATATCATGTACTCAGAACGTGTAGTCAGTGGAACAGCAGGAGGAAATCCTTCCAAGTTTATCCGCCTATGTTCTCTGTCATTCCACAACTCTATGCATACCGCATTAATCGTATACCAATTTGCTTCAACTCTGTCTATGCGCTTTTGGCGATGTAGCCTGTCATAATCTAGTGGTACTGCAGGTATTGGTTGATCACACCCGAATTGTCTCATAGTCCAGTCTGGCTGATGACCCTCTATGATGTTATTCAAAATTAAAGGAACAACCATGGCACCCTCTTCCACAGAAGTGTCATCGTATGGTTGCCAGACCCACTGCCATAATAAGTTCTGAAATTAATTAAGAAGTGATGACATAAAGAATAACAATATCAATTATTGGAATAAAAATATACCTGATCGTTTGTGGGTGGGACTGGAATCGAATCAAGTATGCTACGAGCGTCTCGTAAAGAAACCGCGGGAACGTGTGGACTATCCCACCTGCACATGTTAAAGAAAATTGAACATGTAAAGAAATGAAATCTATAAGTAAAATTAGCTGACAACACGCCTTACCTTTCCCCATATACCTCTGACGGAGAAAATGGGCACTGGAAAGAATGTGGGAATTTGAGAATACGCCCACGGTGTTATTAACTTCGTCGCCCCAACAATGTAAGGAGTGTCGAACTGGGTAGCATTGCATAGACCACGGTACGTGTGTGCTAACACTGCAGAACCCCAGTTTAATTGACCTGATTCATCAAAGTTTCTCAACAACTCCAGGTATCCACAGTCCATCATACGACTGTCTTGGGTCGGTATCAACACTCCACCAATTAGCCTCATAAGGAATGCACGGGCGTACTGTTGATGCACCACAGCTGGCTCTCTGAAGAACTTGTTATAAAACTTGTCAGACACTTCAAAATTCTTTTGCAACCATGACAAGGAGATCTTGTGACCTCTAATTGCGCTCTCATCTGGTGTCTTCCCCAGCAGTTCCAAACATAAATCAGCCACAGGTAGGTTCATAGGTGCAATCACCACATCCCCATCAACTTTCAGACCGAGTAAACGATGAACATCCTCCAAAGTAATGGTTGCCTCACCAAATGGTAGCATAAAGGTGTGAGTTTCAGGCCTCCATCTCTCAACTAATGCACTAACTATGGAATTATCTGCTTTAACTTGTAAAAAGGATGATCCAAGAAAACCAGCATCTCGGATGTAACTATGCAATGCCAAATGTGGAGGCTCCACATCAACATTCCTAGAACGTAGTTTCCTTTCGGTATATTTTCTATTTCTCATGACCTAGATTGCACGACAATAAAATAAATGATGTTCATAACTTAAGTAAAAAACATAAAACATATTACGGTGAGGTTTCATGTGCTCTTTACTTACCGGGTCATCCGAAAAAAGTGTTGCAGATATATGGGTAGTCTAGTATGTGAACAGACTTGCATCATTTGGCCCCACACCAGCAACTTCTCTCTGGAATGCCATCTACACAAGCACATATTTCAATTCAGTAGACAATAAACGACAAACACTTATTAAAAATAATTTACAGAATTAACTACATGTGCAAATATTTTTTAAGCCAAATTATACATTTTTTGTATGAAAAATAACTTACACCATTTTAAAAACTTTTCATATAACATAATAATACCTACTTAATTATTTGACTAATTTATGCACCATTTTAAGTTGAAAACAATTTATAAAATTAATGCATTAATTAATTACGAATTAAAATACTAATTAAACAACTAAAACTACCAAGATTAATTTTTCCCTATAACATAATAATACCTACTTAATTATTTTACTAATTTATGCACCATTTTAAGTTCAAAACAAGTTATGAAATTAATGCATTAATTAATTACGAATTTAAATACTAATTAAGCAACTAAAACTACCAAGATTAATTTTTTCTCATAACATATAATACCTACTTAATAATTTTACTAATGTATGCACCATTTTAAGTTGAAAACAAGTTATAAAATTAATGCATTAATTAATTACAAATTAAAATACTAATTACACAACTAAAACTACCAAGATTAATTTTTTCCTATAACATAATAATACCTACTTAATTATTTTACTAATTTATGCACCATTTTAAGTTCAAAACAAGTTATAAAATTAATGCATTAATTATTTACGAATTAAAATAGTAATTAAACAACTAAAACTACCAAGATTAATTTTTTCCTATACATAATAATACCTACTTAATTATTTGACCAATTTATGCACCATTTTAAGTTAAAAACAAGTTATAAAATTTAATGCATTAATTAATTACGAATTTAAATACTAATTAAACAACTAAAAGTACCAAGATTAATTTTTCCCTATAACATAATAATACCTACCTAATAATTTTACTAATTTATGCACCATTTTAAGTTGAAAACAAGTTATAAAATTATACATTAATTAATTACGAATTAAAATACTGGGTTGCTATTCGCAGTACAAAATTACTAATCACCGCAGTACAAAATTTTTTTAATTCATACTGACGTTGTACACATGTAATGATGTCGTGTTGTAACTTTTGTTTTTTTAAAAAATAATTTCTTTAGCGTAAACAGTTAAAAACACTCTGATTGTTGCAAAACATTATAAACCTGTATTAATTGCGTCAATATGATTTTAATTGTGAATCCACGTAATTTGGACAACATTTTACGTTATGTTTGACTAAATTACAAACATTGGTACATATTCAGAATGCCGTACTCAATTCATAGTTAAAAACGCCAATTTCGGGTGAAAAATGCTCTAATTGTAATAAAAGACGTTAAACCCTTTTTAATCGCATTTAAACGTTATAATTGTGACTCCACATAAGTTAATGACATTTTATGTTGTGTTTGACTAAATTACAAACATTGTTACACTTTCAGAACGTTGTATTGAAATCGCAGTTGAAAACGTCAATTTTGGGTAAAAAACGCTCGTACTATATATAGCCTAACCTTCCTTGGATTATTCATTTCTCACTTCCTCACTCTCTCTCCTCTATCTCTCTTCCTTAAGAAGCTCTCTTCTGACTGCCGGAGCCGCCGCCGGAGCCGCCACCCGCCGCCACCAACCACCGCCAGACCACCGCCGGAAAAATTTTCCGGTGAGTTTTTCGAATTTTTTTTTTTTGCAACTTATAGATTTGGGTGTCCTGGGTATGAATTTAGTGTTAGTTTTTTGAAATTCAACATCATTTGAGCTAGATCTAGCATGAAAAATTCAAAAATATTCAAAAAAAAAAAAAATCCCAGTCGAGCACCACCGCTGCTCTACCCGGAGACAGGCGAGAACCGGCGCTGCTCGCTCCAGACACTAGCGAGGATTGGTGATGCTCGAGTTCATCGCCAGCGAGGACCCGTGGTGCTCGCGTCCTCTTCTGCGCGCGCCCGAAGATGGTGCCGAGGACCGCTGCTGCTAGGGCTGCCCAAAAAATTCCGAAACCGCGGTATCCGACCGAAACCGAAGTGAACCGTACCTGTTTTCAGGTTAACCGTACCGGTTCTTGCGGTACGGTTAACCGAACCGTGTAAATTGACCGGTTTCGGTTTCGGTAATGGTATTGAATTTTTCAGAACGGTTAACCGCTCGGTTAATCGTGGTTAACCGATTATATAAACAACCAAAATCTTCAAATATTAATGTTCACCTTATATAATGATTAATGTTAGCTATTGGGGGAATATGCACAATATTATATTTTTTGTCACATGTGTTTGATTTGTCACTCATGATTTAAGTGAATGATCAATGTTGTACTATAATATTAATGGTATGGGTCTTATCAATAATAAAAAAATACACGGCTATACGGTTAACCGATAAACCGAACCGAACTAAAGGTTAACCGGTATAAACGGAATGGTAATGGAATCAGATTTTAGAAAACCGAATTAAACGGTTAACCGAATCCGGTTAACCGATATAAATGGAATGGTAATGGAATTGGATTTTAGAAAACCAAAGACCCGGTTAACCGAAAGCGGTTAACCGAATAAGACGGTTAACCTACATGGGCAGCCCTAGCTGCTGCTCGTGTGTGGTGGAGGCGAGGACCGGCGCTACTCTTGGCAGGCGACGGCGAGGAGCGGGTCTACTCGACCCAGGCGACGGCGAGGAGGGCTCTACTCGACGGAGGCGACGGCGAGGAGTTGTGCTCCTCGAACCAATTTCATTTTTTTTTTTGAATTCTAATATTTGCAATGATTTTTTAAATGTTTTAATTTGTTTATTTTTTAATTCTAATATTGTGAATGATTTTTAAATGTTTTAATTTGTTATTTTTTAATTCTAATATTGTGAATGATTTTTAAATGTTTTAATTTGTTTTTTTTGAATTTAACTAATATTGTGAATGATTTTTAAATGTTTTAATTGTTTTTTTTTGAATTCTAACTAATATTGTGAATGATATGATTATAAATGTTTGAATTTTTATGTTATGAATGAGGAATATAACTGTGTGATATTCGTATGCAGTGATGGATCGTCTGAAAAAAGCAGTGAGACATGTCACGAAGAGGAAGAATAAAGACCGGGGTGCGGAGCAGGCTATGACGGCCTCGTACCGTCGTCGTGCACATGCTGGTGAAGGGCCGAGTAATCCTGCCCCCCGCATGGAAGCAGCACGCCATTCATCTTTCCATCCGGGTCAATCTTCCAACGACCCGGCGTTTCAAGTACCAGCACCACCAATGGTAGCGGAGGATGACTCGGCGGTGTTCAATATACCGAGGAGACGCATGCCAGTGTTGTCATCATCCAGTAGTGTTTTTCTGACAGATCACTGCACAGCTCTAGCTACAATATCTCGGGGAATCAAGCCACCAGACTGCTCCGTCAGGCGGTGGTAGTTCATCACGTCCACCACGCCCATCACCTGCCCGTGCTGTTGAGGACCATGTGATGACTGAGCGTTCGCCACATGCTGATGACGATGGTCGTGGTGCTGATGATGAGGACTCACCCGACGTGGATGAGGAGCAGGATAATGAAGATGATGAAGTCATGGATAAGGAGGATGACACTGACGAGGAAGCAGCGCTAGCGATGGTTCCAGTCATTCCTACCTCTTGGAAGTTGACAGAGGTGCCAGTTCCTGGCGGTCCACTACTCACTAGTGTTATCACTAGCTTCGGGGGTCATGTAGCGCTTGACTTATGGACCTCGACTAAGGTATGTTCTCTATCTTCTCCTGTATTTGATCATTTAATATCATACTACGTTTTGTAAGTGTTAAATATTGGTCATTATGTAGGATCGTGGGGTTTTGAGTTTCAAATCCCGTAGGGTGATGCTTACCTGCTGGCCAAAAGATCAAATTTCCAAACCAAGAACAAGGAAGATGCTTGAGTATTCTGGTATAGAGCACCTACAGGATATTACGATGCCATACAGCAATATGTCCCTCATCAGTGCTTTTGTGGAGAGGTGGCACCTGATACAAACTCATTCCATATGCCGTTTGGTGAGATGACGATTACCCTGCATGATGTGTGGATGATACTGCAAATCCCCATCGTCGGTCGTCCATTGATAGGGGATTCATCCACCACTGAGTTGAAGGAGTGAGGTAATGGCTGATTGTCTTAATTTTGGGGCAGATGTTGAGAGTATGACAGAGGCACTGTGGAATACCGGTGCTGTATCAATTGCGAGCTTGTTGCAGCAATGTAGGGATGAAAATGAAGAGGCAATGAAGCAGGCATGTGGTTGGTTGTATCATCTGATTGGTACCACCATATTAGCTGGAAAATCAAATGGTCGTCTGAGTCCACAGCTGTTCAGTTTAGTAGCTCCTGTGAAGAAAGGTACCAAGCTTCGTAAATATGCATGGGGAGCTGGTACTCTTGCATGGTTATATCGCCAGCTAGGGATAGCATCTCGTGCCGGCTCCAGTGGGATAGGTGGTTCTATGACGTTACTTGAGGTATGTGTCCTAATGTGCATCTAGTATATGATAACTCACTGAGTATTAATAATTGGTACTGCTTAATCATTCTAGTGTTTTATATGCACAGTGCTGGATTTATGCGTACTTCCCTACATTAAGACCAGCGATTAGCCCGGACTGGCGCGCTAATGATGATAGACCTTGGGCTCTAAGATGGGTGAGATCTACCTCTCAAGTGCAGGATCATCGTTCACTGCAAGGATATCGTGAGCATCTAGATGCTTTGACTGCTCTAAATGTAAGTGTTTGTAGTTGCTAACACATTGAACCATTATTATTTTTGTCTTTCGTTGTTGGTTACATTTTACTATTAATGTTCATTGTAGATTGATTGGTTGCCCTACGGTCGAGATAATGTTAATGTTCATGGAGGGCGTACATGGTATAGAGGTAACATACAGGTTTTGGGGTTGAATGAGCCATACATGCCTGGTCGCTGTCTACGCCAGTTTGGTTACATTCAGGATATCCCTGAACCTCCTATTAGACCCAACCCAAGGTCTGAAAAAAGAGGAAAAACCCAACCCTACACCTGTGTATACCCCCCATGTATAGTTTGTGGGAAAACACTCCTAAATTGCTGGTTCCAGGGTATACGCGCACAAATGCGCGGTTGCATGCTTGTGACCCACTCTACCTAGATTGGTACACCAAGCACACACCCGAAGATCCTAAACCCTGAGACTTATCAGACCACCCTGGTTCATCGTCCAGATCCCTGTCTAGTAAGTCATATTTTCATAGTACTTCATTACATATCACTTTTATTTTTTATGTGTACTTACCTGACCAAGTGTGTTACAGCTACTGTCTGAGGCAAGTGAGCTTGCACGCCCGTACTACCAAGAGAACAATGCATGGGACTGGTCATACTATCGTCAGGGGATGCCAGAAGAAGAACAAAGGGCTGCAACTGATGGTCTTGTGGATGTGTTCAGCTCTTTATACATATGGGATAGTTACCAGCGCCAGCATGGTGCACCCTAGTGCTTGTCATCTTGGATTTGGATGTAATAAACTTTAGTATCATCTTGGAACTATTTGTTGTCTTTCATTTTTACTTGGTGTGTTAGACGCTAGTACAATTTGTTTGGATGTAGTTTTTTTCTGGTGGACTTGGTGATGGTGGAATTATTGCTGACAATGCTGGTGACCTTGTTGATGATCTGTTGGTTGATTTTGTGGAGGTTCTTAGAACCGGTGGAGATAAGAAAAACAGGGGAGACTATGCCAAAAATTTTCTAGAAATGCATCGTTTCTGCAATGCCAATCTGGGTGGTCTATATTCTTTGTTGGTCGTTGAGTGTTCTCAGGAATTTACTTGGTGTTGAAAAGATCAATGCCAATCTGGGTGGTCTAAATTCTTTGTTGGTCGTTGAGTGTTCTCAGGAATGATAGTGTCGAAATGAAATATCTAACATGTACCAAAGATTGAATATGTTACGAGAAATGAAATATATCAAAATGTAGAAATTCCTAAGAAAGAAAAGATGTGTGACCAGCTTCAATCTGAACTTTCCGGAATGCCTTTGTTTCTGTTGTGCTTGCTGCCTGAGAGAAAGAATTGTGATATTTATGGGCCTTGGCAGAAGAAGAATTTGGTAGAATTTGGTGTCGTCACACAATGCATGGCTCCTTTAAAAGTTAACGATCAGTATTTGACAAATGTGCTTCTTAAGATCAATGCCAATCTGGGTGGTCTAAATTCTTTGTTGATCGTTGAGTGTTCTCAGGAATGATAGTGTCGAAATGAAATATCTAACATGTACCAAAGATTGAATATGTCACGAGAAATGAAATATATCAAAATGTAGAAATTCCTAAGAAAGAAAAGATGTGTGACCAGCTTCAATCTGAACTTTCCGGAATGCCTTTGTTTCTGTTGTGCTTGCTGCCTGAGAGAAAGAATTGTGATATTTATGGGCCTTGGCAGAAGAAGAATTTGGTAGAAAAGGAAGCCTGAGCAGATTATTATATTTAGGGATGGTGTGAGTGAATCTCAGTTCAGCCATGTTCTAAACATCAAGCTTGACCAAATTATTGAGGCTTGCAAATTTCTGAATGAAAGCTGGAACCCGAAGTTTGTGGTGGATGCCCTGATAATGTCCCTCCCGGTACTGTTATTGATAATACGGTGTGTCACGAGAAATGAAATATATCAAAATGTAGAAATTCCTAAGAAAGAAAAGCCCATGAATTCAAATCTGATGAAGCACATAATTAAAAGTCAATAACTATAACAACAAGTTTATTCCACGTCCAAACATCTACTAAAGATTATAAATCCCGAAAATTATAACAACGCGAGAACTTACAAGATCAATTACGCAATAACCAATAACCTAATTATTTCCTAACCTTTGTCTCTCTATTCCCCGTGCTATTACATTACGTCTCATCTCATAAATTGGTTCTTGGTGTTGAAAATCATCATCATCGGGCTCAATAGGATCATAAATAACAAGTAATGGAATATGAGCGATGAAATCATTATACTCCATGTAATTCTCCATCATCCGGCGAACTGATGTATCATTTCGTACATGAATAAAAGTCCACTCGTAGTCGCCCTCCAGCCCCAAATACACCATTGTTGTTATGTTTATTCTGCCGAGGAGGGACTGTAGTGCTCGTATTACTCGTCGTTGTAGATCCCGGAGATTACTAGGATATGGCATAGTAACTTCTACGCGTCTGTGCCCCATTCTTCTATCAAATTGTGCTCCATGACGACCAAAAGTAGCTACATAATTAACGTGCAAACAGAAAGGAAACTCCATTTGATTTTGAGAGCGAAATGGGAATTAAGGTGTGAAGAGTTCAAGCAAGATGTAATTAGACAGATTCTGAGAGCACGGGGTAAGGAATGAGTATGTTGGGACACTAATACCCACTTTTATAATATTTGAGTAACACTGACATGTCCAATGGCTAGTTCAACGGCTAGTTCAACGACTACTGAAAGGAAGCGTACCAAACACACCATGTGCAGTACAAAGTGAATTCAAAGTTACCATAGGTAATTACTTTTGTCAGGAAAGGTACACGTACCAGGTTACCGTTTGCAGTACAAAGTGAATTCAAAGTTACCATAGGTAATTACTTTTGTCAGGTAAGGTACACGTACCAGGTCGCTGTACACGTACCAGGTTACCGTTTGCAGTACAAAGTGAATTCAAAGTTACCATAGGTAATTACTTTTGTCAGGAAAGGTACACGTACCAGGTCACTGTACACGTACCAGGTTACCGTTTGCAGTACAAAGTGAATTCAAAGTTACCAAGTAATTACTTTTGTCAGGAAAGGTACACGTACCAGGTCACTGTACACGTACCAGGTTACCGTTTGCAGTACAAAGTGAATTCAAAGTTACCATAGTAATTACTTTTGTCAGGTAAGGTACACGTACCAGGTCGCTGTACACGTACCAGGTTACCGTTTGCAGTACAAAGTGAATTCAAAGTTACCATAGGTAATTACTTTTGTCAGGAAAGGTACACGTACCAGGTCACTGTACACGTACCAGGTTACCGTTTGCAGTACAAAGTGAATTCAAAGTTACCATAGGTAATTACTTTTGTCAGGAAAGGTACACGTACCAGGTCGCTGTACACGTACCAGGTTACCGTTTTTTTAACTTGTAACCTTGTGGCTAGTTCATGACCAACCTCTATATAAGGGATGCCTCCTCCATTTCATCTTCACACACTCTCTCTCCATATTCTGAAGCTCTCTATTTCCTTACTCTCTTCCAAAAATAATTTCGTAAAACTGTGCAAGCTCTCTCTCTAAACATGAGTCAATCTTTAGATTCTGATCATGAGTATATTCCAATATGAAGCCCTGTAAGTATTTAGTTTATTGTCTTTGTTAATCATATTCGCACTAATATTTCATATTTCAATATTCATCTAACATTCTCTCGACCCTTATTGCAGGAAAGTGACTCAACCACTGATTCAGATTGGGATGAATTTGATGAAGGCGTTCCAGATCATAATGCACAGATGGATGACTACATGCAAGAGATGTATAATCGAGCTCCGGTGGTGGACACAGGTTACTTATTTCAAACAAACCAGGCCTTTAGGGGTAAAGAAGAAGCGAAAGCTTGGGTAGATAGTGTTGGCCATCCCAACCATATCTACACCATAATTCAAAGTTCTCGGTCGGGCCAAGATTTCCACATAACATGCGAGAGGTATTGGAAACCACGAAGGACGTCACGACCTGGTGTCATCAACCGGCGCAGATCATCTGGTTCAAAGAAATGTGGCTGTCCTTTTAAAATTAAGGGGTATTACACAAACTACGGGTGTTTCTTGCAAGTGGGTAACGGATGGCATAACCATGATCTCGCAGAGTGGGCAGAGGGTCATTTTGGGGAAAACGCCTGACTGAGGCGGGAGGAGATTATGATCGACCAGAGAACCAGAGTCGGTGTGCCCCCTGTGCAATTTATTCGAGCTCACAACAATCAACCCAGAAACGTCAGCAACAAGGAAAGACATATACAAGGACAAAAAACAAAACAGTAAATAGAGATGGTCGACTATGGTGCAGACTCTGCTGAGTGAGCTAGACAAAAACAACTACTACTACGATTACACTACAGATCCAAGTAAGTCAACTCAGTATGTCTCAAATAACTTCAATCATTTAGGTTTCATATTATTTGATAGATAACATGATTATATTTCACAATTTAGGGATCAAACACGACTTGGGTCCATCTTCTTTGCACACCCTACATCTAGATTACTGCTCCATGTGTTCCCGTATGTCATAGGCATTGATGCTACCTATAAAACAAACATAGCAAAAATGCCTTTGGTTCAGTTCATCGGGATGACGAGTATAGGCAAAAACTTCAGCATTGCCTTCGCCTTTCTTGTATCAGAATCAACAGACATGTATGTGTGGGCACTTCAACAATTAAGGGACCTCCTCGGGCGGACTACAACCTCTACATTTATCACCGACAGATGTCTGGCCCTGATGAATGCCTTAGAAGAGGTATTTCCTGAATCTCATCATCTACTATGTCGGTGGCACATAAGTAGGAACGTTCAGGGGAAAGCCGAGACTTATATGGGATAGAGGAAGGGCGGCGGCTGCAGTCCGAATGTGGACTTCGGTTGTCTACTCGAGCACAGAGCAGGACTACAACGAGAGGTACGCATTTCAAGAATACATACCAAAGCTACCCACGTTTCATTACGTATGTTGCATCAGTCTGGGAGAAATACAAGGAAAAATTTGTGGAGGCTTGGGTCAAGAATGTGTTGCACTTCGGCAACACAACGACAAATAGGTAAAATTGTTAATCTTGTAATGTTTAAGATAATACAGTGATTGTTATAGATCTATAAAACTTACTTAAACATTTGATAGGGTGGAGAGCGCACATTCTTCTCTAAAGGCGAGATTAAGGAGTGCTAGACACACTTTGGATGTAATCTTTCCAAAGATTAACGATCATGTGAATACAAGCATCCGGGAGTTAAAAAAGGATTTTGAGGCAGCCAGGACAAAACACAGAAGAGAGCACATGAGGGTTCCAATCGCTGACCTGATCGGGAAGGTTAGTACCCTTTGCTTAGATGAGCTAGTCAAGGAGCTTGGAAGGGCGAATTATGTGCAAATGGACAGCTCAATCTGTGGATGTGACAAGGTAACCTCTCATGGATTACCTTGCGCTTGTAAATTAAACTACATGCTGGATAGTGGTATACTATGCTCGAAGAGGGATATACATCGTTTCTGGTATACCCTAAGCTGGGAGAAACATGAATCGACAATTGATATGGTATCCTACATGGAGGAAGAACAGAATAGATGGCGAGACATAGCTTCTGAGGTAGCACAGTCAGATGATCCTACTCTGATGGCGAAATGTTACAGTCAAATCCAAAACTTCCTTCACCCAGATATGGTGTGCCAATTAGGAGAGCCATTGGAACAGGTTGGGATTGGCAGACCTACCGGGCCCTCAAGACCAAACCGACGGGAACCTTCGTCTTGGGAGCGTAACCGACCAAGGGCAGGCCAGTCAGAAGGAGCGCCATCAAATAGAAGATCACGTAATAGAGATCATCAAATCCGTCGATTCCAGCCCCTTACAACTTCCCATACTACCAGAATTTCAACCCCAACCTATATCAATATATGACTGGGTATATTGATGTTCGTGGAGATGGGAATTGTGGTTTCAGGGTCATTGCTGACTACCTATATTCAAACGAAGAGAGGTGGAAAGATGTCCGTGTAGCATTGTACAATCACATGAAGAATCAAGCACCGGCGAATGGACTATACAAGGCCATTTTTAACGAAGGACCGTACAACGGCATGTTAAGAGCGCTTCATTGGAATTCAGGAGAGCCAGCACCTCCACAGAAATGGATGCACACGGAAATGGGGTTGGCGATCGCGACAAAGTACACTTCGATAGTAGTTTTCTACTCTACTGTCTATGGGGGTGCGGCAAGTGCCACATACCTTCCGCTCGATAATTATACCGATCGTGATAGCCCAAGAGGAGAGATCCACATAGGAATTTGCCCCCAGGGTCATTTCATAAGGTTCGGCATGGTTCATGACTCCCCACTCCCCCCTGTCTATCCGCAGTGGTTCGCTTATAGAGATCCAAACACTGTCGGACCTTGGATTCATCAATTACAATCTAGGTTAGATAGTTGGATCAACGTTGTACCTTAGTTTTTCTTTAACTTAGTTGTTGTAACTTAGTCTTTCTTTAACTTAGTTGTTGTAACTTAGTTTTTCTATAAATTAGTTGTTGTAACTTAGTTTCTCTTTAACTTAGTTGTTGTTTTACTCATATTGACTTAAATTTGGTTATTCAATCTATTATTTCAAAAAAAAGTGTCTCCCCGTAACATTCAAACTTATTCAACTAAGTTTGGTGAAAAAAAAAATTTGTACTGTGAATAGTAAAGTATTTGCTATTCGCAGTACAAATTAATTTTAAGTCAAATTAATAATATAAACACATAAAAATGTAATCTAAACACATAAAAATGTAATCCAACACTTTTTTTTACAAAAAAAATGTTCCTGTATTGATTCCAACAAAAAAACTAGTAAAGTAAATTCGCTACTAATCAACTACAAACTACTTCGGTAAATTTACTTTCAATATCATTTTTGAAAAAAAAAACACAGCGACACATCATTACATGTGTACAACGTCAATATAATTAAAAAAATTTTGTACTGCGGTGATTAATAATTTTGTACTGTGAATAGCAACCCCCTTTTACATTTAGCCCTTAATCTCATAAAATTTACATTTAATACCTATAAACTTCCTAGAACTAATTCCTTTTTGGTTTTAATCACATTTAGTGCTCTATATTTCTTTTTAATTATATTTTGACCCACATACAATTTATTTAGTTACTTAAACATTGTGTAAGGTTTTAAATTCTTTTAAACACGTTATAGGCTTATAAATCTACCAATATATTTATTATTATTATTATTATTTTTTCTCTAATATATTCCTAGGTGGTAGTATTTTTTTTTTTGCACCAGAAATTATACCATTCTAAATCAACTTATAATTTTACTAATAATAGCTATTTAAAGCCCAAAATACGCATGATAACTTAGCCTAATTTCATGGCCTTAAAAAATAGCATCATAATAACTTTTGAATGACATTGAAATGTCCTCAAATTATGTTATTGTTACGGTTATGTACAGAATTTATTCTAATACCTTTTTAATCATTTTTCTTCCATTAATCCCTTCTAAAATAGCCTTAAATAAACCATTAGTACTTAGTCTCCCTAATCAATTATTTAACCATTTATTTTTAAATATTTTTAGGAATTGAATTGAATAGCGCACATATAAGCAACTACCCTCTAGGTTTGCACAAATTATATTTAATTTTCTTAAGCCATTTTTTTCTTCCATTAATATGTTGTAAAATGTATGTTAGTAGTCCCTCATAACTAATCTCACTAATAAAATATTTACCCCTTAATTTCCTCCATGTATTTAGGATTTAACATCACCAAAACTCACATGTATTCTCGGTTTCTTGTAGATTTATTATTTAATATTGTTAATTCGTTTTCTCTCATTATTGACTTATAATTTTTACTTTAACAAGTCATTAGTACTTGAATTTATTTACTAAACATATCCACCATTACTAGTAACCCAGATTTACTAACCAAAAATTAATTCACCATCTACAACGCATTTCCATGGAATGAAAAATGCACATATACACATCCATACTCTCGGCCTTATTTAGACTGCAACAAAATGTTTCTTAAGGTATTAAGATGTGTCTTAAGTATTGTTACCTTGTTTTAAGTCACCAAGGAGGTTTTCACCAGCCTGTTATGCCCTTGTAGTTGATCCTCATTTGCCGGCAGTCTATGGGTATATATACGCATTTTATTTATCGTTCCAGTCATAGAAAGGAACTTAGTTAGCAACCGTAACTACTAGTTAACTAGGGAGGTTTTAAGTATGGTTTCTAAGTAAGACAAGAGGGATCTTTACCTTTGTTTTGAGGGCTACCTACAACAGTTCTCTTCAGCTATACATGTAGGAGTAAGCTCAGCATTCTGCATGGAAAAATAAGGGACAGAGGAAGGCTTATATAGCCATGGTTTAGCCTGATTTTTACCTCATGTTTATACTCTTCCTTGGTATGTTGTTGACTGGGGTTTTTAGCTCGAGGAAAGGCTAGGATGGGGCTTCAAGTGTGAGCATCAGAAGCAGAGAAAGAAGAGAGATCATTGGGGTTCCACTTGCATAAAAAAACACAAGCCTGAAGCAGGAAGGAAGGAACTCACCCTGTTGCTGCTGCTGTTTGGAACGCAGGATGTGGCAGTTTCCTTTGCTGTTTCTCTATTGGTGTTCGAGCATGAAGCAGGGAAGAATCAGGGTTGTGTTGGCGTAAGAAGAAGGCAATAACTGGCGTGAACTAGAGGGAAAAGAATAGGTGGAAACATGGAAGAAAAGGAGGAAGGAACTGCACCTTACTAGTTTTTTTTTCTGGTGTTATCCTTGCTGTTTACTTATGTTACCACCGATAATGAGAAAAAGATTTGCTGGTGGTTACTGCCCTATGGAGAAGAGGAGTAGTAGTGGTATTTTAGCAAGAAAATGAAGCAAGAATCTGATGAAAAAGGAGGGATGGAATGAAATGGGAAAGCAGAAGAGGAATGCTGGGAAAATAATCGTGAGAAACAAAAATATAGGAGAGCATCTCACCCTTTTTACCTGCTGCTACTAGTTGCTGTCGCATGGGATTAAGCATAGAGGGAGGTGTTTGGTGCTTATTTCAGCTTGGAAGGAAGAAGGCTGGATGGGAGTTGCTGTCGCCAGGCAAAGAAAGAAAGGAATACTGCTTGTCTTTGCTGTTTTAGGTGATACATAAGCCAAAGTCTGGTGAGGAAAGCAGCAGACACCGTGAGAAAATGAAAGGGAGGAGAAGCTTGCTTACTTTTTTTTTTTTTTGTAGTGTTGTTCTGGAAATGATGTCGAGAACAAGGGGGGTTTAGGCGGTGGTTGTTGTTGCAGTTTGGAAACATGAAGAGGAGAAGATGGAGAAACAGTTTTTTTCTTTGGTGTTGTTGCTCTGCTGAGGTGTTGTTGTTGTCCGAAAATAAGCAGGAAAAGTATGAGTTGTATTGCTGACTTGCTGTCATGAGACAAAGAAGAAAGAAAAGCGTGTGAAGTAAAGAGGGAAAGGAAGGATTGTTGTACTGCACTGGGATAAGATAGGTGTTGATGTTGTGATGTTGAAGGAAGGGAGATGACCGAGAGAGAGCATGGGAAATGTGAGGGAAGAGTTGTATTGGAAGGGTGAGTATAGTATACTAGCATGTACTTTATAGACTTGTTTTGTCCCTTAGTAAGTTTTTGATTTCTTCTTTTTGTCAGGCCACACTCGAGTGAAGTAGAGGGGGGTGGAGTTGAGTCAGTCGAATTTTGTATACGAGAGGAGTTGGAAGAAAGGTGGTATGGAGTACTAACTAGCCATTAGTCTATTTAGCTTAGTGTACTTTTTTTTTTTTTTTGATAACATTGTGACCATATATTAAAAAGCTTAGCAAGCACAAGGGGAAAGACCCTCATGTCATGCTAGTTCAAAGTCTAGCTTACAAGCCATACTAATACTAGGGGGAACATGCTCCCCCAACCACACCCGGTTACTCTCAAAGAGGGGGTTCCCCAAATTACAGATAATCTTTGTCAGATAAGAATCATACAAAAGATCCTCACTTTTAAATATACTAGTGAAGTTAGACAGTAATCCTCTAACCCTCAAGATATCATCCCAACTGGCATTGGGTCTTCTGATGTTCCCCAATCTGAGGATATCCTCAAAATATTTAGCTTAGTGTACTTGGTTACTTTCAAAGTTGTTTTTTGCTTTTGTCTTCCTCACTCACAGCATGTAGCCGGCAGTAAGAAGGAATAAGAGGGAGATTGGATTTTTCATTTATTATATTATGACACAAATTGTACCTATAATACTATAGTCATGTGTTATAACGACTTATAGTATTTTTGGTTTTAATGTTGTATATATAAGTATATGTATTGTATCTAGGATTTATTAGACTATACAATGTATCTATATAATTTATAGAGTGATATTAGTGGTATTTAACACATGTACTAATATGTTACATATGATATTATATTTAGGAGTTGATTTCTCCTCATTGATATTTTCTCTTTGATTAGAGATCGAGTGTATAATTTAATGTTCATTTTGGACTATATACTTCTATACCATAGTATTTGTACCAATTATTGCACAAGACTTAATTAAATCCTTATTAATTAAGGTAGTAATTGTTCAAGGTATTTCAGTGGTAAGACCGCATGATTCACATGGCCTTCTCTCCCATTCTTTACAGAGTAAGAAGCCAATGCAGCAACCCCAACTTTAACAGCCGACCACATGTTTTCAACCTTCATCCTCCCACCTCCTTGGCTGCCCACTCATAACCATGGGTCATAGAGATTCCCATGCTCCCCTACTTCAGTCGCTCAGGGCTGTTCCGAGACCCATGCAAAAGCATACCACAATTAAAGCACAAGGCTGGGAACCGCTCATAGGAAAGTCGAAGGACGGTTGGCTTACCATGTAGAGATACCGAAACATAACGGAGAAGTGGCTTCAAAACATCCACCATAACCTTAATTCACAAGAAATCACCTAGTCACCTACCATCATCACCCAAAAACTCTAAAAAAGAGCCAATCTTTTCCCCTACCCTCTTTGCAAACTCAAAGTGAAAGAACATGAAAGACACATCATGTACACGTACCAAAAATGGTACCCACTGAAATACATGGTCCTTAGGCGCCTTATTGTGATCAATTTCCATGAAAGCGAGCAGAGACCCATCAAAAGACCAGGGTCCGCAGTCACGAACTAGGTGCATACCCAAAAAATCAGCAAACTAGAACAAGAACAAGGCTGAAATACCCCGAACTTAATGATGGTGACTAAATTATTCTAATATGGTATTTGAGGGCCTAATAGTGCCTAACGAATTTTGGTAAAAAAAATAAATCCAAAAGAAAAAAGAAAACGCTTAAAAAGTGAAAAACGTAAAAATGAGCGTTACGTGAACATAGGAGGAATACGACCTCGACAAGGGTCTTAGATGGATTCCAAGCCTTAATAATGCCTAAATAATATGTGGGAACAATTCCCGAAGAAAACGGATCCAAATAATGTGTTAAAACGCTAACGAGCCTTAAAGCACGTTTTTTGAGAAAACCCGAAAACGTGAACTTAAGTGGTCAAACAGAACCGTAAAAATTATGTTTGACTAAATAACTATAATTATACATTAATGGAAGCTTAAGAACCATTAAAATTAAAGAAACGAGAAAAATCCAGAAAACGGGCCCGTTAGTGAATAGTGCTAAACCGGGTAAATTGACGAGTGTTTCTTGTAAAAGATGAAAACGCCCCTAGTTTGTATTACTATAGGGGTCGGTTTTTATAGATTAATCAGCTCTCTCACACAATCAACTAACTACAAAAGAAAAAAGAAAGAAAAGCAAAAGTGAAAAAGGTAAAAAGCAACTCCCTATTCTCTCTTCTCTCTCCTCCCTCCTTTCTCTTTTCCCTCTTTTTCCTTTCTTCCTTCTCCAGCCGTCCTCCTCCTCCTCTCTCTGTGCTGGACGATTTTTGAAGCCTCTTCAATGGCTTCCCTCCTTCCCTTGCTTGCCCAAGCTTCATCCATGCTCCAAACTAAAAATAATCACATATTTGTGTTCCTCTCATCAAGCTCTACATTCCTCTCTTTTCAAAATCCAAAAATGGTGAAGTTCATATCCATAGGTATATCCCATTTGAAGAGAAAACTACATATTCTTGAAGTTTGGTGTCTCATCTTTCTTCTAAGGTAAAAAGTTTCATAGAAAAACTCACTCTTTCCTTCATCTCTTATGTAGCCGGTTTTGACTCCCCCAATTTCCTTGTTATTTCTTCCTTTAATGAGCCTTATTCAAGTTTCAAAATCTCATGGGGATTCCATTTGATTCATGACCAAAAGCCCATTTTAGGGTTTCAAGGTAATCCTTCATTTTGTGCTTTAAGCACCTTCCACTGTGTTCTAGTTGATTAATAAGACTAGGTGAATATATTTAGTGCCTAATTCCCCATTTGGGTATTGAATTTGAGGTTGGCATGTGGTTGGCCAACTTGGCCGATTTTGATCAAGAAAGAGAAAATAGGAGATTGGAAAAGAAAAGAGGAGGTTATGAGCTTAAGGTAAGAATTCCACCTTAATGTTTATTTTGATTGCCTTAGAATTTGGGGTGGGTTAAATTAAATAATGAACCCAAAGTATGTGAGACAATGTGTTTGGTTGATATTAGAGAGAGTTGTGAATTGTTGTTTGAAATAAGGGCCTTAGAGCCAAGTGTTTTGAGGTTGAGCTTATATTGTTAACTTGTGGATTTTGAATGGATATTGTGTGCTGGTAGGACCCTTTAAGGGTGTGGCTAGCCTTGGATTGATTTAGCTGAACAAATTGTGTATTTGGGCAATGTAAGATTTGAAGGTAAGTTATGGCAAAATTTTGGTAAAAATTATGGTGTTTTAAGAGATGTTATGAGTAAGGAATGACCAAGGGTTAACTAGGTGTTTGGAGAGAAACCAATTTGGTTAGTTAACCACGTAGGAGCTATTTTAGAGGGGAGTAAAGTAGTGAGCAAAATCTGTAGCAAAAGGGATGTCTTAGTGTCTTGAATTTCTAGAAAAGGACCTAGTGTATGTGGCTTTGAAAATGAAGGTTTGAACTTGAGCAATGAAGTTGAAATGACTAGGAATGAATGGTTATGGTCATGAGATGAATTGGTAATGAATGGTAGAAGTGCAAACTGTCATGGAAATGTTTTTAGAGCATTAGAGTGCAAAATGCAAAATGTGAGAATTGAAATTGGAGAAATTGAGCAAGAATTGGGTAGTGATTTGGACGAATGATTTAGGAAGGTTAAAGGAGTGTTTTAGGGTGTTTAAATATGTAGAAAACATGTGGAAAGATTAGAGAATGATTAGGTGTGGATTAAGGATGAATTGGGGCTGAAAATGGAGTTTTAGCAGCTTTTTAGCAGGGTCCGAGACTTAGGGGCCGGACCAAGTCCCGGACCAAGATAAAAATGCCCCGAAAGTTGAGAAAACAGGTGGTCCGGGACACTAGTCCAGGACCCAGACCAAGGGAGAAAAATGGCCGAAAGTGAAGTTTAGCATTGGTCCGGGACTTTGGGTCCGGACCAAGTCCCGGACCACCCCCAAAAATGCACCGAAAGTGGTTTTAAGGCATTAGAAGGTGGGGGATTGATTGGTAATGGTTTTAGATGATGTTTAGGAGTTGTTTGGTGACCTTTAAAGGTCCTAAGAAGTATAAACAAGTGCTTGAAGTGAGTGAGAAGTAAGAACTTAAATTGACAAGAGTAAAACTAAGGATAACGGGGTAAGTACGGGAGTAGTAATAATTTACATACCGTAACCCCTCCATGTTAACAAGAACATTTGGAATGTTATCAGTGGACCAAGTGCGAGCCGAGCAATGTGAGGTGACACGGTAAAGTTAACCCAAGGAGAAAGGTATGATTTTCTCATGCCCTGTATGCTAACGTGTCTACACTGATTTGTGTGTTGTGTGCTTGTGTGCCAACTTAATCAAGATAAAAGCATGAAAATGACTATTGCTTTGATTGTGTATCTTGATGCATGCTGTGTGTACTAATCATCCTTGTATGATGTGTTGTCTAACTTAGTGTTATAGACCGACTCAAAATTGAGTAGCGATTGGTTAGTGACTCGTAGAAAGAGTCGTTTCACAAAACAACGAAAACGTGGAAACACACAAAAACTATCGATTCAAGAATAACGATAATGCAAACATACAAACTCACTAGAATGTGAGAGAGTTATATGGGATTAGTAAACTCCTGATAACAGTGAGAGAGCCGAATTGAAATGATCCACGAAACAAATAATAGTGGAAAAATATAGTAAACCTCTACTTAGAGGATGATGATAGTTCTAAGAAAAGAACTCAAGAGAAAAGTAAAATACATAGGAAGAACCATCAAACTCCTTCAGAGATAGTCGATCCACAATATGAGGATCCAACCTAATTTGAGAAAATGTCCCGAGCATGAAAGTATTCGATAAGTTGGGTAAAACCTTAAATCTGAGAATACTAGACATTGAGAAATTCCTTACGCTAATAGATGATATCGAGAGAGATACTTCTAGGCTAATCTATGAGATTATGAAATAACTCCGAGAGAGGAGTTTTGGGAAATTGAGTAGTCCGGTAGAGAAACGGACATTTGAGAATTTGAGGAGCTAAGTGTATAGTTCCGTTTGATAGTCGAACCTTCCCACCATGCTAGACCCAGAGTAGGGTCAAAAGCGGGGAAGTAAGACTTGTATTTGAAAGTCCGGTGGTGAGTCTTGTGTATGACTCTACCCCGAGGTCATGGGTAATGACTTAAAAGATATCCCTTGAGAATTGAGAATTGAGACTTGAGTTGAACTTGAGAGATTTGAGAAATTGAGTTTAAGTTGAGAATTGAGATTGAGTATTGTAGAAATTGAATTGAATTTGAGAATAAGAGAGTTGAGTAAGAAGAACCCAAGAGAATCGGTAAGGTAATGAATAAGTGACTAAGGCATAGTGAGGTAGAAACCCTCAAGGCCTAAGAGTAAGCTAATACAAACTAATAACCTTGATGTGTTAGTTAGGGATTATATCCCATGATTGAATGTTGAATGCTTGTGCTATTATACATATTTAATGTATTGCTATCCTGCATGATGAATGAATTAAAATGAATCCCATGCTCTCGACAAAGTAGTCGGCGTACCCCGTTAGCACGCGGGGTATGCGAATTTCATGCCAGCAATTTGTTGAGCCCCTAGGGGCACCGTTTTTATTTTACAGGTACTTGAAGCCGAATACCGTTCGAGTGTAGGACGGAGATGGCTGCATACGCATGGGTAGTTGATTAGGGAATGTTGATTTATTTTGTAAAGGTTGTACTGTAAGACCGAATTGTATCGGGCAAGCTTGAGAATTGTAGAGACTCGGTATAGAATTGAATTAAGGATTGTATTTGAATTTGATTTGTTTAAGGACTGAAATGTATTTGTTTGTATAGAGTGCCCAGTATACTCATTCATCAGACCGATATTGTATTGTTTTGTTTGGATTTGGCCTTGTTAGTCACGGGGGTGACTAACGGCATTGTATCACCCATCGTTTGGAGGAAGAATTCCACTGCTTTGGTATTGGTAAATGAGACGGTTTAAGTGGTAATGACTTGATTAGCGGTAGGGGTGTTACAAGGCAGAATCTAAGGAACAGACCTTCACCATGTTTTCTAATTGCCAAACCATACTCAAGGTCCGCTCCATAGCAACCAGATCCACTTTCTGGCCATGAAAGAGTTTGGCAAGTCGACACCTTTCAAACAAAAGTGTTGGTTCCAGCTCAATAATATCACCCATCTCCACTATAGCACATTCCTCATGGGTAAGTGTTAGGACAAAGCAACGATTAACCGGGTATTCTACACCCTTGTCTTTGAAGCCCATGATGAATAAGCAAAGTAGAGAAAAAATAAGAGTTCGGGAAGAAGATGAACAATGACTGAAGTATGGAGATAATAGACAAGTACCCATGATCATAGCTTAAATAATCAAAACGCATGCAAAACCGATTAGAGAACCTACTAAGAAGAGTAGTTGGCACCATGCAACATAATTACCATAAGAGCCTCATGCTCATGCCATGATTATAAGACCACTCATAGAAAGCCGATTAAAGTAATCTTCTGCATATAAAACGTAAGATAGTGGATAAAACCCTCTCGAATGAAGCAAAAGCAGCCACGCCTGGTGGCAGTCGGGGAAGCGAAAAGTAACCGATTGAAAACCACCTAGAACGATGGGAGGAAGAAGATTCCAGAATCACCCTTCGATTATATATGTTTGTATATTACCTTATTTAGACGAACCTTTATAAATAAGATAGATAATACTCCCTCTGTCCCACCTTGACCGTCCTATTTACTATTTGGACATGTCGTTTGACTTCAATTTTTAACATATAAGATAAATTAATTTTGAAAATTTAAGTTTTGCATATGATTCCTTACATGATAAACTATATGATGCAAAATTTAGTTTTATAAAATTATTTTACTTATATGTTTAATATTGAGGTGGAAAAACGTGCCAAAAAGCAAACAGGACACTTATGACGGGACGGAGGTAGTACCAATTAGATTTAAAATGCATTAGATTTTAGGTTGCCTGAATATTTCATTTTCTACGTCCCTCCTACATTTATGCATACTTTTTTAGCAACGTTAACTAATATATTATTATGGCTCTATTCGGCTGACTGTTTTGTAGCTTTTTTGATTTGGCTGTTTTGCAGCTATTTTATAACACCTCCTATTTTAAATGTAGGCCGTTTTGGATATGAATCTAAATTGAAAAATAATATAGCTTTATCTCCAAAACGACTTACATTAAAGTTATGAGAGAGTATCTGACAATATATTATTTGAGGGGAATATAGGACCCGCGTGATACCCATATAGAACTATCTTATTTATATCACAAATATCCTTCATTTATATCACAAATATCCTATCAAACATGTCAAAGTGACTTTCATAAGGTTTTTTATTTGGGGTTATTATACTACGACTAAAAGAGTAACAGTGGCAACTATGTTTTTCGCGCGGTATGGTGAAAGGTAGAGAGAAGGGAACGCGCTCCTCCACGCGCGACTCTTTTTCTTTCGTCGGGGTTACTATTTCCTCATTGAAGATGGTAGACCTCCCTAACTCGCCTCAGAGCTCCCCCGGTATCATGACCTGCAGTGAGCGTTGGAACAGCGTTTCCTCCACTCAGCTCCCCGCCCGCCTTGCCAGCACGTCACCTCCGCCTTCAATGCCACCGAGTCCCAACGCTAGAAGGTTAGAGACCCCCTACTTCGCCTCTCTCTCAAGATCCAGTTGCAGAAGCTTCAAATCTCTCTAGAGATCCTGCTTCGGTTGTCGAGGTAAGATTTAGTAAACTCTCTGAAGGAAGTAAAATACTTCTTGTTCCCCCGGATGCCTTTGTTCAAGCTTTTAAGAACTTTAGTTTAGTCTCTGATTTTACTAGTCCTCCAAAGAAAGAGAAATCTAAACACAAAAAATCCCTAATTAGTCTCCTTATCCAAAGAATACCTCCGATCTTTGTGTGCGCGCCTCCTATGGATTCTATAATTACTAATTGCTCTCGCCTACAACTTCACCCTGCGGAATCGACCTGGATTGATGAGGGTACTTTGTCCAACTCGCAAAACCATCCTGACTTCCAAAGAGCCCTTTTTGGTCGTCTATGGAGTCCCTCCCGTGCTGCTCCCAAAGTCCTCCAGAACGTCTTGTTGAACATTTGGAAACCCAAACCTGGTTTTAGAGTCTCAGAGGTTGGTTGCAACCGATTCTCTTTTCAATTTTCTTGTGAAGCTGATATGAAAATGGTCCTAGCTGGTGGACCTTGGCACTTTCAAAGTCGTTTACTGGCGGTGGTGCCCATCAACCCCAACATTAATATAGAGGAACATGACACTAAAGAGATTAAAGTTTGGGTGGGGATCCACAAGTTGCCTATGGCTTTTTTCAATAAACTGTCGGCTATTAGATTGGGCAACTGTATAGGGAAATTTGTGGATTGTCAGGAAAGATTTAATCCTTTGGCTGCCAAGATTTTACGCATTAGGGTGGAGATTAAGATTGCTGATCCGCTTTGCCGTATGCTCATTTTGAAGACTCCTAAAGGAAATCGAGTGTTTAGACTGTCGTATGAGAATCTGCCTTGTTTCTGCTACAACTGTGGAAGAGTGAGTCACATTAAAGCTGATTGTCTGTTTTTGGGAAAAGATGTTGTTGCTCCTGATAGATTTGGCCCCTGGTTAAGATCTGAGTATGCTGCTGCCTTAGCAGAGGCCTCGGAGTTTGCTCTGTTTAAGCAATGGAAAGATGAGGGAGCTTTGGATGGCCTGACTGCTATGGTCTCACACTCTGAAAGCTCTCTAAATTACAATCCTCCTTCTCTCAATGTGGATCTCACTCTGGCTACTCTCCCTGTTGATACCTTACCATCTTTGCCTATTATGTCCCAAGCACCCACAAAAAATTCCCCATCTCACCCTATCTCGTCTGAAGCTGTCCTCCAAGTTTTCCAGTCAGTTAAACCCCCTCCTGGTTTTAACCAATACTCTGCCCCTTTAACCTCTATTATGATTTCTTCCACGGTCATCCCTCAATCTGCTGTTGGAACCCCTATCTTACCTCTTACAGAGAACAGAAATGAGGTAAACCTGTGTGATTGGAGCCAAGCTATGTTAGCTTTCTCCAAAGAGTTTAACTCCAAAGGGATCCCAGCCCCAAATCCCCCTCTGCCTTCTACTCAGTTTGTTCCTGCTTGGCCCAAAGAAAAGGATCCCGTCCCTTCTGATCCTATGACTAAAGAGATTTGTATCACCCCTGCTGAAGTTACCACTGCGATGTCCTCTTCCCAGTCTGGTCCTAGTGGCAAAGGAAAGGCTAAGATGTACCCTGAATCTAGCCTTAGCCCTAGACATTCTGAAGCTTTCAAAACAAAAAAAAGGAAAACCTTTGGTCTTAGTCCACTGATGACTAGTTCCCGCTTGGCTTTGGGTGAACTAGAGGAGACTGAGTATTATGAGGCAATCCTTGATGAGGCAGACCCTGAGGAGGATCAGGGCTGCCCTCCAAAATGAGTTGCTTATTTCTTAACTGCCGGGGGTTGGGTCGCCCCTGTGCAGTTGATTGGGTGACGTTCTTGTTGAAGGAGCATAAACCCAATCTGGTGTTTCTAATGGAGACTCATAAATCTAGTTTGGATATGGATGTGTTAGTTAAGAAATGGAGAAATTATTCTGGCTGGGCAGTTAGTAGTAATGGAAGAAGTGGGGGACTTCTTCTCTTATGGTCCAATGTTTGTGACATCAGGCCTTTCAACCATTCAGCTCACCACATTGCAGTAGAAGTCCAACTCCCAGGTATGAACAAATTTTTGTTTACTGGTTTCTATGGGTGGGCAAATTGGCACCTCAAGCACCATTCTTGGGACTTGATTAGTAGATTGAATGCTGAAATTTCTATGCCTTGGGTGATAGGAGGAGATTTTAATCAGATTTTGTGGGATAGTGAAAAATTAGGAGGGAGAAGGAGAGGTGAGGATCAGATGGATCCCTTTAGATAGGTCACCACTCTTTCTGGGTTGGTGGACCTAGGTTTTGTTGGCTTCCCTTACACTTTCACAAATTGTCAAGCAGAGCCTTTTACCTCTTTTAGCAGGTTAGATAGAGTCTTCGCTTCCCAAAATCTTTTAGCCTTATATCCTTCTGCTTCTGTGTCTCATCTTCCTAGGGAATGTTCGGATCATTGCCCCATCCTCCTCAAATTACTTGGGAATCACAAAAACCCTGCTAAATTGTTCAGATTCGAGAATGTGTGGGCCCTTGATAGTCACTGTAAATCCATTGTGGTCTCCATCTGGGGAGAGACTAGTGAGGACCTTATGACCAATATTGCTAGATGTAAAAAAAAAACTCTTGGACTGGAATGGGTGGTCTTTCAAAAAAATAAGTTTCAAACTGAGAGAAAAAAGAAAGGAGCTTGAGATTATATCTGTGGCAATTCAAAGTGAGTGGGCCATCTCTAATAGGAAGAGACTTCTTTTAGAGATTGAATTGTTGTTATTGAAGGAAGAAACCAAATGGAAACAAAGGTCGAGGGATAAATGGATTAAGGAAGGGGATAAAAAAACACTGCCTATTTTCATAGCAGAGCTACCATGAATCGCAGGAAAAATGAAATTTTCTGTCTCCAGGATAATATGGGTAACATGTGCTTTGATTGGAATGAAATGGACAATATTGCTGCCTCTTATTTTGAAGAGTTGTTCCAACACTCTCCGGCTGGTAATATGGATGAATTTATGTATAATGTCAATGGGATTCTCCCCCCTGAGTGCATTGAGGAACTTAATACTGATTATTCTGTTGAGGAGATTGTGAGAGCTGCTAAACAGTTAGGCTCCAACAAAGCTCCAGGCCCAGATGGGTTTAATGGGGTTTTCTTTAAAACCTTTTGGTCAGATGTGGGTAATCAGGTCATTGATACAGTCCTGAATATCTTGATTGGCAACCCTCTCCCAGAGAAACTTAATAATTACCACATTGCTCTCATCCCCAAAGAAAAGGGTGCTACTTGCCTTACTAAATTCAGACCCATTGCCTTGTCCAACTTCACCTACAAGATAGCCACCAAAGTTTTAGCCAACCGCATACAAGACATTCTTCCAAAAATCATTTCTCAGAACCAGTCCGGTTTTGTCAAGGGGAGGTTACTTACTGATAATGTTATTCTAGCTGGGGAGTTACACCACAAAATTGAGAGATCTCTAGCAAAAAAGAAAGGCCTGTTTTCCTGTAAGATTGACCTGAGTAAGGCTTATGATAGATTGAGTTGGGATTTTCTTAATAAAATCATCCTAGCAATGGGTTTTCCTGATGCTTGGAGGATTCCTGTGATGAATTGTGTTACTTCTGTCAAGGGTTCTATTATTATTAATGGTTCCCCGGGGAGATCTTTCTCCCAAAAGAGAGGTATCAGGCAGGGTGATCCTATTTCCCCATTCCTTTTATTATTGCCCAAGAAGCCTTAACCAGAACCCTGGACAATGCAATGACTGACCTCTCTTATGAAGGTATCCTTCTTGCTAATAATGCCCCACCTATCTCCCACTTGGCCTTTGCGGATGATATTATTTTCTATGGGAAAGCAAACTCTTCAAATGTCCAAACTTTAGGCCGCATCCTTAACTCCTTTTTAGAAGCCTCAGGCCACAAAATAAACCAAGAAAAGTCAGAAATTGTCTTCAGCAAAAAAATCCCACAATCCTTGAAGGATTCCCTTTCAACAATCCTTAATGTTCACCAAGTTAGTTCCTTTTCAAAATACCTTGGTCTTCCTGTTAAAGTGGGCAGAAACAAAAAAGAGACTTTTAGTTATCTTCTGGATGCCATTAAGAAAAAAGTCCTTTGCTGGAATAGGCCTGTGTCTCATGCTGCCAGATCGACTCTTATTATGAGTGTTCTCCAAGCTATCCCCACTTTCACTATGTCTCTGTTTAAGTTACCTGTTGGGATTATTGAGAAAATTAACTCCATTTGTGCCCAATTCTGGTGGTCTGGGTCTGAAAAGAAAAAAACCATGCATTGGAAAAAATGGGATGCAGTGTGTTCTGATTTTGACCAAGGTGGCCTGGGTTTCAGAGCTATTGAAGCTTTTAACAAAGCCCTCTTAGCTAAACAAATCTGGCTTATCCTTTCAAATGACAACAGCCTGGTGTCCAAATCTCTAAAAGCCCTCTACTTTCCCAATTCTTGCATCCTTCAAGCTTCTAAAGGTAAGAAAGATAGTCCAATCTGGGCATCTTTTCTAACTGCTATTGATACCATTAAGTTGGGAGCCCTGAGATGTATTGGTAATGGGAAGGATACTTCTATTTGGGACTCCCCCTGGTTGGAGAAAAATATTCCTGCAAATCCTGTCACTAAAAACACCAACTGTCCTCATCTTATTTCTGTTAACCAGCTTTTGAGCCAGGACCAGTCCTCCTGGAATCTGAACCTCATAACAGAAACCTTCCTTCCTATAGACCAAGCTGATATCCTCAATACCAACTTTCAGTTTTCTTCCAAGGACTCTTGGACCTGGGTAGGCACAAGCTCTGGGCAGTATTCTGTGAAGTCTGGCTACAATAAATTGATTCATTGTCCCAACTCTACCTCTTCCTCTGAACCTACCACCCATTTCTCTGTGATAAAAAAGAAGTTGGTTCCCTCCCTTATCCCGCCAAGAGCTTGTCTGTATGCTTGGAAGTTTTTTAGTAACATCTCTCCGTGTCTAGTCAATATCTCTAAAAGACTTGGAGGAGAGGATAAGTGCTTCCTATGTGGTATCCCTGAAACTGATATTCATAGCATCTTCAAGTGTTGGCCTTCAAAGGATGTTTGGACAGATGTCATTGACATTGATAGCATCCCAAATGAGTGTGATAATGCTATTCAGGACTGGATCATCTCTAAAGCTGTGAAATGGGGAAAACAAAGGGTTCCTAAGATGTGTAACACGATGTGGGCCATTTATGATGCTAGAAATAGGGTCAAACATAATCCAGAGCTCGCCATTCTGGAGTGTATTAATGCCAATTTGGCTTTTATTAAAGCATACAAGAAGGAGAATCGAAACAACAGTCAGCAGAGGATTCAAGACACGCATTTTACTTCTAATGATGATGTTATAATCTTTTCTAATCATTGTAATAGGAAGATGGGTTATAATTTGACTTGTAATGGAATTATCATGTCGATCATGGGTAACCTGGATATAGCTTTTAGCAGGAAAAGTCGGAGCAATGATCCGGACTTTCTTCTAGAGTTGGAGATCATTCGGTACGGTTTGCAACAAGCGGTGAGGAGAAGGCTTTCAAGTTTGCTGGTGTTGATCAACCATCCTCAAACAATGAAGATGATGAAGACTATGTTGAGTATAAGACATGAAGTCCCTTATTTGTATCCGTCTTTTGCGTCTGTAATGAGTAGTAGTATGGTTATTAATCTCTGTATGGTGAATGATACTTTTACTAATTTCCCAGCTGTAGTTACCAGTAGACTGTGTAATGCTGTGGGGGATTGGAGGCAGTGGGATAGATCCACTGCCCCTTTAAAACTTGTCCACTCGGTTAAACTGGAAGGTGAGGTGCTTAGGGCATCCATTTTGATAGAAGGGGGGAGCTGGAACGTGGGTAGCTCTCCCTAACTATGTGTTAAGTTCGGTTATATATATAAGTAACAAGTTGATATCAAAAAAAAAAAAAAGAGTAACAGTGGCAACAATATTTGAAAATGAGTGTTTCCAATTGGGGACAAATACTATCGTATAGCATCGTACAACCATTTATTTTAGATTTAAAGTTTGTTGAACTTTAAAGGATGATCGTTCAAATTAATGATAAAAATTGTTGAAGGATGTAAATATTGTCCAACCGGTTATGCGATACTAGGCTTGCCAATTGGGTCTATGCGTAGCCCGTGCATGTGTTACTGCTCACGGTCGGGATCCCTCCTTTGCCTGCGTCTCTATCCTCCTAAAATTTTAAATCCATTCGAATGTTGAAACCACAAAGCCAACCTCACTGACGCTTGAGTGGCAGCTTCAAAGTTGCCATCCCCGCCACAGCGCCACTCCGACGTCTCCGTTCCTCGATCTTTCGCGCTCTATCCGTTCGGAGGTAGGCGAAGGTTAAGGAGGTTGTAGAGCGAGAGCGGAGACGTCAAAACCTTCGCCCATTTATCTCTTCTTAGGGTTTATTCCTGACTCTCCAAGACATTTGTACGACGGCTGCTTCGCTTCGTGAGTTATCGCCAGTGACGATCGGGCCTGAAGATTTTAGATGGAAGTGAAGATCTCTATGTTGTAGTTTGGTGAAATTGGATTCCCGATCACTTTAATGCTAGATTTTTCCGGGTCAGTATACAATGATTTTCACTTTTCTCGATATTTTCTGCTTATTCTTTGCGTGCGCGTTGATGTCTTTGCTCGCGGTTTTTGCCTCGTATTAATTCGTCAAATTGCTGAAGCGTCCGCATTTTTGGCACTGTGTACTTTCTCCCTCGCTCCCCTTTTTTTTTCTCCTAATAATTTACAAAGAAGGTCTCTATTAATGTCACGCGTGACTCATTTCTTGATTTGGTAACGATTCCTCCGTATTTCACTGCGCATTGCGCAAAGTGCCTATTCCATTGTGATTTGCTGCGGATATAAGACCAAAAGAGGGACCTTTGAATTTTCTCGCGGCTGATATTGTGTTGTCAGAATGGCTCTCAATAGGACCGGATCAGTGGGTTCGTCACTGTTTTAAAAAAGAAAGGAAAAGGGGTATGAGGAAGAAATTACGAAATAATTCATTCACGGCCGGTTGTCAAAGAGAGAAGAAAATATGCAGTTGGGAGAGGAGAAAAGGACGGGAGAGGGTGAATAAAGTATATCGAAATAATTTAATAATCGGAAAGAAAGGAGTTCTGAATTCTGATGTCGTAGTTGCCGTTGATTACAGCTCTTGGTATACCAGGAGACCTGTTCGTATTTATCGCCGGATTTTTTTATAAAACAAAGATTTCGTTTCAGCTACAAGGTGTTCCGGAATAGTTTTCGTTGAATATATATATACGTATAAAGTCTTACCAAGATCAGTGACCTCGCTGGTGCTACGCTGACTAGGCATCAAAAGAGAATACTCGTATTCCTTCATGGACTAACTCTTTGGTGCTGAATCATGGCAAGTCCTCTGATTATCATTGATTCCTCTGTAAATTATTGAATCTACTGCTGTATATGATTCGTTTCTGTATGACAATAATTCTTGACCCATTTGTGCCGTGATCGGAAAGAAATGAGGTTAAGTCAGTTTCTTCTCTGTAAACTATAAAATATGTAAGTGTCCCTCATCTTTTCAATTGATTTCAGGCTCATATTTTGAGCTCTCTGTATGGTCCATGGCATTACTACTATTTCATGTCGGGGAAATAGTTGATATACATTTCAGCTAGTCAAACCATTTCACTTGCTTTTGAGCTGCTAAATTATCATGAGATAATTTAACATCTTGAACTAAGTTTGCTATAGCCGTTTTCAGATTTCAATGTTCTTTTGGCCGCGTTGAGCCTGGAGCTTCTCTTCCATTTTTTTATTAATTTATGTCTGCAGTCCTTTTCCATTGAAAGTGTATGATGTTTTTAAATCTCTACATGGCTTAAGTATGTAAATGAAACACTTAACACAGCTGATTTTTATGGATACACTCAAATAATTATTTCACACTTTTCCGTGAAAGAGATACCTGATGATTTAAGATGAAAATATTTAGAACATGATCTTTGACTGATTTAAAACTATAATGTCCAGTCCCTCGATATAGAGACACTGATGAAACTAAGCAGAAGATTTCTCTTACTCAGTCTCAACAATAACTTCTAGTGTTATAGAGAGAGAGACATTGATGGTTTATTGGAATACTTCATATATATTGACTTTCACTGATCTCCTTAACTTGTTGTAAAGTCTTGTGCAGTGGCTTGCTATATGCACATGGCCTATATGTTTGATGCCTACTCGTTTCACTATTAGCATTGGCTATATAATAAAATTTATGATGATGTAGGTTTTGCTTAATACCAGTTTTAAGTGAGTAAAAGATTTGTGGCTTAGGGTCATTCCTGACTTATATTCTTGATGCGCTTACTCGTCCTTTCTCTTAACATTAACATAAAGAGTATTTGGTTAAGATTCTGTCTAGGGTGTTTCCAGATAACATCTTCATAGATATTTGGGTTTTATGACGACTGACCTGTACCTGTTATTATTTGATGTTCTTTTGACGCTTGTATGCTGTCCATATGTATGTGGACGTTGTATGACGCTTGTATGCTGTCCACCAAAAAAACTGCCTTGTTGTAATAGATGTATGTTACAATATTGGTTATACAATATGAGCTTGTTTTATAATATACTAGCTACATCATCCAAGTGATTTTTGTTTTTTGGTGGTCTATAGCCGTGTACACAGACCATTCTCCATGTCGTGTGCAGTTAGTAGCTCGAAAATGGCTATCATGGAAAGGCTTCTTGTGGCTGGAAATTTATCTCAGAATGTAACAGGTATATCCATTACATTTTAAATATACATTTTGTGAATTTTTAAAATTTGCAGTAGAAGCTGACCAAGTTTTAAGGCGTCATTGCTTCAATTAGAAAAATATCATGTTTTAGTCAAAGTTCACAGTAGATAACATCGACAATGCTATATAAGATAACTATATTCTCGCATATGAGAGTTGACATCCATAAAATAGTTATAGAAAAGCGTATCAGTGGATCATTTCACACTTAAAAATCCTGCCTGTAATGTATGATGTATACAGGAGATTTCTACGTGCACCGTTAAAAGATTTCTATGTGCACATATCAACAACTGCCCCACATATTGTGCTTTCCGTCTTACACAACACAATAAGGATCTGGAGTAGTTCATCCAAATAGTTATCTGTCCACTGCCTCCTCTGTGCATCTGTCTTCTTTACAAGAATTGAGAACCTATTCAACTTTAATAACCAACACTCAATGGAACCCAGTGTAGTAACAATTCATTATTTGTTGTCCCAATTATACCAATCAATAAAATTTCTTCTATTCATTCCGTTGCATAACATAAATTATGCACTGACAATCCTCCTTGGTAGTCTTTGGTTAACATCGTTAATGCTCTAGACAATAGTTTATTATATCCACAAATTTCTAACTTGAAAAAATTAACGTTATGCTATATCATTCAAGCGGCCCTTTCTTCGCTCACCTCCTTTGCCTCAAGATCAATTAGATGCTTATCTAAGAACATCTGGTTGAGGAATGGTTCTGGGAGGAGTACACTTGTGACAGTTTTGAAAGTATTTAAGTCTCAGATCTCAAGTTGCTAACCATGCATTACTTTAATCTAGCTTTACAGACGAACTATTCTGCATTTTTTTTCTTTTTTAATAAGTGTGGTCTTATATATCCTGTTTCCACATTCATGTGATATGAAAGGTAGTCCAGTAAGGTTGTGAGCTATATGCTGACTTATTTAAGGGTGTCATCTTTCTGTTTATTTGTATGAATAAATTTTCTCTCCTTTGTTAGCAGGACTATTCGACCATCAGAAATTAGTGTCACAGTACATTCACAGAGTATTGTGTGAGGCAGATGAGGCAAATTTGCTCGATGAGAAAGGTAGTTTCCTGACATATTGCACAATTCATCTTATACTCTGGAACCTTGCAGGATTTGGGTGTTTAAGATGGCTGAATACTGTTATCTACTCTGGCATGTTATCTTTGTTTGTAGTATTGGCTGTGCACTGAATATATGGGGGAGGTCAAAGCATTGTACCTGCAGTTATATTGACAAGGAAAAGGCTGAAATTTATACGACTTCTAACATCTCTTTATGAGTAATACCTTTTTGGGACTGAACTTCCAATACTCTTTTCCGATCAACTTGCATGTATCCCTGCCAGATCCTTGTTAAGTTGTGTTATTAGTGACCCTCGTTGTTGTCTTCTTGGGAGACATCTTATTTAATTAATGTCATTGTGCTATGTCATTGCACTTATTGTTCCTTAGCATTTGAAAATATCTGACTTACAATCATTTCGACAAGTGTTTCCCTCATCTTTTCTTGTCGAGCTTATGATATCTTATTCTATCTCGTGTTTATGTTTAGTCATCGTGATGCTTGTGGTATGTCATGCATAGCGATCTTCTTGGGATGCTCACCCCTTATTGCAATACGTTCGTGGAACAGTATTGAGCTTTTAGTGTGCTAGTTGCTCAAAATGAAGAAAAAAACACAAAGTTTCCCAATTTGGGTTTTTGTGCATTGGGATATTGTAAGGGGCCGATCTTTTTTTTTTTTTTTTATTGTGTTAGCTTCTATATGGAATTTATGACTTGTTGCGCAGGCATGTTATCTATTTTTTTTTTTTTTGCTTGTTTGTGTGCCGCAAAGTCATCCTTTTGCTAGTCTTTCCTTTTTTTTCCTCTAAAATGAGTGTTTTTGGGGCAGATATGCATGTTTTTGGTCTGAAGCCCATGGAAGATCCTATTTGTCTGGTAAGCTGGAGTAAATGTGAGCCCTCTTCAGCGAATTGAAGTTGACCTTTCTATGTGACTGGGGCCATTTAGCTCTGCCTTGTGTAGTTTTTTCCTGTTTCTCTAAGCCAATAATGTTTTAGATTCTAAATGAAAACAACAGATATAGAGATGATGAAAAGATCATTTTTACCATGCATATTGTTTGGATTATGAATAAAGATATGGACAAGGAATATTTCTAGCACCTATAAATTGTGAAGAAGTGGCACGGTCTTTTGCATCCAATATGCAATTCTTGTGATCAGATGGATGCGCTTGTCTACTTCTGCAACATGCACACACTTGTGACCCATATTTTTATACTGTTCACAGGTTTGCTGCAATTCTTGTAAAAAACCTATCAACGTCAGTCAATATAAAGCTCATGCAGGTCAGTCTGAAGCGTTCATGCCTCTGTCTTTTGAAATATTCTGAATTTCGGGTTGGTCTTTGTAAGAGCACTAGAATACCATTATCACTAAACAGATATTTGATTGCTTTAGTGTTACTGACACGACCCTTGCAAGTTCTTTCCTGGCCTTTTGTTTTGAACTTTATTCTATATTGAACTTAGCTGTGACATAAATACATTAATTTAATGATACAAGAGTTCCTGTAGTATTACAGTGGTGTTGTTTAGTTTTGCCTACATAAGCTATCTGTGAATGTTCTATAAGCATTTTTACGGCTATATTATTACTAGGTGATGATAGTACCATATTGAAGCTGCAGGGTGCTTGCAGCAACGTCTCTCATCGTGTATACTTTTTAGAGGCAACAACATGTACCTTGGACAGGTTTTCTAATGTTGTGGATATCATGAGTTGCCTGTTGGAATCTGATTCAATTTTAAAGCATTGAATAAGTAGCTTTAATTTGTAAATTAAACTTTGTCTATGTTTATGGAGAATTTTGGCATGTTTGTTTTTGTAAGTTCTTTGAATGATTTAAAAGATGGTAAAGTTAGTATAAACTGTATGATTGTTAGAACAGGCATCTCATTAGTCCTAAATAGAAAGATTCTATTCACAGTTTAGTTGCTTTTCTGTTGCAATTATAGAATTTGCTATACCCACACATATATTTCCATCATCTAAGTCTACAACCCTTTAAAGTGATTTCAGACCCAATCTACTGTTGATGATTCATATCTGATCATCCCTTGCATTGTAAGGTTGGTAGTATATGCTTAAGGTGATGGTTAGGTGAACCGTCAGCATTTATGCTTCCTTATTAATTATGACCATGACTTATTTCATGATTCTGCTGCTCTGTTCCTTTCATGGAATGTAACCATTGTTCTCTATTCCCGTTATTAAAAACAGGGCTTTGTATGTCATTGATCACGCCAGAACTCTTGTCAGAACTTGATAGTGCCGCAGGAAAGAAGAAGTTACTCAAAAAGGAGAGGAAGAAAGCTGTAACTGCCAGAAGTATCCTTATTATGATCCTGTCTTTTGGAACGTAAAAGTTTTGTGGCACTTATCTTTACTGGTTGGAGTGTATTGTTGAAGTCTTCTTTGTAAACGTTTGTTGCTTTTCCTATAGTCGACCATGAGTGACTAGTATGGACCAGTTCTAGTTCAAAGATGTTGAATTTGTTAACTCTGGCGTTTTTGGCATTGTCTTGGTTGCCATGTGTTAATACTTTCCTAGAATACCGAGTTCTGCAAACATACTCTGTTTTAGCACACATGTCATGATTTTTTTTTTTCCTGAAAATGTGCATGTTTCATTCTGTTCATGCATGATAATGTATGCATAAGTAGATTTATGATTTTATAAACATTTGATTGTAAGGATATACTAATTCATGTCATGACCAAATGTCAGATTAATGCATTGCCCATGGATGGATGAGTGATACTACATTGAGTATTCCAGCTTGGTGTTTAGATTTTTAAGTTACAATTATGATGCATGATATTGTGAACTTTAACGCTGATAGGACAACGGTCATCTACTTGGGTGCAGGAGAGTCCTAAAATTGTTATTGCCTCTCACCCTGCCGCCTCAGACTACTCTCTGGCTGAAAAGAATGAGAAAATGCCACCTCTTCTGCCCGACTCTCAGGGTGATTGTGTGTTGATATTTCTACATATCCTCAATTGTAAATTGTCTTAGGGAAGCATTTGGTTTGTACACGGTATATGAAATGGAATGAGAAAAAGGAATGCAGGGGAAAGGAAAGAAATTCCCCTGAATTCTCTTATCTGTTTGTTTTGTGCAAGGAAAAGGAAAATGAATGACTGGTCAATGAGTAGTGGGGAAAGGGATTCTCATTCCTAGGAGGAGGAAGGGAATCAAGTTAGAGAGATATAGTGTAATCCCACTGCTTTACACTTTCCTGAAAGTGAGGCAAAGTGGCCAAACAAATAGCAAGATATGAAATAATTTAATTATGTGAATCGACTCTAGGGTTTTGCTTCTTTTATAGCTACTTGCAAATTGTGAGTTTGATTTTGCAAATCACTTATGATAGATCCTCACTCACACCTCCAAATTACTTATTTTACCATTTAAAGTGTACAATAGTAGAATGAAAGTTTATATTGGAGCAATTGCCAAGACTGGAAATGAGGCAGTTAACGTCTATGTATCATTGTCTGTAAACTTTCCTCTCCCTCTGTCTTGAATATCTATTGGTTTGATATTTTATGTCTTTTGTATATAGATGGTCAAAGATGTGCCAATTTTGCTAGTACACATTCCAACTGTGCTACACGTCCTAGGACTGGCAAACCAGCTGCTGCAGCCATTCCTCCTTCAAAGCGTTCTAAACTGTAGGTGCTTGCTTCTTTATGGACATTAATATTTTGATAGTCTCTTTAAGGTTGGAACTACTTCCATTATCCATTGTAAAAACTTTGGTGCAATCCAGTATAATTCTTCACTTTCTGCAATTAGGGAAAATCAAATTATTAGTAATATTTTGCCATATGCTGGAAATTTGAGTCCTGCTTGCCTAATTATTTGGAGCTTTCTATAACATTGAACTGTCTATTCATTCTTTTCTTCTGTTGTACGAATCCATGCCCTAGGACTAAAAATATTGTCAATGGAAAGGAAACACATGCAGCACTTTTGAAATTCATGTGGAAGGCTTGTGCTTACCAGAAATGGTCATGTCAGCCGATTTAATTTTTATTTTCTTTTGAATATGTTCTTATTTGATGATGAAGTAAATATTAAATAGTCCCACCTATGTGGAATTTTCCTTATTTTCTTTGAACCTATGCTCAATATGCCTCCAAAGTTAAAAAAATAAAAGTAACTTTTTGGCTACAACCTAATGTAGCTAAAGATAGCTACATTCAAATACTTTTGGTCTATTAAAACCGTACATTTGGTATATATAAACTGTATTGATGTATTATAAAGATACACATTGAATTATGATATTGTTGAATTTGTACTAAATGTACATATTGATTTTTTAAACTGTTCAGTAAGCTTATAAAACCTGTACTGATACTTTATACAATTTGTATCACTATAAATGTAGCCAAAGATAGCTACATATGGTTGTGGCTAAGTTGATTGAAAAATAAATAGATATTCCCAAAACATCAGGCATAAACAAGTTAGGACCACCAGCACTTTTAACTTAAAGCCTGGGAATGAATTTAGATTGCATTATGGGGCTTATTTTCTGTAATGTTGAATATATAACCTTAGCTTACATCTATATGTGAAGCGTATGTTAATTTTTAAAAGCAGAAAAATCTGTTCGTAACAATCTTCTCATACGGACAAATGTGTAGTTTAGAATTTGTTAGCAGCCTCACTCAAGCTATCATCTACTATGAGAACAGTTGTCCAACAAGCCTAGTGCTATGGTTCTCTTTTAGCGAACTTTATAGATAACAGAATGGAGTGGACTTGAAGTTGACATGGATTATTATTTTTTTAGTTGAAATCTTGAGTTCATGTGTTTGTCCCTTTCTTTCTGATCAAATGACCAGTTTTGTCAGAAATCGGAATAATTTGGAACCGTCTCTTCCCTTGTTTTACAAACTAGAAATTGTAAGCATGATTGTTAGTCCTGCTTATCAGTTTCCATCTCTTGTCTTTGAATGGAACTGTTCGTATGCACTTCAGTATGGTAATTGGAGGGATCTGATATTGTTTTCTCCTCAATACTTATGGCATTTTAGGATATTGTGAATATGTAATGTTCAGTGAAATAGTCGGTCAAATTACTTGTTGACCATGAACTTGTACTGGCATATTTGTCGCAAAATACTTTTGATTACACAGGAAAAAGGAAACCACATACAATAAAACCTGGATTAGTTTGAAAATTGAAGAATAGTTGAGCTATCAATGTTTGATTTGCTTTTAATAAATGCTGGTGTTGCTTAGATAATATACTAGTAATTCCTTGGGAGCTCGAGGTACTTTACAACAATGATTCGAGAAATTAATGTTACTTGGTGACCAAATTTCCAGCCTGATCTTGAGGCTGAAGGATGTGTTAAGTTTTTGTTGCTTAGTTGGGGATGCCATTTTCTCCCCAATGTAATTTATGCTGTTTTACGTGTCTAGAACTGGTGCGGACATTCAACCTACCTCAGACGGTACAGGAACTGTGCACGATGTTAGCAAAACCTTTAGTAGATCGACGCACTTGGCCTGTAAGCTCTACTTTTTTTGCTTTTGCTTCATCTTTCAAAAGTTCCCTTACCGTGACTGGATTTTCTCTACTTGTCTGTTGTGGTACTGGACAATACAACTATACAAGGCCCATGAACACGCCGGTTCTATTTGTTTCTATGTAATAACATATCTGGTTGTTGCTTATCGCTATGTAATAACATCTCTTGCAATTCATATTATAACAGTTCCAACTGCTGTATCCAACACTATCCATGTTTGTTGATGGGTAAATGTGTCATTTGCTAGTGCAGTTGATAAGTTTGGTCATAGTAGAAATGGTACTGGGGAAGTGTAACTTTGAATACTTAATCCTTTCATTCTGCCTTTAAAAAGAACCTTCCCTTCTGGGTCTGACGCACTGTCTACATACTGGATACACATTAATGCAGTTCTTTAAAACTGTAACCCTCACAGGTCTTTTACCCATTTTTCCATCGATCTCTGTGCACAAGATGATGAATCTTTATAATTAATCCCCCAGAGTGGCAAAATCCACTCTGGCTTGCAAATGGAATGTGGAAAAAAAAACTTTTAAGTGATTTAGGTGCTACTTGTTTACTTGGTTTGAAGTTGTTTGACCTAGGTTGAAAAGTTTCCGTTATATTGATTATGTGGTGAATCATTCAGATCCTGTGGCCCCACTAGCAACCAAAATATATTATTCCCGAAACAACAATTATCTGCACTCTGCCCTGGGCCGGATGTATCATGGAACTGCTGATGAGGACTGCATTGGTCATGAACCTAATCACAACGCATGTGATGGATATTTGATCTCTTCACAGTGCACTTCGACCAAAATCATTTCCGATGAACAGACGGGCTCCCCACTTGTAGAGGTATGTCTCCTCTATTAGTGTTTATCTGCCGTGTGTCCAATGTGTGGAATCTAGGTTTTTTTTCTTCCTGTCAACCTTGTGCTTTGTGCTATTGAATAAAGGAGTTGGTGGGTGTCTTTTGTTGTGTTTAGTGTTTTCTTGTTCCTATGAAAATCGTCTTCTCCTGCCAGGATGACGATGTTGTAAGATGATTTATTTCACTTTATTATAGTCCTATTGGAACTGCGGGCCGAAATCATGCAATATGAGAATGTGTCTCCGTCTTTTTGTTATAAAGAAAAGCAATTTTCAAAACAACATTTAATCAATCTGCTTTTGTCTCTGTTTGATTTATGTTTCGTTTTTTGTTGTTGTGATTTTTTCCAGGTTGTTAGGGTGATTACTGATTATTAGTTTAGTTATTGTACAAATGAATTGCCATTTCTTAATCTTTTAAAGTGGTAAATGATGTACCTTCTTACCCAAGATTCTACGAATGATGTGTTTACCTTTGAAATGCTTTCTGTAGGTACGAGGAGAGGCAGAAACAGCTGAAAGCTGTATATTTTCACATTCAGCTCCGGTAAGATATCTTTTATGCTAGAAAGGGTCAGTCTGGGTGGATATTTTTATAAGTGTCTCAAAGATGCTTTCTTTCTGATACATACCCAGCTAACAGGTTTATGCATTTTCGTAGACATTCCCGAAGGGATAATAGGCAGGGGCATGTCTACGTGGCATCGGATTAGTCGGCCCCTTAATCAGTTAGCGTGAGCGTGTATATGTTGCTTATGGGTAAAAGAGAAGGAGAGATTGTTCGTCATTGGTTATTTGGAATAGCGGGGACATTTTTAGGCTGGGTTTTCCCTCATCTGTTTTCCTTTGGGTGCTTTGTTATTCCTTTTCTGCGCATTTGTATGTCATATTTTGCTGGAGCCTTGAGATACTTGAATGACATCCCACTGTTCAGTTCGTATTATTTTTACTAATGTTCTTCCATTTGATTGATCATAAGGGAGAGATAAAGGGGGTTTGCGAAATATTCCTTATAAGTTATTGTTGATTTCTCTCGTTTGCCTTAACTGTATCTTCAAGTCTACTGTTTATACAAAGAGATGCACGCTCTTGTATGTCTCCATTGGTGCTTCGCTCATGTAGTCTTTGAGCTGTGGCATCGTCTTCTGTAGACCATTAGGTATGGTGGTGTTGTTAGTACAATGATTCTAACTTCTAAAACTAGGGCTGATAGACTTTTGTTGTCAGAACACATAAACAGTTTCATAGGATCAAACTTCCCGTTCTTTGGTAAAGGTAAATGGATCTATTGAGGAGTTCCTCTATCATACGAGCTAGATAAATGGATATTGCAATAGTACAACAGAGGCCGTCTAATCTGATCTATAGAATCCTTGTCCTTTATTTATCAATTACTGAAATCTTTGTTGTTCAAGGGCTTTTCTTTCATATGTGTAAACTTAGCTTTCTGGTTTATGTTCTTGACGTGCGGCAGATGTGCTGGCCAATTAATGTTTCCTAGTTTGCAGGAACATCCAAGTAAACCCGTGTGACTTCTGAAGGTGTGGGTGCGTTCCATTTTGTACAGAGAGCGAGCCTGATCCAACTTGACAACTGTTAATATGTGGAGGTGAACATATTCTTTTTGTGCCGTTGGAATATCCTATAGAGGCTGAATCTAGGAATGTTGATAACAGAGTTCTTTTGCAGCCCCATATGACAACAGTAGTATATGAGTAGTGGAGAGAGAGTGATAACATTAAAGTTTGGAGTAGAGCGTAATTGGCCCAACATTGTACCTTTGCTCTTTAGTAAATAGCGTTTCAACATTTTGATGACGGTCTTGAGCCTTTTTATTCTGTGCGAGCATGCACACAGCCACATTCGTCGTCGCGCAAACGTTCAAGCGGCTATTATGACTTGTTGACGGGACGAGTTCGTGATGAACTGACTTCTTTTTGTTTCTGACAGGTGCATCGTTCCACAAACGGTGACAAGTGAATATAAGTCTATGTTTTGTTTTGTAACGGTTTCTTGGACGTATGTGCTAGTTTTAAGCCAGACCTAAATCGATCTTCGTGTTTGTATCTGTGTGGCAGTTTCAGTTTATGGGGTTAAAGTTAAACAAAGGGCTTTCTCTACCTCTTATTACTGAATTTCTGCTTAATGGGTACCAAGTTCTTTTTGGCTTCTAGTTTTTTGACCGAATTTCAATATATGTATATCTATCTTTTGCTAGGAACAGTTTCCTTTAGAGTCTGTTTGATAGCAGCTTACACAATTATGACGCCAGTTTGACCCTATACGTCTCTGTCTAGTAGTTGAGCTTCTTTGACCCTGTCTTCCTTTGAAAAGCCTAATAACAAGCAACTACCAGTTACCAATTAGTGCTCCCAAATTCATCACCCGCCATGGCCACCTCCCAAAGCCGGCCATTAATCATGGAAGAATGCCAAAAAATTGATTGAGACATCGGCCTTCAGTTTTGGTTGTAGCGTCTGTTGGGATATAGTAAAAGAATATAGCCCACTGTTAGAATATGGTTATAGAAGCTAGCCACATTATTCTAGCCTTTGTTATTTCTATCTAAAGCGATACAATAGTGGAATCGCTTTCAACGTAGGGTGTCTTCTTTATTCGGATCAGATATTTGAAAGGAAAGCGAAAAGAAAGGTGGTTGGTTCTTGGTGGTGGTGGTAGTGCTAGAGGTGGCTCTGATGGTGGTGGTCTCTTTCGTCTGATATCTTGTTGTGTCTCTATTTTAGGTGCCCAAACACCCCTAGCTTGGAATATTATCTCATCTGTTAGGGGAATACTTTTTGTCTCTTTTACATTTCTATGTTTTCATTTTTCAAAAGTTTGATTTTCTTTCCTATATGTGTCTGAACTAATTCGATAATTCAATGCGTTGGTCGCATGCAAGTTTTCTGTTATGAGGAAAAATAAGCAAGTAATCCCATGGGTTGTGTTCATCTTGGTATATTAGTAGTTTTTCTTTTTGCTATTTGATATGTGAAGTATATTATCATAAAAGAATTTATGATCATTCAAGAATCACCTCTTTATATTGTAAATATGCCATTAAATATGCCAAAAAATACAATGAGAAAGGAATCTATACACCAAACCAAACCGAGAAGAACTTATATCATAAAACAATGAATTTCTTCCATTTTTTATTCGGAAGAATTATGCGCTGTGACGTTCCCTTTTTTATGATTCTTTTGTTTGGACGCATAAGATAAGGTTTTTATGGGAACAAAGGAATAATTTGGACAGAAACGGTGGGGATATTGGTTGGCCTGTTGGAATAAGACTTTCTTTTCAGGTTATATGATTTTATATGTCCTCCAAGCAGAAGTGGGAACCAAATGCTTGTTTGCGGTGATATGACACTTTTTTTGGCTTTATGGTTTGTTGGTGAAGTGAATTATTGCTCTCCTCTTTTCTCTTTGTAGTTGTTCAAGAGGCTAGCTTATCTTTCTTTTCGTTGACAAAAGTAATCCATTCATCAAGTATATGAAACGAAGTGGTATCCATGTCTGCATTTCTGGAAGAAAAGCAAGCAAGTATAATATAATGGTATCTTGTCAAGTATGCCTAACCTCATTTGTCAACCGATATTCTCAATCACTTCTCCCGTTTTAGCACTTAACACGGCATCGAATGGTGAGACCCCCGTCTAATATTATATTAGTAAACAATAGGGGCGGCGGGGTGTTGGATAATCTCTGAATCATATATTATATTTGTACATAATAAAGTTTAAATTGCTGTCATCTATAAATGTGTTCAGACTCTGCTATATGATATTTATTCCGTCAATATTTCTTATTTTTCAAAAAGGAAAGAAAAAAGTAATGAAATTATTCCAAATATCTTGACTCTACATCTTTTATTAGAGAAAAATCCTCTAAAGTATAGATTATTGATTAATATTGTTAATTGATGGTTGTTGACCGACGGTTGACGATTATTAATCATTTGACTGATGACTATTAACAGTTTATACATTTCTATTTGTCCTGTACAAACAAACAACTAGAAAAATGTAAGTGAATTTTCGTTTTCTATCCTAATTACCTTTCATTCTCATAAAAACAAACGCCCCTAGTGGCTAAATTAACATGGGAAATAAAAATCGAAGATATAATAAAAAATTACCCAATTGATGGCCTGGAAGATGAATCATGAACCGAAACCAATATTATTCAAACGACGTAATCCCCCCTCTTGGTGGTTATGCTACAAATCTATAGTTCAATGGACGCGTCACGTGTTTTTTTTTTGATAAACATTGTTCTCCATTCATTCATAATACGTAATAAGAACACAACCAAGAAAAACAGACACCATCCCAAGACTGCTGGGAATTTGAGGACTGAGCACCTCCAACTTCCTCATACTCCTGCAAACTACTAATCCTATATACATATATGAAACTACATCTGCCTGTAGTAACATAATCAAAAGGCAACCACTCCACTAAATCTGAAACTACATCTACTTGTAGTAACAGAATCAAAATAAGGCTCACTAACAGCCTAATATAGCATTCAGACCACTCCACTGAAACTAACCTGAGATTACAACCAGCTTTAATCGTACACAATACTTTCTCCCTATACTTAGAGAAATTCTGATGACTACTACCATCCAGCCTATCCTGTCCTTTCTTTCTTGTTCTGAGGTGAGACCTGCATCGAACCATATCTGCTTCTTGACAGGCTTTGAAGGAAGGAGAAGTTCTAGACTTTAAACCCCACCAAACACTCCTCTTGATCGATTCATTCATTAGATTATAACACAAGCTAAGGCTGCCCATCTGATAGACAAGCTCCAGAGCAATTGAGTGTGTTAAAACTCTAATCATCTGCACAATAGATGTGCTTGAAATCTTTCTGATTGGAATTTTGACTAAAGACTTGAATCTACTACAAAACATCTTCTTCTATTGTCTTTTCTGAAATCTGTAGCTAACCATCTCAATCTTATCCGCACCCTTGCGCCTTTTCTTCTGTTTCCTTCTATATATCAGCAGCCCAAACAGCCAACTAAAGAGCTTCCTTCTGCTCCTTTGAGACACAGCTACCTTACTTAACTTGTTTACACTACAACTCCTCCAACACCAGCTACCTTTTAAATTCCCAGCTCCTCCATGACTGTTTTAGCTTGCCTCTCGGTCTCAGATAAAGGATAGTTAGCATACCAGTAAAGCTTAACTTCCTGAATAGCCGCTAGGAGGAGACCCAACCCCCAGCAGCACACATCTATCCGAATCATTCTTCCTGGCTGCCTTGCTTCTCAGCAAGGGCAGCCTTTAACAGTTTTTCTTTGGGGTTCATCACACCAGATTTCACCTTCTCTGTCTGGGAAACTCCACTCTTCAGAACTTTCTTATAAGGAGACTTATTCTTTTTACGATGCAGCTTTGTCTTATCACCTTCTACTATTCCTTGACAGAAGACTTGTTTCCCTTCTATTTGTTTCACCATTTCTGCCTGAGAGATATTCCTGTTTGGATATCCAGGAGGTGGAGCAATCCTATCTGCCTCTACCATTATTTGATTGATCAACTTATGCAGAAACCCTTCCTCTTCCTGCACCACCTTAGCTTTCTTGGCTTTAGCTTCTTTGAAATTTTTTGGTGCCTCTTTCCAGTCCTCCATCTGATATATAGACCTCTTCTTGAAAGGAATAACAGTATCTTTTTTCCTTAAATACAGACCCAAGGGGTCAAATATCGCAGTGGGAATAGACTTATCTTTAGCAAGTTTAGTCTTCCAACGTGCTATTCGTTTCTGAAACCAAACCGCAACTAGTTTCGGTTTTAACCCTAGCTTCGTGGCTAAACCAGTTATCCTCTCAGGTACCAGTTTATTCTCCGCTTCAAAGCTCTTTTCCAGCATATTCACCTTCCACATCTGGTAACCCCAGGAGAAGAACAACTGAAGAAAACCAGGACACCAACCTCTGAACCAACAGCAGCAAGCAAACTCAGCGCAACCTGACAACAAAGTCTACTACCCTAAATGAGCAATCGAACCGACAAAAACCCCAACCCCAGAGGCACCACGACGACTGGAAAAAGACGAGGAGAAATCACCACGAAGAACCGGAAAGAGGGCTACTGAATCCAAACGACTGAACCAACAGCCGCTACTCCGAGCAACCCAGAACGACACCAATTCAGACCTAACCAGGAAACGACAGCAAATCCAAAACTACACTGGAGGAACTCCTCCACGTCCCAGCGACTTGCCACTGGAGACCGACACCACACGAAAAAAAGAAACACCGGCAATAATCTGCACCTCAACCCTAAACCGAAATCAGACTCCCCTAGAGAAGAGAAGAGCCTCACCAGAGAAGACCCGAAGACCGATAACCTGCCGACGACCACCTGGGGATGAGGACGGGGCAATCTCGTTGAACAAGCCAGACGAGAACCAGTGAGGACGAAGGAATCACCTCAGGATCGCTTCCAATGGAGAGCGAATTCCGTACCACACGTTTTTTAAATAAGTAATGACTTTGTCACGTGTTGAGTGTTCATTTCTCTGCTTTTCAAAATTGGGTATGCACCAGACTAGAGCTCACGTGTTGAGTGTCAAAGTGCAATATCCATATTTGAAGAAAGGTTATAAAAATTAGAAGATAAACATAACGTATCTGACATTTGGTACACCGATGCCAATATGCGATTTGAATGTTGAAGCAATTCTATCGTCATTTCTCTAGCTCTACAAAAGCTTTGGCCTTTGAGTTTCCAAGTTTCTTTTTGAATTTTGTGTCCTATTATCTTGAACCGACCATTGACTCTGTGAGCCATAATCACCTCCATAGAAGTGTAGAGGTCTATCACTAGGGATGTCAATGGATCAGGTTCAGGTCGGGTGAAGTATCACCCACATCCATCACCTGAATTTTTCATTCATCATCCGTCCATTCGTCATCTGTAAAAGTTTCATCCATCATCCGTCGATCGTCATCCACGGGTGATTCGGGTGGAATGGGTGATAATCGGATGAAATTCAGAGTTTAAGAAACATTGAGCTCTCATAAAACAAATATAAAAAAGTTATGGCTCGGGTGATAACCGGCAGTGGTGCTGGTGTGGTGGTGCAGTAGTATAAAATTTAGGGTTGGAATTTGGTAATGAAACTTGAAAAAAGTTCGAGCTGGTGAAGGGTTGTACGAGTACGACAATATATTGATACGGTAAAAAAAGTGATAGCATACAAGAGAAGAGGAGTGTATACATGTTTTTTTCCAGCATTTTTTATATCTTATGTTTTTTTTGGTTAATTAAGAATAAAACAGGGTGTAAATGGAACTTTAAACGGATGACAGGTCGGGTGAACAGATCGGGTGACGAATGAAATTTTTTCATCCGTCACCCTACCCGATCCGTCACCCGGTCATCCATCATCCGTTTATTTCGGGTTTTATCCATTTACTTGGATTGGATGAATCAGGTTAGCGGGTATCCGTTTAAAATTGTCATCCCTATCTACCACCGCAGCGCACCATCCCTCCTCGCAGTCGGCTCATAATCACCTCCACATTCGGATGAATCGTCGCCTTCCCTTTTAGGGACTCAACTACTGACTAACAACCGGTTTCTGCTACTACACATCATAGTAGAAAAATCCTTTATTTCGACGGTTCAAAACCTCCTATTTTTGTGATTCAGAATCGCCAAAATTGGTCCGTTGAGTTAGAGGTGAGACCCTATTTCGGATATTAAACAATCGCCACAATAAACCCCATTCATATTGGCAGTTCCTAATAATAACCGCTGAAATAGATGTCTGTTGAAACCGAAAATAAAACACATCTATTTCAACGGCTTCTAGCTTACAACCACAAAAATAGGCGTCCGACTCACGGGGTCAGTCTCTAGGGGTGGACAAATGCCGAGAGCTCTAGTTACTTCAAACCGACATATTTCAACGGTTCTAAGCTAGCAACCGGCGAAATATGTATTTTTTCATTTCATCTTATAAATGCACCACATTATTCAAGCAAACATGTATATCAATTCAACAATGTTGTCATCACAGATGAGCGCTCCATTTATCATTCGTAAACCCATACAACGGTCAACATCAAAATGACGCTGCAATATCACAATTAAACAACAAAAAAATCATACGGATACAAGAAATTTAACATTATTACACCACCACTAAAGTGCAAATATCCTTATTACACTTCACTCGTTATTCCACTTCACCACTACCACCACACCAATTATAATTGCAATGAATTACAATTATCCAGCTGAACTTTGCTCATTCCTCGAGCATCTCAGCTATGTTATTTTCTTCATACTGATTCGACATTAATTGTTGAAAAGCCTTGAACAAAACAAGAAGCATTAATTAGAAACACCGGTGATAAATAAAAGTATATAACCAAAACTTTCAATGAATGTTGTCTAATGAGTACTTGGTAAAACCGTCGATGCTACTACTAGGTCATGCATAAATATCATAACATAGTATACACATTATGAACCTCTAAGTTGCAGTGATGATAGGCTGATATTTGATATAACCCCATATGTCTTTCTTGCCCTTTCCCCTAGTTTTGTGCTTAATTGAAGTCCATGTCTTTATCAAAGAGAAAATGCCTTAAAATGTCTTGTATTGTTGCTTTAATGACTTAGTTATCGATTTACAGGGAACTCGACACTTTGCTGAGGGGAGGAGCTCATAGTGTGCAAGTGGTCGGGTCTCTGTCCAACCTTGCTGACCCGGACATCTCACATCTGACCCTTGGACGCGCCGTCTGACCCCCCGGCATCCCTATGTTAGCAATTCTGCTCTTGTCCAACCCTTTTGTCTGGACCACTGGCCTAGTCAAACCTTCTCCAGCCATCCTGTTCGATTGAGTCCCACCCGGACACGTAGTGCAAATTAACTACATCTGTTCAATTTCTGTCCGGCTGGTGCCCAACCGGACACCTCAAAAAGCACAATTCTCACCTAGAAAAAGCATAGGTGACGTCTGGAAACAACTGCTAGTGTAGCAGGCAAGTGCTCAAGTGCTGGTAGATATAGTACGTTTTGCCGCAGCTCACAGTTTTATTTCTAAGGGTCAACTAGCTACACCACTCAAAACGTGCCTATCATGAAAGAGTCTCCACACCCTTATAAGGAATGCTTCGTTCTCCCCTTCAACCAATGTGAGAGTCGTTTCGTGGCACACCACTCCCCCCTCATCCTGAAGGGAGCCCAGCATCCTTGCAGGCCCACTGGCACATCGATCCAACCACAGGCTCTTATACCATTTACAACACCCCACATGGGTAATTGTCCAACAATCTAACTCCCAAGTCATTTGAGCTTGAAAACTAGCCATCTTAAGCCAATTGTCCTCATTTAGGCCTAAAAGTGCAAGGTCTTGTTGTTGTAGTTGACCCATATGTATGCTTATAAACCACTCACATCACTATTTATATCTCAATACGGGATGAAGTATTACATACTCCCCCATTCAAAGAACGTGACATCCTCGTCACAAGCCTAACATCCAAGTCCCATGGAGCTACTTGGTAGGTGTCAGGGTAGCCTATACCGACACGGTCTCGAGTCCACTTTGAATGAATTTTATAATACATATATTATAAAGAATACAAATATATTATTGAGATCACAAGTATTCTATTTAGTTTATGAGTACAATGCATAATTTTACAAGCATATTATATGGTATTTAATAAAGAGAATTCATTTTAATAAAAATAACTAGTTTATAAATAGGTCAATTATGATTTTTAATGTCCTATTAATGATCCTCGTATTTTTCACATTAATTTGGTATATTTATTTATTTAAAACCGAGTTATAATAATTACTTATATATAATATAAATGTTTTGACGACTATATTTGATTTTACTTAATTTAGTTGTTGTTACTTAATTAATGCTATAATTGTTGTACTTAATTTAAGAAGTCAATTTTATCTATTCATATTTTATGACTTTATTATGTCGGTTGTGTCTACCCATATTTCATGACTTTTGATTTTTTAGAATGCATTTAAAACAGTTTAAATTCCCTTAATTAATTAAACTAGTTCATATTCCCTCATGGGCTGTCTATTTATTCTTTATGTCTGACGCTTTCATTTGTGTGCCTATAATCCCTCTTTCTAATATCTCTCTCAGCCAGTGTCATGCGCAACCTTTCTCTTCCTCCAATCTCTCATCTCTCACCCTCTCCAGCCATCCCTCACTTACGTTAGGAAAAAAAGAAAGATACGTGTTATTGTTTGTAGGCTTAGATTTTGTAAACGAGAAGTAATAGTTGATTTCATGTTTGATTATGATGATAGTCATCGTTGGAATACCAGGTAAGTTACTGTGTTCACTAGTTTTTATTATAAAATTAATTTTTACATGAATGTGAATTTTGTGTGCAATGACGATGATTGAATTAATATACATGAATGAATATTTTATAATGGATATTTGTGATTATTTGGTTAGTTTTTTAAAGAGGTTAACTAAAAAGTTGTTATGAAATTATCTATGAGATGATTATATGAAAAATTAAATATTTAATCATGGTAATTTGTTGCACATTTTATTTTAGAGTGTTCGTTTTTGCAGTCAGATTTCAAGTTGATGCAGTCATTTTAATAAAAATATAGTCAAATTTAAAATTTTTAAATTTCGTAGTCACCAACATACAGTCAGTATTCTAGAGTTCGCAGTCGTAAAAAAATGAGTATATATATATCCAGTGTTCGCAGGATCGCGATCCGGATCATAGGATCGTACGATTCTACGATCCAACTACACAAGGTCGATCCAGAATCCGTATCGCTTAATAGAATCAGAATCGAGCGGGATCGGATCACGATCGGTAGAATCGTGTAGGATCGGTGGGATCGTGATTCTAGTACGATTCCATAATCCTAACTTCTACCTAATTTTTTAAATTGAAATTTGCTTGTATATCCCTTATAAATTTGCGAAATATGTATTTTTTTCATTTCATCTTTATAAATGCACCACATTGTTCAAGCAACACATGTATATCAATTCAACAATGTTGTCATCACAGATGAGCGCTCCATTTATCATTCGCAAACCCATACAGCGGTCAACATCAAAATGACGTTGCAATATCACAATTAAAGAACTAAAAAAATCTTACGGATACAAGAAATTTAACATTATTACACCACCACTAAAGTGCAAATATCCTCATTACACTTCACTCGTTATTCCACTTCACCACTACCACCTCACCAATTATAATTGCAATGAATTACAATTATCCAGCTGAACTTTGCTCATTCCTCGAGCATCTCAGTTGTGTTATTTTTTCATACTGATTCGACATTAATTGTTGAAAAGCCTTGAACAAAATAAGGAGCATTAATTAGAAACACCGGTGATAGGTAAAAGTATATAACCATAACTTTCAATGAATGGTTTCTAATGAGTACTTGGTAAAACCGTTGATGCTACTACTAGGGCATACATAAATATCATAACATAGTATACACATTATGAACCTCTAAGCTGCAGTGATGATAGGCTGATATTTGATATAACCCCATATGTCTTTCTTGCCCTTTCCCCTAGTTTTGTGCTTAATTGAAGTCCATATCTTTATCAAAGAGAAAATGCCTTAAAATGTCTTGTATTGTTGCTTTAATGACTTAGTTATCGATTTACAGGGAACTCGGCACTTTGCTGAGGGGAGGAGCTCATAGTGTGCAAGTGGTCGGGTCTCTGTCTGACCTTGTTGACCTGGACATCTCACATCTGACCCTTGGACGCACTAGTGTAACAGGCAAGTGCTCAAGTCGCTGGTAGATATAGTCCGTTTTGCCGCAGCTCACAGTTTTATTACTAAGGTCAACTAGCTACACCACTCAATACGTGCCTACCATGAAAGAGTCTCCACACCCTTATAAGGAATGCTTCGTGCTCCCCTTCAACCGATGTGAGAGTCATTTCGTGGCACACCACTCCCCCCTCATCTTGAAGGGAGCCCAGCATCCTCGCAGGCCCACTGGCACATCGATCCAACCACAGGCTCTTAATACCATTTACAACACCCCACATGGGTAATTGTCCAACAATCTAACTCCCAAGCCATTTGAGCTTGAAAACTAGCCATCTTAAGCCAATTGTCCTCACTTGGGCCTAAAAGTGGAAGGTCTTGTTGTTGTTGACCCATATATATGCTTATAAACCACTCACATCACTATTTATATCTCAATGCGGGATGGAGTATTACATACTCCCCCATTCAAAGAACGTGACATCCTCGTCACAAGTCTAACATCCAAGTCCCATAGAGCACTTGGTAGGTGTCAGTGTAGCCTATACCGACACGGTCCCGAGTCCACTTTGAATGAATTTTATAATACATATATTATAAAGAATACAAATATATTATTGAGATCCCAAGTATTCTATTTAGTTTATGAGTACATTGCATAATTTTACAAGCATATTATATAGTATTTAATAAAGAGAATTCATTTTAATAAAAATAACTAGTTTATAAATAGGTCAATTATGATTTTTATTGTCCTATTAATGATCCTCGTATTTTTCACATTAATTTGGTATATTTATTTATTTAAAACTGAGTTATTATAATTACTTATATATATATATGTTTTGACGACTATATTTGATTTTACTTAATTTAGTTGCTGTTACTTAATTAATGCTATAATGGTTGTACTTAATTTAAGAAGTCAGTTTTATCTATCCATATTTTATGACTTTATTATGTTGGTTGTGTCTACCCATATTTCATGACTTTTGAGTTTTAGAATGCATTTAAAACAGTATAAATTCCCTTAATTAATTAAACTAGTTCATATTCCCTCATGGGTTGTCTATTTATTCTTTGTTTCTGATGCTTTCATTTGTGTGCCCATAATCCCTCTTTCTAATATCTCTCTCAGCCAGTGTCACGCACAACCTTTCTCTTCCTCCAATCTCTCATCTCTCACCCTCTCCAGCCATCCCTCACTTACGTTAGGAAAAAAAGAAAGATACGTGTTATTGTTTGTAGGCTTAGATTTTGTAAACGAGAAGTAATAGTTGATTTCGTGTTTGATTATGATGATAGTCATCGTTGGAATACCAGGTAAGTTACTGTGTTCACTAGTTTTTATTATAAAATTAATTTTTACATGAATGTCAATTTTGTGTGCGATGACGATGATTGAATTAATGTACATGAATGAATATTTTATAATGGATATTTGTGATTATGTGGTTAGTTTTTTAAAGAGGTTAACTAAAAAGTTGTTATGAAATTATCTATGAGATGATTATATGAAAAATTAAATATTTAATCATGGTAATTTGTTGCACATTTTAATTTAGAGTGTTCGTTTTTCAGTCAGATTTCAAGTTGATGCAGTCATTTTAATAAAAATACAGTCAAATTTTAAATTTTTAAATTTCGTAGTCACCAATATACAGTCAGTATTCTAGAGTTCGCAGTCGTAAAAAATGAGTATATATATATCCAGTGTTCACAGGATCGCGATCCAGATCATAGGATCGTACGATTCCACGATCCAACTACACAAGGTCGATCCAGAATTCGGATCGCTTAATAGAATCAGAATCGGGCGGGATCGGATCACGATCGGTAGAATCGTGTAGGATCGGTGGGATCGTGATTCTAGTACGATTCCATAATCCTAACTTCTACCTAATTTTTTAAATTGAAATTTGCTTGTATATCCCTTATAATATTGCCTAATTATAGTTTAAACATTATACTATGTCATATGATCTACTTAAACTAGCTTAAGATTTTTATATTTATGCCCAAAGGTCAATTTTAGTAAATAGCATTAACAATGTCAATATGACCTCATGGTAGGTTTTGAAAATAGTTAATATATTCAAACTTTATACACATATAAAGTATAAAAAATAGATACAGTTCAATAATATTGTGAATAGAAAATTAATGTTATATACTTACTGTATTAACAAATGTTCTAATATAAGTCTACAGTAATATATATTCTAATAGAAAATTAATTTATTAAGAAGATCCATTTTTATATTTAGTATGACATGGGAAAACCTTGCCAAGAAGATGTTTTGAATTTTTACTACTTATTTTATATTTATGTCTATTCTAAAAAATTGTGATGCACTATTTTAGTTTTAATTTCCTATTATACCTGGGTTGGATGTTATTTGTTGACAAATATTTTATTTTGTTACCTAATTCCTCTACTTGTAGATTGTTAAAGATCCTACAGAGTAGTTTTTTATATTTTTTGTTTTAAGTATCATTTATTGTTGATTAAATTGTATATTATGCTTTGATGATAAATTTTATTTAAAATATTGAATCATTTAGTGATGGGTGAATTTTTTTTCCATGTAGATGGTGAAGATTTTTGACTTGATTTATTATCATGTTATCTTGTCTATGGATTTAACAATCAAATTCCAAATTTTTGGTGACATTATTTTGATTTCACAAACGCAAAATCTTACTTGTGATAGTTGAAGAGTTTATATTTTTTTATAACAATTAAATATTTTTTTATTAAATTGATCCAAGAATATTTAAATTAAATTATATAAACATATGATTACAATAGGATTATATTTTACCAATTTTTTGTAGGATCGTACGATTCGATCCTAGGGGTCTTTGTCGATCCTACCGTAGGATCGCAATCCTGAGAACATTGTATATACCCCCAGGCACTATGTCTCTCTCCACGCTCTCATTTCTCATTTCGTACAAAAAAATCACATTCCAAAACCTTTCAAACGCTCTCTTTTGGCCGAATTCCATTTTCTGTGTTTAAGGTAACATTCTTCACTGTCATTCATTGTTTTATGTTATTGTATGATTAGGATTAGTTTTAGTGCTAATTTATATTAATCGGAAGTAAAATCAATCTTAAAAAAACTAAAACTTGCATAATCCGTCCGTAAAACGGACCGAGAGTATGTGGTCCGTCTTACGGACAATCCAATTAGGTCCATTTTACGAATGAGTCAAGACCGCCCGTTTTGCGGACAAGTCAAGACTGTCTGTTTTGCGGACGTTAAAATTTCATCTGTTGCGGGTGATTCACCCTCACGTCCATTGCGGACGTTATCTGTAATGGTCCGTTTTGGACCAGTGAAAACGGACTTTTTTGACATGATGGATATTGTTGAGCCCCACCATCCGAACCGGTGTCTGTGGCAGTTCGGCATGGTCCAGACTATTCTCTCCACTCCACCTCTATGGCCATATACAGTGGTACAGACGAGGATCACTAGAGAATACATGATTGAGCATGTTGCATCCCCTACGATATGGAAATTGGTTGTGAAGGATGTACGAAACAACCACTACTCGCCTAAGCGGCCAGAAGGACATTTTGCTATACATCCATTGACAAATTGAAATACCCCAAACCTTAATATGTTAGTTAAATATATAATTATTATATTCTAAGGCTTACTTTAGTCATTAGAAACATGTGGGAAAAAATTCCCGAAGGAAACGGATCCAAATAGTGGATTAAAAATGCAAACGGGCTTTAAAACACGTTTTTTTTCGAGAAACCCGGGAAATGTAATTTTAAACGGGTTTAAAGGACTAATAAAAATTTATAGTCAATCATTTGACTATAATTAAATATTAGTCAAGGTCTAGGACCATAAAAAATAAATAAAACAAAAATCCGGAAACTGGACCCGGACTGTTAAAACTGACAGTTCGGGAATTAACGGGTGTTATCTGCTAATGACTAAATGCCACTCTCTCACATTGTAAAATAAAAATCAAATCCCCCCCTCCTTGTGTCTCACGATTTGGTCTCTCTCCCTCTCTTTTATTTCACTCCACTCTATTAACTACAAGACAAAAGTAATAAAGTGCATTACTTTATTTTCTCTCACACACAATACCCTCTCTCACACTCTCACTCTCTCTCTCTCCCTCATTTCTCTGGTGTCCCACGATTATTTTTCCCCCCTCTCTCAGCCTCCTTCTTCATTTTGCTCCAGCTATGGCGATTCCACAAGCCAAGAGAAGCCCCACCTTCAACTCCTTGTAACTTCTTCATCCTAGCTCCAAATCAAGAAATTCTTTCACCAAAATACTCCTCTCATCTTGGGGATTATTTTGTACCTTTCAAAATCTCAAAACTCCATACTTCATCTCCATGGGTGTACCACATTTTGAAGAGGAAGCTTCACATTCTTGAAGCCCATCATCTCCTTGTTGTTCTAAGGTAAAGAAGAACTCAAAAATCTGTTCATTCTCCCATCTTATGTGGTGGCCGATTTTTATGTGTGTTGAACACCATTGTTTCTCTTAATTTTTAGCTTGTTCAATCTTTTAGAAGTGTGGAGCTAGCCCAAATTCCATTACCAAAAACTTCATTTTAGAGTAGAAGGTAATTCCCTCCTATGATGTTCAAATATCTATTCTAGGGTTAATGGAATGATATTCATAAACCCTAAATACTCATTGTAATTATCTTGGCATGGTCATTAGTGTAGCAATAAACCCCATTGGAAAACAGTTGTGGAACAAGAAGTTAGGAGGAGAGAAAGTTGAAAGAAATCCCAAGGTAAATAACTTACCTTATGTTGTGTGGTGCTTCAAGAGGTTGTGTTTTATGTTTGTACAAATATAAATGCTCAGTGAAATGCAGGTGTTGCTAATAATATGAGGAAATTCAGTGTTTAAATTAATGTTGTTTAAGGGCCTAAGAGCCAAGCTTTAAGGGTTATGTATATTGGGTGCTAAATGTGGTGGAATTGGTGAAGTATAAGTGTGGCTTAGTGTTTTGGATGAATTGTGGATTGGAGTGTTTTGAGGGTTAAATAATGTGTGGGAACATGTAAAAATATGGGGAGATCATGTCAAAAATTGTGTAGAAATTTAAGAGTCTAAATGCATTTCTAGGTGGGAGCTACTAGTGAACTACAAGTGTTTGAGAGGGGAAACTTGGGTGAATTTGATCAAGAATTGAATAACAAGTTTAGATGATGATTTAGGCAAGTTTAAGATGTTATATTAGTGTTAAAATATGTCTAGATACATGTGGGAACCTTGTGGTAGCAATGGGAGAGTTTGGAGTTGAATGGGCATTTAAAAACCAAAGTCTGGAGCCGACCGACCTTGGGACCGGACTTACAAGGTCGGTCGAGCCCGTTTAACCCGTCGGAAATCTTTCTGGAATCGACCGACCTTGGGACCGGACTTGCAAGTCGGTCGGACTCAAATTTTGTGCGCGGAAATCTTTCTGGAATCGACCGACCTTGGGACCGGACTTGCAAGGTCGGTCGGACTCAAATTTTGTGCGCAGAAATCCTTCTGGAATCGACCGACCTTGGGACCGGACATGCAAGGTCGGTCGGGGTGAAATTTCAACCGAGAAGTCTTCTGGAATGGACCGACCTTGGGACCGGACTTGGCAAGGTCGGTCGGAGTGAAAAAATTCGAACTCGGACGCTACTGAATGGACCGACCTTGGGTAAGTTCGGTCGCAAGGTCGGTCGGACCAAAATTTACAAAAATAAATAATAATAATAATAATAATAATGTGTCTTAGTTAGTAGACCCTAGTGGGTATAATAAAGATGATCAAGTGTAAGTCTAAGCATAAAAACACACCATAAAAACATGTAAAGTGTTTAACAAATTCGGAAGTCAACTAAGTTAATTAACCGACGTTATCAATAAATGTTTAGGAGCAACGTACGGTGGATCACTAGAGCGGCAAGGACCAAGGTATGGTTTTCTTGCAGTCTGTTGCCTACCGGTTTACACCGGCTTGTGTGCTGTTTGCTTTTCTGTGTTTACAACCTTGTAAGAGTAAATCATGAAACGAGTTTACAGTTCTTATTATTATGTGACGTGTACGTGCCGATACCGGTAGCCTCGAAGGCGTGCTAACCATTAAGTAACCCCAGTTTAGAAACGTAAGAGAACGGTATCCGGTAGCAACGTTCCCAACCTAAGGAACGTTCTAACCCGGCTATATGTGTTTGGTTGTGATGCGTGTTGCTATACTATGCTTACTTCCCTTGCATGTCTAACTGGACTTAAACACTTACTTGCGTGAGACTATGTTAAGCTCCCATTGTGGGACTTCTAACGAGTGCTAACCGGGGTAGTGAGGAATCCGGTCGTTCCGGTCACGCGTGTATTGTTGTATGGGTGTCGACATCTGAATCAGATTCGACTCTCTCCTTATGTTAGGGTAGTTTTCCTTTTATGGGGAATTCGACCTCCCATAGCTTAGCCAAAGCTACCTACCTGACTTCCACTCGGGCTAGGGGGAAATTATGTGTTGATGTGTTCGGGTCACTACGCCCGTCTCATCTTTCAAGTTAAGTTATTCATCTAACTGACAAACAGTAATGTGATATATGTTAAGCTTAACATGAGGGTGAAGACATCCTCTAGGCTTACAAGTTGACTAACCATGTTGGTTGTTACCTAAAGTGGATTGTTCTCACTATGCATGTGTTGTCATTGTTCTGCAAATTTCTGTTATGTATATGCATGTTGTATGATAAAATCAACGCCATGTTATAACGACAAATAGTTGCGTGTATCCTGGTAGTCAGCGGGCTGCACTTAACCATGCCAGCAAAAGGTTGCTGACCCCCTTTGGGGGCTATGTTTATTTGCAGGATGAGGATCGAGGAAGCAGAATGGCTTTAGATCCTAGGTTGTTGATATTTTGTTATTTTGGATGTTGAACCCGAGTAGTGCTTGTACACTCGAGGCCGTTACTTTTGGTGGATGTAAAGCTAGTTAGTGATTTTTGAACAGTTACACTCGGTATATTGTCATTCTTTTGGACAGTCATTTTTGGAAGGTTGTAATCATGCTCGGGAGTCGTGTGATCAGACCGATACATATTATGTAACAGCCTAGTTAGCCACGTGGGTGGCTAACGGCGTGTAACACCGCCCTTTTGGTATATGTTTAAGTAATGTTTTCTGCTGCAATTATTGATTAAGTATTAAGGTTATGGATGGGGTGTTACACAAATGATGAGTTAAAAGAGGTCCGTCACTATCATAGGGTAGGTACTGCCCCCACGTGAGCAGTGGTTGAGACTGAAGAAGCAAAATCCTAATCTATCCATTGGTATCAACTTCATTTACAATTTGAACAAGAAGCCGACAAAGGAGCATAAGGGAGGAGTCCCTGTTATGCAAGTGCTTGTTGATGACCTTGAGGAGCACAAGTATCACATATTCTGTGAGGGCCGTCGTGGTTTGTTTATGTGACCATAACATTTCATTGTAGTTTAACATTTTAACTTTTCATAGTATTAAAGTATGTTTTCGTTTTATATAGACGATAAGGATGTCCCCGGGTATGTCATGTTTGCTAGCCCAACATCCGTGAAGCTTTTCAATGTGTTCCCATATGTCATCATGATTGATGCTACATACAAGACAAATGTGTATAAGATACTGCTTGTAGAGATAGTTGAAATGACTTTTGCTGGGAAGAATTTAAACATTGCATACGCATTTGTATGTAGTGAGGACAAAGCAGGGTACGTTTGGGTCCTAAACAACTTGAGGGAGTGTAACACCCCTACCACTAATACCGTCATTACCGTCCAATCACAAGGTACTTACATACTTTCGCAGCGGATACTTACATACACAACGGTGGATGATACAATGTCGTTAGCCACCCACGTGACTAACAAGGCTACTATTACTACATACAACATCGGTCTGATGGACCGGAATATCCGAGTGCTACACAAATACAATCCGTACTACATTTACAACCGGGTACTTCAACTTCCCATTCAACACAATACTCCATTACAGTACCGAACAATGAAATATACATATCGAGTTACTAAGTTCCAAATACAATTAATACCTCTTCCAAGTTCATACATACTCTTTAAAAGTATACATCTACCCATTCCTCACATCTACATGCTTACAATACCTAAGGTGTACCCCCTTGGTACACTACTACTTCAAGGCTACAAGCCTTACACAATTTACTACTTTCTACATTTCCATCCTAGCTGTCAAATATAGCTGCTGATCTCTTACTGTGACCATAACCGCTTCGGGTACCTGCACACTAAAAACGTTGCCCCTAGGGGCTCAGCTTACGCTGAATATGACTTCCGCATACCCCGCGTACTAGCGAGGGTACGCCGACCACTTGGTCGAAATACATGCAATTCGTTTTACAAGTACATACATACATACATGCTTCATACATACATACATGCTTCATTCTCAATACCATAGTACTACACACGGTATACATACATACGCACAGTACAATACGTACATGGAAGACAATACAAGTTAACCAATACTTACTTACCATCTTCCAGAATACACATACACAATACCGACACATTACATACTCAATACGCAATACGGAGATTGTAATACTCCCATCCCACATTAGGATATGAGTAGTATTGTGAGTTCCTTATATGTAAACATATGGGTTGACTACAACAACAGGCCTTCCACTTTTCAGCCCAAGTGAGGATTGAGGGCCTAAAGTGGCTAGTTTTCAAGCCCGGATGGCTTGGGAGCTAGGTTGTTGGACAATTGCTCATATGGGGTGTTACAAATGGTATCAGAGCGGACTCGGGACCGTGTCGAGATGGCTACCCGACACCTACCGAGGAGGTCCATGGGACTTGGATGTTAGGCTTGCGACGAGGACGTCGCGTTCTTTGAGTGGGGGAGTATGTAATACTCCCATCCCACATTGGGATATGAGTAGTATTGTGAGTTCCTTATATGTAAACATATGGGTTGACTACAACAACAGGCCTTCCACTTTTCAGCCCAAGTGAGGATTGAGGGCCTAAAGTGGCTAGTTTTCAAGCCCGGATGGCTTGGGAGCTAGGTTGTTGGACAATTGCTCATATGGGGTGTTACAGAGATACACTTCTCCAATTCATACATAAGGCTGGTTAGCTTCTTTACACACCCGGGTTATTCGGGTGTACGATACCTCTTTACTCAAGGTCCAGACTTACACTAGTCAAGACCAATACACATACAATACTTTACTTCTTACTTACTTTACTCAAGTCAAGTCGGTATGACCTCCGGGCAGGGATTATTACATCCCACCACCGGGCTTTAAGGTGGCCCACTAGTCCAGGATGCTACCCATTCAAGGGATTTGGTCCAGGGAAAAGATTACAGCCAGGATTCAGATCCAACCTCTTATGTTTCCTTATCCTCACGCGTGGCCGAAACTATATCGGACTTCTACTCATTCCATTTTACTCAATACTCAAGTTAGGAGTTAGGTAGTTAGGAATTAGTAGAAGTCATTACACCCATACAAAGGGTTAATACACCACACAAGTACACATCCACATATACATACACTTCATTCTCATCCATATATTTCAAGAATTATACAAACTAAATGTTCAAGAGAATACAACAAGAACAATATAATCCAAACACAATTAAGTGCAATAAAAGTCCGATTCATGCATTTATCTTATTTGAGTGATCACATAAGCACGCAAATCGGGGTAACCAGGTTAGGATACAGAGCATGAAGAAATCATACCTTTCACCGTTGATTTACTTTATCGGGTGTTCCCTTGCTCCTTAGTTCACACTCGTTCCTCGAGTCTTATTCTCGAACCTCCGGCTACATGCCAAATGGTTCCATTAATACTTAGCACTACCATACATTCATAGCTACTACTCCCGTACTTACCCCGTTATCCCATTACTTCGGTTTAACTTAATGTTCTTATACTCACTACTTTCTTATCTCGTTTTCTTAATCATATGTGTACTTCCTTACCATTCCATTCCATTAATGATGTACTACTACTTGTACATATACATATGTGTATAGGCATACATATATACATACATATGATAACTTTAATCACATTATTTTTTTTTTTTTGACTCGACCGACCTTACCCAGGGTCGGACCCAAGGTCGGTCGAAGTCAGTAAGTTGCATCGCTGGAAAAATTCAGGCCCGACCGACCTTGCAAGTCCGGTCCCAAGGTCGGTCCATTCCAGTGAGTTACGTTACGTGAAAATTTTAGGCCGACCGACCTTGCAAGTCCGGTCCCCAAGGTCGGTCCATTCCAGTAGGTTACCTTACGGGAAATTTTAGGCCGACCGACCTTGCAAGTCCGGTCCCCAAGGTCGGTCCATTCCAGTAGACTTCCCGTCTTTGTATTTTAAGGCTCGACCGACCTTGCAGGTTCGGTCCCAAGGTCGGTCCGGCCTAGTACTTCAGTTTTAAAATCTGTTTTCAGTTCCCTACTTTACCCATCGTTTCCCCAATCTTCCTACATGTAATCCCACATATTTTAACACTACTTAGGCCCTCAAAATTGCCTTGGTTCATCCACCAAATACCTTACTCATTTCTAAATCCACTTACATGACTTTCCTTCACTACACTTCAGCACTCATGCCAATTTTGTTCTCAAATGCTACAGATTTCTACAACAGCCTTTAACATCTATTACTCCCTCTACCAATGCCATTACTAGTATCCTCATTACATTACCTTCCACTCAATTCCTCCCCATTATCTAGCTCCTTTCAAAAAATTGTTACAAAGTGGTTTACTACACACTTTACGCTCTCCAAACACACCTAGTTCCTCCAATGCATTTTAATACTTCTTGCTACAGATTTTACACTCTTATATCCTCATACTACAACTACCAATCCATAGTTACTACACATCTCTACTACTCCAATACACAACTTAGTTCTCCCACTCACTAAGTCATCCTTAAATGTACATTTTCTACCAAAATTTTGCCATAGTTCACCTACAATTTCTACTTCTCCACATACATACTTTTTCATCAAATTCATTCCTAAACTAGCCACACCCATACAAGGGTCCTACCAGCAATCGATACAATATACATTCACCAATACTTCCTCAATCCACAATACCAATACATATACACAATTCATTTGGCTCTAAGGCCTACAATCCACATACTTATTCATAAATACTTAAACTTCCACAACTACAATACTAATACAAGGGTTTAGGTTCTCTTCTTTGTTTACCCATTCCCATTACTCTAATGCATTAAAATTAAGCATTAAGAAGGGGCTCTTACCTTGAGCTTATAATTTCCTTCATTCTTTTCCAATTCTTCTCCTCTCTTTCTTGCACAAACCGGTCACATGGGGAATGGAGTTGCCAAACTCCATTCCCATCACCCAAGGCACACAAAACAAGTATAATTAACATACTAACCCTTAAATTAATGCTAGTTCATAGTAAGGTTTATAATACTAATTTTAGGGTTTACCTTTGGAGTGTTTTAGGAGGGGTTTTAGCCCTTGGTTCAACAAGGTGATTCCACCACTATTGCAAGGTTGAATTGAAGCTCAAAAGAGAGAGAAAACAAGGCATTACATAGGGGTAAAAATCGGTTATGAAGAGAGATGGAGAAAACATGAGTTTTTCATGTAGATTTTTACCTTAATGGAGAGAGGAGACTCCAAGCTACCCATTTATGCTATTTTCTCTTTGAATGGGGAAAACCCATGGAGATGAACTTTCTCATTTTTGGATTTTGAAAAGAGAGAAGTGTAGAGGATGATGAGGAGATTACAAATATGTAATTATTTTTGTGATTGGAGCTCAAATGAAGGTAGAGCATGGAGAGAAAGAAGGGAAGCCACTGTACTTACTCGTTCATTCATGTCTAATACCCAAAAGTCATACATTCCTCCTCCTTACAATTCCAAAATCCGTTACTCAAGGTTTATACTTCCCATACCCTACCAACGTACCATTATTACTCCAATCCGCATTACATTCAACCATTTGGTTCCACATTACAAGGTTCATACATACATACAGTGCAAGGCTATCCCCAAAGCAATGCAATACACAATACAATCCCACAGGCACTCAGGTCCTCTAGACACAGGACCCCTCTATGTCCCGTTGCCCTTGGAATAATACAATATGCTATACTACTATCTTCTCCGGTATGAGCTTTTAACAATTTCTCAATTCCAGTCTAAGGGAAATACTTTACTACTACTGATTTGAAATTTTCTAAAACACACAACTCCAAATTCCAATTTATATTCATTACTTCTATCCTATGTGTGATTCTTATGACCACTTGAGGGGAGCTTCAAGAATCATTCGACCCTGATGTGATCAGCATCAGTGTTGAACTATCTTTCCACCCCAATTCGTGTTCGGTTTCCCTTGATCTGATCAGGATCAAGTTCGACTTCCCACATCAGTTTCAAACAACCGAATAATTCAATTATTTCAATTTCCTATCTTTTTACTCCTCCTAGTCATAATTACCAATTCACACATCTCCAAAGGATGGAACTCAGTCCATCAATCATTCCAATCTACTTCCCAAATACTTTACTTCGAGATCCAATGCCTAAGTGCTCATTTCATCGACCTTCACTACTCCAATTCATTACTCTCCATTATCTCAAATATTCTAGCTACTAGAATACGATGCCTACTGAATCCAGTCATCCTCAATTTACTTCCAGTGACTTACCTACGAATACACTACTCATGGCTACATTCATCTACTACTCTCAATCATTTCATACAATTTCTCTGCGGGATACAATACTTGTGGAGTTCCGTCCACTACTCATTCTCAATTGTCTCGAAACAATCACCTAGGGAGCTCACTTTCCTCTAGGTTCTACATCGGTTTTATACCGACTCATGCATTGTAATGCTATGTCTAACTTTAATTAGACATACACTATAGGGGTTATCATTTCCCCAAGAGTTTCTCTACTCTTCTTTACAAATACTCTTACATTGGAGTTACAAGATGGTTATATTCATCCTATGGTATTCGCATCTCTCGTGCCTGATTACCACAATTACAATATGAATGAATACGTATGTTTATCTGACATAAGTACCAATCATCAATTCGATTCTCATTTGTGCTATGCACATTATAATTTCTGTGTTTTATTCATGAAACTTACATTAAGCGGTTTTCACTCTACCCCCCTTAAAAGGGATTACGCCCACGTAATCTACCATATGTTATTATTGAACATTGGTTTACTAAGTTTGGGCACTCTGAAGCATTTAGCTTCTCTACGGTCTATTATATAATATGCTATGGTCAAAGGGTCTTAACCATAACGATGGTTCAGCCTTTGCACCAAGAATTCCTATATGAGTTTATTTAACTCATAATTAATTCGGTTCTAGCCTATTAGGCTTTAAGGCATGAATAGCCATTCTTTTATACTTACTAGGTACATTAATCTCCTAGCTAGGGCCCACTAGCTTCTGCTGCGTGACCCTGATAACTTGGGTTACTCACCCTTCATGTTATCCTTAATGTGCTACGCATCACCTTTTTATCCCTCTATTGTGGGACTAAGGTTTACTAACAAATGCGGTATTCTTTTACCGTGCTTGAACTCAACGAGTTTTAGATTTATAACCAGCTCTCTAGTAATCTATTATACATATTATTCATACTCCCACGACTATTCGGTGGGTTCCTCCGACTTATTGTCAGGTGAGGTTAAGTCACTACTTAGTTTTAGTGCTTCCTCTGTTGTCACTAGCTTCTAAATTATACCAGTTCTTCTGGTTCAATACAAGTGTTCTTTACTTGTATGACCTTGCATTTTTTATGCGTCAGTTCTAGTGACTTTCTTCAGTCTCCTTTCACCTTTTTATTCCACTGGAATTCACATCTTGTGATTATTAGTATGCTTTACACTCTTCGTGCTTCTTTGGCCTTAGGCTGCACGGTTTGTTGCTAAGCTTGCTTAACTGGCTTATGCCATGTTGTTGGTGAAAGAAAGGTTTACTACGGTTTACATTCTCCATATCCCTAACTATCCCACTAGATCATTAGCTGCACAAGTGCAATACCAAAACACTCAGTCAAACAGAGTGCAGAGGCGTAAACGCTTAACAGTAACTCTCTTATGTGATAGGAATGAATATTTCTGTTGTCTTCTCATACTTATACTCCGTGTCATTGTCTTACTACTTCCTCCTAGCGGTTGCTTATTGCGCACCATACTCTTACTCATTATACGACATCATTTTTTTACTGTTTCTATTACTATGATAGTTCCTCCTTACTCATTGCCATTGTCATTGGCACCATTCATTATGGTGTGAATACACTAGGAGTTTCCTAGTTTTGCTTACATGACGGTTGTCGTAGCATACCGTAGTGTTGTCATTTTAACGTGAAGATGTTATTTTTCCATTTAGGTTCTATGTGTAGGTTAGCTTACCTCACATTTCTTCCCCATTTATGATACAATTTACCAAGTATCTTGGTTGACACTAGGTGAAGTAAATTGTCGGGTTACAAGCTCTCTTGAGCATCGGTCATTCCTGGTGTGCAATGTGCATTCACGTTAATTGTTTTTGACAATTATCGTCTTTCCAGTGCTGAGCATTGGTTATAGGCTCTAGCTGTGTAGTTTTCTTTTGTATGTACAACACCGGGACATCCCAAGAAGCTTCAAGGGTTTTCTGGTCCCGTTCCCTAATTAAAGAGTATTCTATCACTGGTAGGTGAAAGTTCTTGTTGAGGGGTGTGTTTCCACTCATAGGTCTCATGATAAGGTTTACCATGTTAGTATTTATACAATGGTTCACCACATGCTTGGGTGCATAAGGAGTATACTTACTCCTTCGAGCTTCGATGCTCTTAAGCGATGTGCTTCTACAGTCCACAGCCTCTTGTAGGCGTAGTGGTTTGGAATCTCATTTCCTTATTCGTTGTCTCTTGGCAATATCTATGCACAAGTTTTGTTGTTATGGTAGACGGAAGCCTTTCTAAGGGTTTGCATCATCACCGCATTAGTGGTCTTCGGTTAATGAGAGGTACCTTTCCTCGAGTCTCCGTAGTGTCCAAGTGTGGACTAGGCCATTATTGGTATTATTACGATTCCTATGCTTCTGTGCTACCATTGCTACAAAAGGCATGAAAGGCAATTAAAAGCTTGTCAGCTGTATACTAGGCTGATGCTCCAGTGACAGTGACATTGTGGTAGCCACTACTCCAAGCCACTCATTATGTTGAGCTCAAATTGGGTGGTTCAGTTGTCGATCTGTTTATCGTGTGAAGCAATATCTTTTGCAAGTCTTGTTATTAAATGGTGTAGGTTTTGCAACCGTTTAAGTTTACATAACGTATTTGGTTCCTGGCTTTTAAGCCTCATTGTTGCAAGCTATGCTTTTTGCAAGCTGCTTATACATATTTCCACTCCCTGTATACCCCATAAGTTGGAGGTATTACTAGGCTCCATGGCAAGTCGTTGCATCACGCTTCCGTTCATGGGAGGCCCTTTCTGCAATCTGGTGTTAATCAGTGCCTTATAGTACTTTAGGGTATTTCCTGTTAAGTGAAATCCCTTCGGTGTCCTAACCGAATGTTCGTTCTAGCTGTCGTGCTCTTATCATGACGCCTTGTTCAACTGTTGTTAACTTAGACACCCTTCAAGGATTGCTCCTAGGTGTTGTTGGTTACGCCGTTACATCCGGCTAGTGTTTATGATATGTCGTGTCTACTATACCGCCTTGTGGTATTGTATTTAAGCTATCCCCTTTTGTAACACCCCTAATACGCACATGATACTAATTGAAATCGCAGCGGAATAAATAACTAAACAGTAACTAACGCTTCGGTGCTACAACGCCGTCAACCACCCACGTGGTTGACAAGGCAGAATAAATACAATTGTACCGGTCTGATGATCAGACTCCCGAGCATAAACTAAACCATAAATACATCATATACAATACCGAGTGTTTACATACATCCTTCACTGCATAATATCACTGTATACGCAACAACCAAAAGTATATAACGCCACAGGAGCACAGGCGCATCCCGGGCCAACATCCAAAGTATACAAAAGTAATTACATCCTAGGATCTAAAGCCACTCCGCTTCTTCGATCCTCATCCTGCAGTATAAGAAATATGGATCCCCCGAGGGGGTCAGCAACCCTTGGCTGGTATGGCTAACGCGCAGCCCATCGGCTACCGGGATACGCGCAGCTACTTGTCATTATAACATGGCATTCAATTATATACATAACATAACATAACATGGAGCATGGCATCAATGGTGCATAGCTCAACAACACATACACAGTGGATTTTCACTCCACGATAACAAACCAAACACAAGGTCAATAACATAAGAGCCTAGAGAGTGATTCACTCTCATGTCAAGCTCGTTAAACACACTCATTACCGTTCTGTTAGACGAACGAGTAACTTAAGTCACAGATGGTTCGGATTTAGTGACCCGAACACACCACACAAACCCAGGTTCCCACTAAACCGATCATAAGTCAGAATAGGTAAGCTTTGGAAGAAGCTAGCGGGAGATCGAACGCCAAATTAAGGTGAACAATCTTAACAACATAAGAGTCGAATCTGATTCAGATATCTACTCTTAACTTACATGCATGACCGGACCACCGGATTCCTCACTTCCCAGTTAACGCTAGTTAGAAGTTCATAGTGGAACTTAACAACCCACGCACAATAGGTGGTAAGTCATGTTAGACACACACAAGGGGAAATGAGTCACAACAACACATCACAATAATATGAACAACTGTAAACTCATTACATGTTTAAATCTTATAACGTTGTAAACACACAGAAAAACATACAACACGCAAACCGGTGTACACCGCTAGGCAACAGACTGCAAGAAAACCATACCTTGGTCCTTGCCTCGTTTGGTTCCCTCCGTAAGTCACTCCTATACAATATTCAAGAATGTCGGTTAATTAACTTACTTAACCTCCAAATTTACTAAGTGTTTAACATAATTGTGTGACATGTTTTAATGTCTATCTTACCCTAGGTTACCTTCATTATACACCCTAGGGTTAACTACAAGACACATTCTTTTCTGTTTTTTTTTTTTTTTTTTACAAGTTTTGGTCCGACCGGACTTGCCGACCGGACTTGTCCATGTCCGGTCGATTCCAGAGAGTTTCTCCCCTTCGGAAATTCAGCCCGACCGGACTTGTCAGGTCCGGTCCCATGTCCGGTCGATTCCAGTAACTCAATCCGTACAAAATTTTCTACTCCGACCGGACTTGTAAGTCCGGTCCTATGTCCGGTCCATTCCAGAAACATTTTCCCTCTCACAAAACAAGCCCGACCGGACTTGTAGGTCCGGTCCCCCAAGTCCGGTCGATTCCAGAAACATTTCTCGGTAGTGTAACAGGGCCCGACCGGGCTTGCAAGTCCGGTCGCAAGTCCGGTCTGCCCCAAATCCTTATTTTCCTTTTCACATTCAACTCCAAACTTCTCCCCATATAACCTAGTACCCCCTAACCTCATTTGGGCACTTCAAACACAACTTAACCCATCCTTAAAACACTCACAAACTCTTTTTTCTAATTCCTTAAACCTTTACTTATCTCTTCACAAAATTCCTAACACTTACAACATTTTACACTAGGTTTCTAAATGGTGTTTCTCTCCTATGATAACTACTATCCCAAAATGTTTTCTCCTTATCTTAACACCATCTCTTAAGCATTATTTCTCACAACCAACTCCTTATGTCACTCTTGAAGTTCTTTTTCCAAGTTCACACTTTCTCCTTATCTACCAAAGTTTGCCTAAGTCTTTACTAAGTCCCAAAATGACTTTGGTACATACCACAATCTCAAGCTCATGCCTAAGTCCTTGTTACATCCCCAAATCACCTTAATGCATGTTTCCTACACAAGAACAACACTTAACCATTTTAAATACTCCTTAACTTATCAAATCCATTTTAACACTTAGAACTTCACATTTGTTACCCGAATTTCGACATAGGTTCTCCTAGAACATTACTAAACCAACACACATTGTTTTTACCAATAAACAACCAAGAACACTAAAAATCCATCAAGCACTTATTATACACAAACTTCACTCACAAGGACACTACATCAATATAGTGCACAATTTAAATTGCATGGCACTTAGGCCCTTAAATGACATGGCTCTTAGGCCCTTAAAATGCACAAATCATAAACATTGAATTTCCACAATATATTTGCCTTTAACCTGCAAATACACTCAACAACACATATGCCTTTTACTAAGCTCTTGGGAACACTTTACTAAGTCATTCACCATTGGCTCTTTAGGTAGTTTTAATAAGCATTTATAGGCTCATTTCTCCTAAGGCATTAAAACAACATTAGGTTAGTAGATTTACCTCTTTGCAAAATAACTTCTTTCTTGTTTCCTTTAGAAAACCGATAGAGTACTTGATTCTTTGACAAGCTCTAAACAATATACAAACATTATAATGAGTATTCAAGCTATAAGCTCCATCTCATTGTAAACCCTAGTTTTACATTGTTTCAAAAACATTAATGTAGTTGTTTTACCTTGCTCTTTGAAGAGAGTTTGAATATCTAGCAAGAGAGGACTCCACCTAGTCCATGAAGAGTTGGAATGAAGCTAGAACAAAGTCACATAAAAAGCTCCTTCAATACATATTTTCGGACATGGCAAAAACAAGGAGGAAATGAAGTTTTTATTTGAGATTCCTTACCTAGAAGTCAAGGAGAGTAACAATATGTAAAAATACAAGCTCAAGCTCCTTCAATGGAGAAACTCCATGGCACCGAAATGGTTGTCTTGGACTTTTGAAAAGATAGGAATGAAGAGCTTGATGAGAGGAAGAAGATGGTGGTGTTTGTTTTTGATTTGGACAAGTGAGCAGGTTTTACAAGAGGTTGAAGCTTGTGTTCTAATGGTGATAGTGGTTCTATCGTGAGAGAACAAAGAAGGAAGGAAGAAGAGAGGTGGGAAACCGTGTGAGCAAGGAAAGGAAATGAGAGAATGAAGATTGGTTTTACTTTAGAAGATATTTGTAGTTTAAAAGCAAATAGTACTTTCTTAGTCATCATTATTTACTTAACAAATTAACAAGAGAGTGGTGAGTCACCAAGCCTTAGAAAACCGGCCCCCTAATTATAATGAGGGTAATATAGTCTTTGTTTGTCAATTTAATTACTTATACAAACATATGTTACAAAATAGCTTATAGAAGTTACTATTCATAAAACAAGGCACATAGAAGTGAAATTTTTGATTTCCCACTAATATAGACACCCAAATGTGATATTATATAGTACACATATATATTAAGAGTAATGATGGACATCTAGCCATTCAAAACTCATTTACAAGACAATTTTTCAAAAATGTGCTTTAAGACTCCTTAAAGCACATTTTGTGTTTAAACTTGTTTTCAAGCTTGGTTTCTTTGGTAATTGATTAATATGTTCATTAGTGTATAAATGAGGTTGGTAAGTTCATTAGGTCTTAACCAAGTTTATCACAAGCTTAGAGCACATTTTGGCTCTTATTGACTTTAAAGCACATTTTGTGTTTTCTTTTGTTTAAACTTGTTACTAATGTTTCTAAGACTCTTTTTAGTCTTAATACACCATATTTAAGTGTTTAAACAATATATTAAGGTTTGGGGTATTTCAATCTACCCCCCTTAAAAGAACTTTGTCCTCAAAGTTCATACTTCCACATATCCTAAATTTAGAACCCGGGAACACTTATAAACAATACTTCCATATATTACTAACAACACACTTACATAACATTGGACTCCAGGTCCACACAACATAACATAACATTGGACACAAGGTCCATACAACATTATCCACATCATTCAGACACAACGGTCTGTAACATAACAACATAACATAGACGATGTATTCAAATACACGTCGTACACACATAACCGAAACGGCTCTACCCCCCTTAAAAGGGGTACGCCCCGTACCCTATACACATAAGGACTAAGAAGTAAACAATGACGGGTACTTCGCCTTCATCTTGTCTTCCAGCTCCCAAGTGGCCTCCTCAACGTTCTGGTTAGACCAAAGAACTTTCACCAGTCTCACGGACTTATGGCGAGTGTCTCGAGTCTTAGCATCCAGAATCCGTACCGGAGTCTCCACTGATCGCATGGTCGGCTCTAAGGTTAGCCTTTCAGGCTGAAGCACATGAGATGGATGAGACATATACTTCTTCAACTGGGACACATGAAATACATCATGTACCTTGCCCAGCTCGGCGGGTAGGTCTAGTCTATAGGCTACCGGGCCGATCCGCTCCGTCACAACGTAAGGCCCCACATACTTTGGGCTCAACTTGCCCTTCTGGCCAAAACGAAACACTCCCTTCATGGGGGACACTCTCAAAAATACCTGATCGCCCACGGCGAACTCCAGGTCACGTCGGCGCACATCTGCGTACGACTTCTGTCTATCTTGAGCTGCTTTCATATTAGCCCTGATCTGGCGAACTTCTGCCTGAACTTGCTCAAGATACTCTGGTCCTATAATGACCGTCTCACTCGACTCATCCCAGCATAATGGCGTGCGGCATGGTCTACCGTACAAGGCCTGGAAGGGAGACATCTTGATCGAAGCATGATAACTGTTGTTGTAACTAAACTCGATCAGATGTAACTTATCAATCCAGCTGGTCTGAAAGTCAAGTGCACAAGCACGTAGCATGTCCTCAAGTGTCTGAATAGTGCGCTCACTCTGACCATCGGTCTGTGGGTGAAACGCTGTACTCAATTTCAATTCAGTACCCAATGCCTCTCGTGTGGACTTCCAATATCTGGATAAGAATCTGGTGTCTCTGTCAGATACAATCGTTTTCGGTACACCATGATGTCTTACAATCTCTTTATCAAACAGTTCTGCCAATCTTGCCACTTTCCAAGTGTCCTTCATCGGAATGAATCGGGCCACCTTGGTCAGTCGGTCAACTATCACCCATATCATATTCAGACCTCCCCTTGTAGGCGGAAGCCCTACTACAAAGTCCATGGAGATATCATGGAACTTCCACTCAGGCACTGGCATTGGCTGTACCATACCACCAGGCCGTCGGTGCTCAAACTTACCTTCTGGCAAGTGAGACACCTCAATACATAATCACTAACATCTTTCTTCATTCCAGTCCACCAAAAATACCTCTTCATACCTTTATACATCTTTGAAGCTCCGGGGTGAATCGAAGTAGTAGAACAATGGGATTCACTCAATATGCGCTCCTTCAACTCAGCGCTACCCTAGGTATACACAAGCGGCCATTCAGCCTAATCAGGTCATCATCATGGAGTCTGAAGTCGTACTTCTGACCCTCGAATGTGCCATCAATAAGCTTCTGCCGGATCTCCAGCATGTACTGATCCGTCATCTGAGCACTCCGCACCTCTTCAACCAAGCCAGTATAAGAGACTAGCGAATGGAGAGAGTGTGCTCGGCGACTCAGTGCGTCAGCTACCACATTTGCCTTACCCTCTTTGTATTGCAGATTAATATCATAGTCATTCAGAAACTCAACCCACCTTCTTTGCCTCATGTTCAACTCTTTCTGAGTGAACAAGTACTTTAAGCTTTTATGATCAGAATAGATTGTCACACTTACCCCATACAAATAATGTCGCCATATCTTCAATGCGAAGACAATGGCACCCAATTCTAAGTCGTGGGTAGGGTAGTTCTCCTCATGCTTCTTCAGCTGACGGGAGGCGTATGCTACGACCTTCCCGTGTTGCATCAATACACAACCCATACCTCTGCCTGATGCGTCGCAGTAGACCTCAAAACCATCTGGACCGTCTGGTATAGTCAGGACTGGTGCAGATGTCAGAGCATCCTTGAGACTCGCGAAAGAACTCTCACAGTCAACTGTCCACTCGAATGGTGCATCCTTCTTCATCAAGGAAGTCATCGGCTTCGAGATACTGGAGAAGTCCTTCACAAACCTCCTATAATATCCTGCCAGACCGAGGAAGCTCCTGATATCAGTGACTGTCTTCGGCCTAGGCCAGGTGCGCACTGCATCTATCTTTGCCGGATCAACAGCGATCCCGGCATCAGAAATCACATGCCCAAGGAAGATACTTGGTTCAACCAAAATTCACATTTCGAAAATTTGCATACAACTGGTTTCTCCTCAAGTTTGTAACACATCTCTCAGGTGGCTTTCGTGCTCACCTTTGATTTAGAATACACAAGAATGTCATCGATGAAGACTACCACTGACTTGTCCAACTGATCTTGGAACAAGCGGTTCATTAAGTCCATGAACTTGCTGGTGCATTCGATAAGCCAAATGGCATAACTGTGAACTCATAATGCCCATACCTCGTTCTGAAAGCTGTCTTCTCGATATCACTGTCACGGATGGCAATCTGATGGTATCCGGAACGTAAGTCTATCTTGGAGAATACTGATGCACCCCTCAGCTGATCAAATAGATCGTCGATGCGTGGTAAAGGGTAACGGTTTTTCACCGTAACAGCATTCAGCTCCCGATAATCAATACACAGGCGGAGGCTACCGTCCTTCTTCTTCACGAAGAGGACTGGCGCTCCCCATGGTGACACACTAGGGCGGATGAAGCCCTTGTCGAGTAGGTCTCTCAGCTGCTCCTTGAGCTCTGTCATCTCTGCTGGAGCCATACGATAAGGTGCTTTCGCAATGGGTCCAGTGCCCGGTACTAAGTCGATCTCAAACTCAACCTCTCGTGCTGGCGGCATGCCCGGCAGTTCCTTAGGAAATACATCAGGAAACTCCGACACTACCGGCACATCTGGGCTAAACTCAGGGTCTCTCTCTATGTCCTGGACATAGCAGAGGTACACATCACTCCCTCGTCGTAACTCACGATACATGGCCATGGCGGTGATGATCTGAGTCGAAGGCTCCCTGGGCCTCTGGCGGTAAGATATGGTAACCCCAGATGGACTCCGAAGAAGCAGTCGATGCTCGGCACACAGGATTCTGCCCTTGTACCGCTCCAACCAGTTCATCCCGACAATCACATCAAATCCAAGTCCGTCGAACTCTATCAGGTCGATCGGGAACTCTTCACCTCTGATTCGTACAATGACATCTCGGTGGTAGCGGGTACACTGATCCGCTCTTTCGATGGGAGGTGACCAAGAAGTCTGGCATCTCCTCTCCATCTAACCCCAGCCTCTTCGCAAAAGATAGCGAAACAAATGTGTGCGAGGCTCCAGAGTCGAACAGGATCGATGCATCCACGCCATTCACTGGAAAGGTACCGGTGAGGATTGTGCCGCTCTTGCCGGCTTCTGCCTCATTGCAGACACTCAATGTACCTCCCGTTCCGAGTGCACAGCCTAATTCATTGGCAAACTAATAAGTACTGGGTAACAACACGGTTGATATACTTCAATAACTCCACTTTATTCATTAACACTTCCTCTTACAACATTGTTGGTTACATGGTTGATATCTTAACACATACATAACTCCTTAACATATACTGGCTTAACACATTACAAAGTATACAAGGTTTAGAATTGTCTGAAGGTCAAATTCAAACGTCCGGGTTTCATGTGTGTGGCATTGATCACTGCCGACGGTGCGGTATTCAGTTTGATCTTCCTGATGCCATGATATAGCATCCTTGACTGCCCACCCATGATTAGTACATCTCCTGACTTCAACATTAACTTCCTTGCGAGATCAGCACGCTTCTGCTCGCCATACACAATACTGCGGTATCACCAATGGACCAAGACACCACGGGTACTCCCTTACTTAGAGACTCGGGTGACTCGTCCTTATCTTGGTGTAAACCTAACCGTCCACCTTTCTGGTAGAAGTTCACAATACACAAATCTGCTTCCACACTTGGAATTGATTCCGTTTCAACTTGTTGAGCAATTCCCACGGCGTGATTAACGACCGCACGGAACTCCTCAGGTATACTTGGTACTGTTGCTCCATCTTCGGCTCGCACTTCTTGATATGACTTGGTGTAAGGGTTCCAGTCCTTACCCATGCACATCATCTTCAATTGCATTCTTGATCCGTTCGGATATTCAGGTGTGTAGAAACCTCCAGGTTTAGCTCCAAGTTCGTCGCATCGTCTGATGATATGGACTTGTGCTTCCGGTGTCAGGTATCCACTTAAGAGTATCATACCTGGCTGGATAACCTGACATTGCTCCATTGGAAAGTCGGTGATGTTGATGGTGGTCTCTTCAGGGTTTGGTGTGGGTGGGATTGGATAACATATATTGAAGGTTCCTTTCAGTTTAGAATTATCTAATTAGGTGTCTTTCACACTATACTTTAACTCCTTACTCACATGATAATACACTTGAACTCACTAACACACATAAGCATGAAATGCGGTATGCAATCACTTATTACATTCAACAGTTTAGGCGGTACCTGGTCTAGAAGAGGGCCCTGGCGCCTCAGACCGGTCCACCACATTCAGGGTGGCCTTGCTAGGTCCCGACCCTTTCCCCTTCTGGGAATCAGTATGCCTCTGATCGGTGGGTGGCTGGTTAGCCGTCTTCGGGCCATCAATAGCTGCTGTGGCCTTACCCTTCCACTGCCCCTTGGGCTTGTTGACTCTGCTGTTGGGGTTCCGGTAACACTCGTGGTCACGGTGACCCCACTTCTCGCAGTATCGACACTGCACCTCATTCCCTTGCAGTCCTTGCCGGGGTGGTCTCCATTGCACCACTTACAGTAATAGTGGCGCTCCGGTCCAGAGCCCGTGCTAGCTGCTAACACAATACACACTCAGTACTTGTTTCACAACTTATCAATATACACATCAACTTATTACACATGATTAAACATTACCCTTTGGTGGGTAAGAGCGTAGGGGCTTCGCCGCATAAGCATATGTGAGCTTCAGTGGCTCCTCAGCGTGGTGGTTTGGGCTTGGCCCTTGTCACCCTGGTGCTGACTCTTCTGGGGCTGGGGATAATTTCTTCTTCTTCTTTCCTCCCCCGTACCCCTGCGAACTCTGGCCCTCGCTCGTGGCCTTGCGCTTGTGCGCATTCTCCTCGTCCCTCAGACGGACGGTGATCTCCACCTTAGCAGCGGCATGATAGCACTCCTGTATTTAGGATGATCAGTCATGCCCCGCAATACATACTCACAAACTCACATTATACTCACTTATAGACTACACATATTCACATCACTCTTTACTTAAATTACCTGCAAGGTAGTATACTCAGCTGGCCCCATCCCATAGCGAAGACGGTGGCTGAGACCGTTGTAGAAACGGTTTACCAGCACCCGGTTCGAGTATCCCAGGTCCGGTAACAGGTGGACAAGGCCGGTGAAGGCGTGTAGTACTCATCAACCGACACCTTGTCCCCCTGCCTCAGACTATCCAGCTCCAGGCGCTTGGCCTCTGAACGTGCACGGGGTAGTATTTGGCTCGCAGCAGAGCCGTGTACTCCCTCCAACCAACTGAGGATCCGCCATCCGGTCCTCTCTCACATTCCACCAATTCTGTGCCGAACCCTTCAGGTAGTAAGCGGCAAGACGGACCTTAGCCTCTGCGGGCACAGCCAAGGTCTCGTAGGCGGTCTCCAACTCGGAGATGTACGCCTCCAACTTACGTGGGTCGGTCTCCCCATGAAATGAAGGGGGTCTCAAGTCTGCCAATGCCTTGACCCAGTTGGTCTCTCGTGGCGGTGGCGGTGGTGGCTGAACTCCGGGCATCTGCCCCTGCTGGATCGCAGCTACAAGCTGGGGTACCATCTGGGCCACAGCGGCTGCTACAGCCTCAGCCATAACCTGAGCCGTAGTGTTCTCGCCCTGGTCACCCCCAGTACCAGTACCACTCCCGCGGCCTCTACCGCGTGGTCTACCTGACATCTGTATTCACATGAGTATTCATTAGCAATATGCTTACACACTTATCGGTCCAACGATCATAACGCTTCCCGACAATAAGGTATTTCCACACTTAGTTAGTGGTTAACCTTTCCATAACTGATCACTTAGGTAACTGTAGTTAGGTTTCCTAACTCGGTATATTCCTAAGCTCGGTATTCTAGTCATCAGAGCGATACTTCGCTCTGATACCACTTTTTGTAACACCCCTAATACGCACATGATACTAAATGAAATCGCAGCGGAATAAAACTAAACAGTAACTAACGCTTCGGTGCTACAACGCCGTCAACCACCCACGTGGTTGACAAGGCAGAATAAATACAATTGTACCGGTCTGATGATCAGACTCCCGAGCATAAAACTAAACCATAAATACATCATATACAATACCGAGTGTTTACATACATCCTTCACTGCATAGTATCACTGTAACTGCAACAACCAAAGTATATAACGCCACAGGAGCACAGGCGCATCCCGGGCCAACATCCAAAAGTATACAAAAGTATACATCCTAGGATCTAAAGCCACTCCGCTTCTTCGATCCTCATCCTGCAGTATAAGAAATATGGATCCCCCGAGGGGGTCAGCAACCCTTGGCTGGTATGGCTAACGCGCAGCCCATCGGCTACCGGGATACGCGCAGCTACTTGTCATTATAACATGGCATTCAATTATATACATAGCATAACATAACATGGAGCATGGCATCAATGTGCATAGCTCAACAACACATACACAGTGGATTTTCACTCCACGATAACAAACCACAAGGGTCAAATAACATAAGAGCCTAGAGAGTGATTCACTCTCATGTCAAGCTCGTTAAACACACTCATTACCGTTCTGTTAGACGAACGAGTAACTTAAGTCACAGATGGTTCGGATTTAGTGACCCGAACACACCACACAAACACAGGTTCCCACTAAACCGATCATAAGTCAGAATAGGTAAGCTTTGGAAGAAGCTAGCGGGAGATCGAACGCCAAATTAAGGAGAACAATCTTAACAACATAAGAGTCGAATCTGATTCAGATATCTACTCTTAACTTACATGCATGACCGGACAACCGGATTCCTCACTTCCCAGTTAACACTTGTTAGAAGTTCATAGTGGAACTTAACACCAACACACAATAGGTGGTAAGTCATGTTAGACACACACAAGGGAATGAGTCACAACACACACAATAATATGAACAACTGTAAACTCATTACATGTTTAAATCTTATAACGTTGTAAACACACAGAAAAACATACAACACACAAACCGGTGTAAACCGCTAGACAACAGACTGCAAGAAAACCATACCTTGGTCCTTGCCTCGTTTGGTTTCCTCCGTAGTCACTCCTATACATATTCAAGAACGTCGGTTAATTAACTTACTTAACCTCCAAATTTACTAAGTGTTTAACATAATTGTATGACATGTTTTAATGTCTATCTTACCCTAGGTTACCTTCATTATACACCCTAGGGTTAACTACATAAGTCACATTCTTTTCTGTTTTTTTTTTTTTACAAGTTTTGGTCCGACCGGACTTGCCGACCGGACTTGTCCATGTCCGGTCGATTCCAGAGTTTCTCCCCTTCGGAAATTCAGCCCGACCGGACTTGTCAGGTCCGGTCCCATGTCCGGTCGATTCCAGTAACTCAATCCGTACAAAATTTTCTACTCCGACCGGACTTGTAAGTCCGGTCCTATGTCCGGTCCATTCCAGAAACATTTTCCCTCTCACAAAACAAGCCCGACCGGACTTGTAGGTCCGGTCCCCCAAGTCCGGTCGATTCCAGAAACATTTCTCGGTAGTGTAACAGGGCCCGACCGGGCTTGCAAGTCCGGTCGCAAGTCCGGTCTGCCCCAAATCCTTATTTTCCTTTTCACATTCAACTCCAAACTTCCTTTAGGGTTATAACGTCTCCCTTCTTGGGTAGACCGTTTATACTCCTCCTAGTGTTTTAGACTAGGTTTAAGATCCTCTTCAACGATGGATTACACTTTATGGTAATTTGTGATTGCTCTTTGGGAACTCTGTCCGTTCGTTGAGCATTGTTGTGTTCACATTAGGCATTTGCCTTGCTATGTTCAGGCTGGGTACACTTCCCAGCTGTTATGTATTTGTTTGAAGTGTTTAAGACATATCCAATGTCTATACTTACTAGTCTGTGCTCCTTGCACTTTCTAGTTCTTATTCCTTACCTTCAGATGGATTCTCTGAGTTCCTTTATACTTATTACTTAGTTGAGTTTCTTCTCCTAAATCGTCTGGGTGTCCAGCTGTTCGGGTGTATACTTACTGATGGTCCGTAGGACGGAGTTGACTACTTCCCGTGTTTCGTGCACTACACGTATACATACGTGGGGTACCTTGTTGATACGTTACCACTTACCTAACTATATGTCAGGCCCGCAAGCTCCTTCGGAGTGCGGTCGTCCCACATCCCGTAATTGGGTACACTCGTAGTGCTCGTCACACGCCTAGGTGAAGTATTCTATTGTCAACTCCTCTTGTATCATTCTATGATACTCACCGTAATTCTGTTGGTTTGGTTTTTAAAATCCATGGTTTAAAAGAAGGTTGTGGTTTTGAAAGAAAAGTTGTGTTTAAGAATCATGGTTTGGTGTTAAAAGAAGCTCTTCATGGCATGGCCATGATTGAAGTCCTGACCAAGCTCAGCTTCTTGCTGTCTGGTATTTCCTTAATACAATGGTCAGGCCGTTAGGCCCTTCCAAGTTTTCATTCTTAGGGTTTTAGGATGTGTGATCCTGCGGTTGCTTCATTACGGTTGGGGTACATTACTATGTACCTGTGGTGTGTTAGAGTTCCTTTACATATTCATGTTCTTACTGCACTTGCCGTGGCAAGTGCGCAGTACTGGTGGTTTTTAGGTAAATCTATACCGGTCACGGTATGTTTTCCTTGTACATTCGGTAGCCTTGTCGGCTTCTCCATTGATCCACGGATCATTTACTTGAGTTATTCAATCTTCTTAATAGCTCTTCAGCGATCTTGTCATTGTTGTCATTGATCGGGGTACTTCTACAATCCTTGGAGATTCTTATATATTTGGTTTTGTGTTTTTCTTTGTTGCTCGTTCCCACACATTTATTGTGGTTACGGAGCCTTAACTGGTTTAGGCACTACTTCTGTAGTCCTGTTGGATTATCTCTCGCGATTGTTCTCGTAGCTGTGTAAGCATACTGGCCAGGTATTGTAACCTTTATGTCGTTGTAGTTTTGGAGTTATCCACTTCTGACTATGTCCTTAGTCAGCTAGCATACCGTTGGTGGTATTACTTAGCTATTACTGTCCCGTAGACTAGCGTCTCGGGTTTTATTACTGTTCCTTTTTCCACTCTGTTGCATGCTTATTGCTTCTTTTCCTGTTGCTGGTTGACTAGCCAGGTTTCACGACTGCTAAGCATGTCGACCCATGCTGTTGTAAGTTGCAGCCTCCTCATGGTTGGAGTATTCATTCTACCGCTATTGAGTGCGGGTATTGTTGTTCAACCGGGAACCATCTCCGGGACTTCTAATTCTTAGAATCTACTGTATGTCGGGTTCTTGTTTACCTTATGGTGGTTTCACATCTGCCATGTCGGGTTTCCCCGAGTATGAGAGGACTTTCCTTCTCCCTGGCGTTCTTTCCCAAGTTATACAATGGGGAATGCGGTGGGCGGGACTGGTATTGTAGGGTATCCGGTACACACCGGTGATTCCTAACTAGCGTATCTCTAACGCTATCACTCAGCCCTTAGCCCTAAGCTTCCAATTCCTAACTCGGTATTCCCTAAGCTCGGAATTTCCAGTAATCAGAGCGATACTTCGCTCTGATACCACTTTTTGTAACACCCCTATCGCTAATACCGTCATTACCGTCCAATCACAATGTACTTACATACTTTCGCAGCGGATACTTACATACACAACGGTGGATGATACAATGCCATTAGTCACCCACGTGACTAACAAGGCAACTATTACTACATACAGCATCAGTTTGATGGTCCGGAATATCCGAGTGCTACACAAATACAATCCTTACTACATTTACAACCGGGTACTTTAACTTCCCATTCAACACAATACTCCATTACAGTACCGAACAATGCAATATACATACCGAGTTTACTAAGTTCCAAATACAAATATAATACCTCTTCCAAGTTCATACATACTCTTTAAAAGTCTACATCTACCCATTCCTCACATCTACATGCTTACAATACCTAAGGTGTACCCCCTTGGAACACTACTACTTCAAGGCTACAAGCCTTACACAATTTACTACTTTATACATTTCCTTCATAGCTGTCAAATATAGCTGCTGATCTCTTACTGTGACCATAACCGCTCCGGGTACCTGTACACTAAAAACGTTGCCCCTAGGGGCTTAGCTTACGCTGAATATGACTTCCGCATACCCCGCGTACTAGCGAGGGTACGCCGACCACTTGGTCGAAATACATGCAATTCGTTTTACAAGTACATACATACATACATGCTTCATACATACATACATGCTTCATTCTCAATACCATAGTACTACACACGGTATACATACATACGCACAGTACAATACGTACATGGAAGACAATACAAGTCAACCAATACTTACTTACCATCTTCCGGAATACACATACACAATACCTACACATTACATACTCAATACGCAATACGGAGATATACTTCTCCAATTCATACATAAGGCTGGTTAGCTTCTTTACACACCCGGGTTATTCGGGTGTACGATACCTCTTTACTCAAGGTCAAGACTTACACTAGTCAAGACCAATACACATACAATACTTTACTTCTTACTTACTTTACTCAAGTCAAGTCGGTATGACCTCCGGGCAGGGATTATTACATCCCACCACCGGGATTTAAGGTGGCCCACTAATCCAGGATGCTACCCATTCAAGGGATTTGGTCCATGGAAAAGATTACAGCTAGGATTCAGATCCAGCCTCTTGTGTTTCCTTATCCTCACGCGTGGCCGAAACTATATCGGACTTCTACTCATTCCATTTTACTCAATACTCAAGTTAGAAGTTAGGTAGTTAGGAATTAGTAGAAGTCATTACACCCATACAAAGGGTTAATACACCACACAAGTACACATCCACATATACATACACTTCATTCTCATCCATATATTTCATGAATTATACAAACTAAATGTTCAAGAGAATACAACAAGAACAATATAGTCCAAACACAATTAAGTGCAATAAAAGTCTGATTCGTGCATTTATCTTATTTGAGTGATCACATAAGCACGCAAATCGGGGTAACCAGGTTAGGATACAGAGCATGAAGAAATCATACCTTTCACCGTTGATTTACTTTATCGGGTGTTCCCTTGCTCCTTAGTTCACACTCGTTCCTCGAGTCTTATTCTCAAACCTCCGGCTACATGCCAAATGGTTCCATTAATACTTAGCACTACCATACACTCATAGCTACTACTCCCGTACTTACCCCATTATCCCATTACTTCGGTTTAACTTAATGTTCTTATACTCACTACTTTCTTATCTCGGTTTCTTACTCATATGTGTACTTCCTTACCATTCCATTCCATTAATGATGTACTACTACTTGTACATATACATATGTGTATAGGCATACATATATACATACATATGATAACTTTAATCACATTATTTTTTTTGTTTTGACTCGACCGACCTTACCCAGGGTCGGACCCAAGGTCGGTCGAAGTCAGTAAGTTGCATCGCTGGAAAAATTCAGGCTCGACCGACCTTGCAAGTCCGGTCCCAAGGTCGGTCCATTCCAGTGAGTTACGTTACGTGAAAATTTTAGGCCGACCGACCTTGCAAGTCCGGTCCCCAAGGTCGGTCCATTCCAGTAGGTTACCTTACAGGAAAGTTTTAGGCCGAACGACCTTGCAAGTCCGGTCCCCATGGTCGGTCCATTCCAGTAGACTTCCCGTCTTTGTATTTTAAGGCTCGACCGACCTTGCAGGTTCGGTCCCAAGGTCGGTCGCCGCCTAGTACTTCAGTTTTAAAATCTGTTTTCAGTTCCCTACTTTACCCATCGTTTCCCCAATCTTCCTACATGTAATCCCACATATTTTAACACTACTTAGGCCCTCAAAATTGCCTTGGTTCATCCACCAAATACCTTACTCATTTCTAAATCCACTTACATGACTTTCCTTCACTACATTTCAGCACTCATGCCAATTTTGTTCTCAAATGCTACAGATTTCTACAACAGCCTTTAACATCTATTACTCCCTCTACTAATGCCATTACTAGTATCCTCATTACATTACCTTCCACTCAATTCCTCCCCATTATCTAGCTCCTTTCAAAAAATTGTTACAAAGTGGTTTACTACACACTTTACGCTCTCCAAACACACCTAGTTCCTCCAATGCATTTTAATACTTCTTGCTACAGATTTTACACTCTTATATCCTCATACTACAACTACCAATCCATAGTTACTACACATCTCTACTACTCCAATACACAACTTAGTTCTCCCATCACCAAGTCATCCTTAAATGTACATTTTCTACCAAAATTTTGCCATAGTTCACCTACAATTTCTACTTCTCCACATACATACTTTTTCATCAAATTCATTCCTAAACTAGCCACACCCATACAAGGGTCCTACCAGCAATCGATACAATATACATTCACCAATACTTCCTCAATCCACAATACCAATACATATACACAATTCATTTGGCTCTAAGGCCTACAATCCACATACTTATTCACAAGTACTTAAACTTCCACAACTACAATACTAATACAAGGGTTTAGGTTCTCTTCTTTGTTACCCATTCCCATTACTCTAATGCATTAAAATTAAGCATTAAGAAGGGGCTCTTACCTTGAGCTTATAATTTCCTTCATTCTTTTCCAATTCTTCTCCTCTCTTTCTTGCACAAACCGGTCACATGGGGAATGGAGTTGCCAAACTCCATTCCCATCACCCAAGGCACACAAAACAAGTATAATTAACATACTAACCTGTTGCGTGCTATTATCGTTTAAAATGTTTTCTAAAGAGAAAATATTTTACAAAGTGAAGTGGTGTCTCACCTAGCTTTTCTTACTTTAGAATTGTTTTTCGTGTGTTTGTTGGATTTCTGCCACAGATGTTGATGATGTACTTGGGGTTTGGGAAGACGACCCTACATAGGCTGATTATTTGTAATCAAATTTTATTTTAGGCTTCGAGACTTCATAGTTTTATGGGATTGTTATTATGGACGTTGGATTTTTTTTTTTACCAAAAATAATGATTTGATTATTCAGTTAATTATTTAGGCCTCATCACTCATTTATTTGCGAGTGTGGTAGAAATACTCTGGATTAGGATTTGACTTAATAATAAATTAAAATTGTTTAATAATTGACTAAATAAATGTTAGAAAGGATGGGGTGTTACAAAGTGGTATCAGAGCAAAACTTACTAGAAAATAGATTTAAGAAAGATAAAAAAATAGAATAATTGGTCTTAGGATTAAAAATTGGACAACCGTCTTCACGGTGGGGGGGGGGGATTATTTTTTCTTGGTGTGATGCTTTATTTGTCTTTAATGCATGTTGTGATATTATGTGTGTTGAGGATTGAATCTATTTTTATGATAGAGATGTTTAAGTATTGACCGAGATTGTCACGAAGGCATAAGTGATGATAATGGATATGAGTCAAAGTTGATGACAATGATGAACATGCTGATAACCTATGGTGTTCACGTGATATTGTTATGAAATTTGTGATTTAGAGTAATACCTTATATTGAATATATCAAATGAATGTCAGATGATTTAAACTCCATAGCGAATTATGTCTAATTAGGAATGATAGGAATTTTATCTGATTAACTTATAGTCCTATGGTTGCAAAATTAGATGCGATTTATTGTAGCTCAAACCTTATCGAATTGTCCCTCATCTCAATAAGTCAGATATGAGTTAATTGTGAGGTTAATTACAAGGACGTAATATTATTTTAAGGGGATAGACTACAATACTCAATTTTGTTATGGTAAGTTATATTTTAGAAACCTTAGTGTAAATTAGCTAGAATCGATTGACTGATTATTAGGATTATTGGTCAGTAGTGTGAGTTCAAGTTTCGGGGACGAAGCTTTATTTTAAGGGGGGAATGATGAAATACCCCAAAACTTTATAACACATATATTATAGAAAACAATATACTATATAGATTACAAGTATTCTATTTAGTTTATGAGTACATAGCATAATTTTTACAAGCAAATTATACAATATTTAATAAAGTGAATTCGTTTAATAAAAGAACTCGTTTATAAATAGGTCGGTTGTGATTTTTAATGTCCTATTAATGATCCTCGATTTTTCTGATTAAGCTGGTATATTTATTTATTTAAAACGAGATATAATAAGTACTATATATGTTTTGACGCCTATATTGCTTTTACTTAATTTAGTTGTTGTTACTTAATTTAATGCTATAATTGTTGTACTTATTTTAAGAAGTCAGTTTTATCTCTCAATATTTCCTAACTCTATTTAATAAGTTAGTTTTATCCTTCCGTATTTCCCGACTCTATTTAGTATGTCAGTTGTGTCTATCCATATGTCCCGACTTTCGATTTTTAGAATGCATTTAAACATTTTAACTTCTCTTCCTTAAATAAATAGTTCATATTTCCTCATGGGTTGTCTATTTATTCTCTTTGTCCGACACTTTCATTTGTGTGCCATAATCCCCCTCTCTTCTATCTCTCTCATCCAGTGCCACCCGCAACTTTCTCTTCCTCCAATCTCTCATCTCTCACCCTCCCCATCCATCCCTCTCTCACGTTAGGAAAAAAAAGATATGTTATTATTTTTCAGGCTTAGATTTTGTAAACGATGAGTAATAGTTGATTTTGTACTTGATTATGATGTTAGTCGTCATTGGAATACGAGGTAAGTTACTACGTTCACTAGTTTTTATTAAAGTTATAAATAATTTTTTATGCGGATGTGAACTTTGTGTGCGATGATGATTGAATTAATGTATGTGAATATGTAAAACCCCTACCGCTAATCACGTCATTACCTCCTGATCCATCTCAATTAACAATACCAACGCAGCGGAAATCTACTCCAACGATGGTGATATAATGCCGTTAGTCACTCACGTGACTAACAAGGCCAAACAAATACAATATCGGTCTGATGAAATAGTATACCGAGTACTCTATGCCGAACAATACTTCTCATTCCTTATTCATAACACAAATACAATCACAATTCAATTCTATACCGAGTCTCTACAATTCCCAAACTTGTTGACAACATTTTGGTCTTACACTACAACTTTACAAAACAATACAACTTCCTTAATCAACTACCCATGCTTAAGTAGTAACCCCATTCTACTCTCGAACGGTATTCGGCTCCAAAGTATCCTAATAAAAACAGTCCCCAGGGGCTCAGCAAATTGATGGTATGAAATTCGCATACCCCGCGTGCTAACAGGGGTACACCGACTACTTTGTCGAGAACATGAGATTCATTTTAATTTAGTAATCATGCTCACATACACAGGTATTCAATCAAGGAATATAATAACAACTAACACAACAAGATTGTTAGTTAGTATTAACTTACTCTTAGGCCTTGAGGGTTTTACCTCACTAATGCCTTAGTCACTTTGTTCGTTATTCTCCCATTCTCTTGGGATACTCATACTCGATCTCTCTTAGGTTCATAAATACTACAAGTCTCCATTTCGATTCTCCATTCTCAATTCTCTACTCTCGATACTCAATTCTCAATTCTCAATTCTCAATTTCATACTCAACTGGATATCTTTTAAGTCATTACCCATGACCTCCAGGCAGAGTCATACACAAGACTCACCACCGGGCTTACAAATACTCGTCTTAGTTCCCCGGTTACGACCCTACACCGGGTCTAGCATGGTGGGAAGGTTCGACTATCAAACAAAACTCCCCTAGTTCCTCAAATTCACAAATGTCAATTTCTCTACCGGACTACTGAAATTCCCAAAACTCCTCTCTCGAAGTTATTTTACAATCTTATAGATTAGCGTAGAAGTATCTCTTTAGATAACATCTATTAGCTTAGGGAATTATTTTAATTTCTAGTATTCTCATATTTAAGGGTTTTCCCAACGTTTCGAATACTTTTATGTTCGGGACATTTTCTCATACTAGGTCGGATCCTCATGTTGTTGGTCAACTACTTTTTAAGGGAGTTTGGTGGTCCCTCATCATTCCTTTACTTCTCTCAATGAAATACCCCGTAATTAAAAATAGTGATTAATTAGGCTAATAAGTAATTTAGAGGCTTAATTAAGTATAAATAAATATTAGGGAACAAATCCCGAAGAAAACGGATCCTTAAAATGGATTAAAATCACTAATGAACACTAAAGCGCGTTTTCGAGGTAACCGGGGAAAACGTGTCTTTAAGCGGGTCAAATAGACTCGTAACAATTTTGGTCAACTAAACAATCATTAATAAATATTAGTGAAGCTTTAGGACCAATAAAATCAATAAAACGAGAGATTAGTAAAAACTGTCAAAAACAGGAAGTTGTGGGGGACATAATTAGCACAACTTATGTGTCCAATATTGTAAATAAAATTTTAAGATCCCCATGAGTGCTGTGTGCTGTCCGATTTTACATATATACACACACACACTCTACTCTCTTTTACTCACTAAGGACAAAAAAAATTAAAAACACAAAAGAAACCCTCTCTCTCTCATTCTCTCTCTCCTACACTCATTTTACTCCCTCTCTCACGTAAAGCTCACCCTCCTCCTCTCTATTTTTCTCCTCTTGACCGATAACAATGGAGGAAGCAAAGAACCACTAAAAACCTCTACTTCTCTCCTTTGTAACTCTCTCCAAACTTCTCCAAAAATTATAAAAACACACTACCATTGTAATCCTCTCACCAAGAGCTACATTTCATCTTTCCAAAAACAACAACTTTCGATTTTATGGGTATACCCCATTTGGAGCTTCAACACCACCATTAGAAGGCCCTCCTTCTCCTTGTTCTTCTAAGGTAAAAATATTTTGAAAACTCCATCTTTTTCTAGCTCTTGTGGGCAAAACGAAATTCATAAACTAAACCCTTGTTCTTCCTCTTGTTCTAGCCGATTTTGGCTTGTTGGTGGAGTTGGAAATATTGTTCTTGAGCCACTCCAAGCTCCATTTGAACCCTTGCAAGGTAATATAAATTCTAAACCCTAGAATGTGCATTAGAACTCAAATAATGTTTAAGGTTAGTTTTAGTATTGAAAACATGTATGTTGATGGGCTGTAGCATTGGAGGTTTGGTTTGAAAACCGGTAGAGAGAGAGAGAAGGAAGGAGAAAGAAGAAGAAAGAAAGGCTAGAGAAGAAACAAGGTAAGAATGCTCTTGGGTGTAACTTGGTATGTATATGCATAATGTAACAGATTTTTAGAAATGAAAATTGGTATTGTAAAATGATAATGCATTAGTAGTATAATGTGTAAGAGAATGCAAACATTGTGAACCTTTGAAAACAGTTTAAAAACTGTCACAAACAGATTGGGAATTTAATGTAATGTGCAGGAATTTTATAATGTTGAATGGGTAGTATTTGTGTGGAAGAACTTAGTATATTGTTGTTGTGTACAAACAGGTGGATTGGTTAGTAATGTGAGTGTGAACAATGTGGTGAGAGTGTAAAAATGTAGGGGAGACTATGGCAAAATTTATCTAGAATTAGAACACTTAGTGAATTTTTAACTAGGTGAATGATGTAAGTTGTAACAGATTTTGAGATAGATAGATAGAGGGAAGATGGGGAGAGATAGTTAATGTAGTTGTAGTGTATTAGAGGTGTTAGCAATGACATTAGAGGAGGGAGTTGTAGATGGAGAGAGTTAGAATAAAATCAGTAGCAAAACACAACTAGGAAACAACTAGTGAAAGTGTGAGTTGAAACTTAGAAAATTAGGTGAGTGAATGAGTATAAAATTGTGTAAGGAGTTAGGAAATGAACTAGGGTGTATTAGGAGGTTTAAATAGTGTTAAAACATGTGGGATTAAGTGTAGGAACAATGGGGAAATAATGGGTAAGAAGAAGGACTGAAAACAGAAATTAAAATGCAAATACTGGGGCGGACCGACCTTGGGACCGAACTTGCAAGGTCGGTCGAGCCAGATTTACAAGACGGGAAAGCTTCTGGAATCGACCGGACTTGCGACTGGACTTGCAAGTTCGGTCGGACTAGAAAATTTTCCCGTCTGTAACCTACTGGAATGGACCGACCTTGCGACCGGACTTGCAAGGTCGGTCGACTCAAAAATTTTCCATCGGGTAAGCTACTAGAATGGACCGACCTTGCGACCGGACTTGCGACCGGACTTGCAAGGTCGATCGGGCTAAATTCGCCTGTAGCGAAACTTACTGGAATGGACCGACCTTGGGACCGGACATGCAAGGTCGGTCGACTCCAGAATTTCGAAACCAAAACCTACTGGAATGGACCGACCTTGCGACCGGACTTGCAAGGTCGGTCGGCCAGAAGGATTTCGGTAATCTGAGCTACTGGGATGGACCGGACTTGCAAGGTCGGTCGCAAGTCCGGTCCGATAAAAAAAAAATTTTTTAATCTAAATAATAATATATATATATATTATATATATATACCCATACATATATGTATATGTACATGTATGTAAGCATGCAAACCTTAAGCAAGAAAATAAAAACTTAAGTAATGAAAAATGAGTAAGTAATGTGTAAGTGTAAGAAGTATAAGGACGTGGTAAGTATGAGTTAAGTAATGATAGTTAGATTAATCATTTAATTGTATGTATATAATAGGATTTGATTTGTGACACCGGAAGAACGTTTGGAAACACGTACGACGGTGAACGGTATGGATTCCTCATGCCCTGTATGCTATCTTGGTTACTCTGATTTGTGTGTTGTGTGCTAATTGATCACCAAATAAGATAAATGCACGAATCGGAGTTAATATGCATACTTGTGAATATGTAGTGTTGTATGTTGTGAATATTTTCTTAAATTTTAGTTTGTATAATTCATGAAATGATTGGATGAATATGAATGTGTGTATGTATGATGTACTATACTGTGACCGATTGTGATGAGTTGGACTTCTAACTTATTCCTAACAAGCTAACCATCCTAACTCAAATTGGTAATTAAATTGGAATGAGTAGAAGTTCGATATAGTTTCGGCCACGCGTGAGGATGCGGAGTCACGAGAGGTTGGCTCCAACTCCTGACTCTTAAACTGGTCCGCGGCCCAAATCCCTTAAGTGGGTAGCATCCTGGATTGGTGAGTCAAGTAAATCCCGGAGGTGGGACGGTGTAGTCCCCAGGGCCGGAGGTCCCGACGACTTAACTTGAGTATAAGTAAGTAAGTAAGAATGAGTAAGTACAGTAAATGAAAGTAAGTAATTGTAAGTAAGGAAAAGTAAGTAATGAGTAAAAGAGTAAAGCATTCCGATTAACCCGGATGCATAATTTGGCTAACCTTGTGAAGGTAAGTAAGTTGTGTGCTACTACATCGTTGCCTTGAATTATGTAATGAATTGTATGAGCATGTAATTTGTATGAAAAGCATGTATGTATGAAATAAATAAATGGCATGTTTAGTGGACGTCAAATAGTCGGCGTGCCCTAGCTAGCACGCGGTATATGCGGAGTCCATATGCAGCGTTTGCTGAGCCCCTTGGGGCACCATTTTTACTACACGCAGGTACTCGCGAGGGATGAAGACTAGGAGAGTTGAGGTTTAATTTCCTTGTCTTTCTTTTGGGATGTAAACACTGAGTTTATGATGGGTGTACTAAGTAGTACATGGCTACAGTTTTTGAATAGCCGGTGTACCATGGGGTACATCTTTTTGGATAATGGAAGTATTGGATTGGGGTATAGATGAGTAGCTTTAGAAACTCATTCTTTTGGTAAGTTTGAAAGGTTGTAATTGAATATATTTTAAATACTCGGTGATCCATTGATGTAAGTATTTGGTGTATGGTATTTGGCAATTAATTTAGTAGCTCGGTACGTTATGTTCATCAGACCGTTACTGTAAGTATTAGTAGCCTAGCTAGCCGTATGGGCGGTTAGCGGCATTGTTTCACCCGCCGTAGTAAGTATGCAATAATTCCGCCGCGAACTCGTAGGACTAACAGGACGATTAAACGGTAAGGCATACACTCGTAGGACTAGTGAGGGTACGCCGACCACTTGGTCGAATACATGCGGTTCGTTTTCATACAAACATACATGCAGACATGCTCTTATACACAATATTACAATACATTACGCAAGGCATACACTCATACATACACTTCATTGCATACAAGAAGTACAACATAAACCATCCAATACATACTTACCTTTTTCCAAATTACACATACCCATTACATACACAACATACAATACTTGTTAGCTTCATTGATCCCCCCGGGTTAATCGGGTGGAGATTACTCTTTTACTCGTTACTTCATACATACGCATACATACTCATACTCATACATACTTACGGATCCATACTTACTTACTCTTACTCGTACTCAAGTTAAGTCGTCGGGACCTCCGGCCCTGGGGACTACACCGTCCCACCTCCGGGATTTACTTGACTCACCAATCCGGGATGCTACCCATTTAAGGGATTTGGGCCGCGAACCAGTTTAAGAATCAATTGCAGCCAACCTCTTGTGACTCCGCATCCTCACGCGTGGCCGAAGCTATATCGGACTTATACTCATTCCAATTTACTCACTTAAGTTAGGAGTTAGGTAGTTAGGACTTAGTAGAAGTCAACATCCAACCACATACACAATACATTATTCATATACACATCCATACAAATACAATACAATATACACGTACACTACATACAAGGTACATTACACATCATCATCATTCATATATTTCATGAATTATACAAACTATTGTTCAAGACAAATATCGAGAACAATGTAAACAAGCACAAGTAAGTGCAATATAATCCGATTCGTGCATTTATCTTATTAGGTGGTCAAATAAGCACACAAATCGGGGTAACCAGATTAGGATACAGGGCATGAAGAAATCATACCTTTCACCGTTGTACTTGTATCCCAACGTTCCTCGTGTGTTCACAAATCATATCCTATTATATATACATACAGTTGAATGATTAATCTAGCTATCATTAACTTAACCCGATTACTTTACGTTTACCAATCCATACTTACTAAGTCTTGCATTACAATACTTATATTTTATTTACTTATTTCTATTTACTTAACAATGGTTTACTTACCTATATATGCACATATGTATAGGTGGGTATACATATATATATATATATTATTTAATTTAGTTAAATTAAAATTTTTTTTGTAAGTTTTGACCCGACCGAACTTGCGACTGATCTTGCAAGTTCGGTCCAAGTCATAGGCTACATCGGGTGAAAATTCCAGTGCCGACCGACCTTGCAAGTCCGGTCCCAAGGTCGGTCCATTCCAGTGAGTTACTTAACGGAAAATTTTAGCCCGACCGACCTTGCAAGTCCGGTCGCAAGGTCAGTCCATTCCAGTAGCTTACAAGACGGAAAATTTTAGCCCGACCGACCTTGCAAGTCCGGTCGCAAGGTCGGTCCATTCCAGTAGCTTACAAGACGGAAATTTTTTCTGGCCGACTGAACTTGCAAGTCCGGTCGCAAGTTCGGTCCATTCCAGAAAGTTACTGACGGGAGAATTTTTCTGGTCCGACCGAACTTGCAAGTCCGGTCGCAAGTTCGGTCCATTCCAGAAGCTTTCCCCGTCTTTGTAAATCTGGGCTCGACCGACCTTGCAAGTTCGGTCCCAAGGTCGGTCCGGCCCAGTATTTGCATTTTTTTATTTCTGTTTTCAGTTCTATCTTTCACCCATTACTTCCCCATTGTTCCTACACTTAATCCCACTTGTTTTACCACTAAATAACCCTCTTAATACACCTTAGTTCATCCATCAATTCCTTACTCATTCCTACATCACATACACAATTTCTCCTCACTTTCTTTCAACACTTACAATAGTTTTCTTTCCTCTCTTATGCTACAGATTTTCATACTCCATTCTACCATCCATTACTTCTCAACCAATGCCACCATTAGCATTCCAAACACATTTCCAAGCCATTGCAACACCTATACCCAAGTCCAACACTCTTTTTACCAATTCTTGCACAATAATCTTTCCTAACTTCTCCAATGCATATTAATACACCTTGCTACAGATTTTGTACTGCCTACTTCTCATACTACTACTACCATTCTATAGCTACTAAACATCTCTACTAACTCCAATACACACCTTAGTTTTTTTCCCATTTACCAAGTCATCCATACATGTACATATTCCTACCAAAATTTGGCCATAGTTCATCTACTTTTCTTTCTTATCCATATACACATTTTCTCACCAAATTCATACCTAATCTAGCCACACCCATACAAGGGTCTACCAGCAATCAATTCAAATATAAATCCTTCCCAAAACACCAATACTTCATCAAACATCAATACTAATACTCATACACAACCATTTGGCTCCAAGGCCTACAATTCACATACTATTGCACAATTACTCAAACTTCCACAATTACATTACTAATACATTAGTTGGGTTCCTTAGTTTGGTTTACCCATTCCCATTACTCAATGCACTAAAATTTAACATTAGTAAAGAGCTCTTACCTTGAGCTTATAATTCCTTCTTTCTTTCTCATTTCTCCTCCTTCTTCCTTTCTTGCCCAAATCGGCCATGTGGGGAATGGAGTTGCCAAACTCCATTCCCATCACCCAATGAACACAAAACACTACAATTAATATACTAACCCTTAAATTAATGTCAATTCATTGAAGTGTTTGAAATGAAATTTCTAGGGTTTACCTTTGGAGAGTTTTAGAAGGGGTTTTTGCCCTTGGTTCAAGAAGGTGAATCCACCACCATTACAAGGTTGATATTATGCTCCAAAGAGAGAGAAAAAATAGAGCATTACAAATGGAGCAAAAATCGGTTATGAAGGAAGGTGGAGAAAACATGAGTTTTTCATGTAGATTTTTACCTTGTTGGAAAGGGGAGACTCCAAGCTCCATAATGGTGTGCTTTTCTCTTTGAATGGGGTATACCCACGAAAATGAACTTCCTCATTTTTGGATTTTGAAAAGAGAGAAGTGTAGAGGAGGATGAGGGGAGTTCAAATATGTAGTTATTTTTACCTTTGAAGTTCAAATGAAGCTAGAGCATGTGGAGGAAGAGGAGAAGCCATGGGAGGCTTGTGGAGCTCCATGAAATCGCCCAAACCAGAGAGAGAGGAGGGAGAAATCGGTGGAGGGGGAGAGGAAAGAGAGAGGTGAGTGAGTTGTGAGAGTGAGGTGAGAGGAAAGGCATAAAGTAATCCTTTTACTTTATTGTTTTTTTGCTTTTGGCTCTATTGTTTAATTAGCTAGTTACATGTGTGTGTGAGAGAGTTATTTGACTGTTAAAAACCGCCCCCCTACAGTTATACTAGCTGGAGCGTTTTTCGTCTTTTACGGAAAACGCTCATTATTTTACCCGGTTTAGGTACTGTTCACTAACCAGGCCCGTTTTCCGGAATTTTCTCGTTTCTTTATTTTTATTGGTTATTAAGCTTTCATAAACACTTAATAATATTTATTTAATGACTTATAATTTTTACGGGTTCGTTTGACCATTTAAAATCACGTTTCCGGGTCTCCTCGAAAAACGTGCGTTAAAGCTCTATTAGCGTTTTAATACATTATTTGGATCCGTTTTCTTCGGGAGCTGTTCCCATATATTATTTAGGTCTTATTAAACCTTTGGGATCCATATAATACTCTAACCGAGGTCTCATACCTCCTATGGTTATTTAACGCTTATTTAGCGTTTTCCGTTTTTTAAGCGTTTATTTATTCTTTTGGATTTATTTTTCCTTACCAGTATTAATTAGGCAACATTAGGCCCTTAAATACGTATTAGATTAATTTTAAATCCCTATATTTAAGTTCGGGTATTTCAATCTACCCCCCTTAAGAACTTTGTCCTCAAAGTTGTTCGAGGTTATGGGTTTACAATGCTTACTCATTCTTACGTGTCTAATACCAAAGCCATACCTTCTTCCTCCTTACAATTCCCAAATCCATTACTCAGGGTTCCTACATACCATACCATACCAATATACAATAGTTACTCCAATCCGCGCTACTACTAACTATCTGGTTCCTCATTACAAAGTTCATACATACATACAGTGCAAAGCTATCCCCAAAGCAATGCAATACACATACAATCCCGCAGGCACTCCGGTCATCTAGACACAGGACTCCTCTATGTCCCGCTGCCCTTGGAATAATACAACATACTACCTTACTATCTTCTTCGGTACACACTTCTAGCAGATCCTTATTCTCCATACTAAAGGAAATTCTTTCACTACTACCAATTAAAAATTTTCTAAAACACACAACTTTAAATTCCATTTTATATTCATTACTTCTATCCTATGTGATTCTTGTGACCACTTGAGGGGAGCTTCAAGAATCATTCGACCCTGATGTGATCAGCATTAGTGTTGAACTATCTTTCCACCCCAATTTGTGTTCGGCTTCCCTTGATCTGATCAGGATCAAGTTCGACTTCCCACATCAGGTTCAACCAAACAAATAATTTAATTGTTTTCATTTTCTATCTTTTTATTCTTTCTAGTCGTGATTACAAATTCATACATCTCCAAGGGATGGAATCAATCCATCGATCATCCTCACTCTACTTCCCAAATGCTTTACTCCGTGGTTCAATACCTAAATGCTCACTTCATTGACTGTTACTACTTCCATTCATTACTCACCATCATCTCCTATATTCTAACTAAGGAATACTACACTTATAAGATTTAGTTGACTTCAATTGTTTCAAATGTTTTGCTTACGATTCCACTACTCATAAACTTCATTCATCTACTATCCTCATTCATTTCGTACTACTTCTTCAAAGGTTACAATACTTGTGGAGCTCCGTCCACTACTCATTACTTTTCTTTTACTAATACTCTTACATTGGTGTTACAAGATAGATATATCCGTCCCCTGGTATTTGCATGTCTAATGCCTAATTACCATAATTACAATATGAATGAGTACTTATGTTTATTTAACATAGTATCAATCATCAATTGGTTCTCATTTGTGCTATGCACATTATGGTTATTATTTATTCACAAAACTTACATTAAGCGGTTTCGCTCTACCCCCCTTTTAAAAGGGAAAGCCCATGATGTAATCTCCATATGTTAATATTAAACATTGGTTATTTAGTTCGGGCAATCCGAAGCGTTTAGCTTCACTGCTGTATACTATATACTATGCTCTGGTCAAAGGGTCTTAACCATACCAATGGTTTAGTCTTTGCACCAAGAATTCCTATATGAGTTTATTTAACTCATCCTTAATTCGGTTCTAGCATATTAGGCTTGAAGGCATTAATAGCCATTTTGCTATTCTTACTAGGTATATTATCGCTTAGCTAGGGCCCACTAGCTTCTGTTGCGCGACCCTGATACTTGGGTTATTCACCCTTTTTGTTATCCTTAATGTGCTATACATCACCTTCTTATCCGTCTATTATGGGAATAAGGTTTACTAAACAACTGCGGTATTCTTTTACCGTGTTTGAACTCAACGAGTTTAAGATTTATAACCAGCTCTCTGGTAATCTACTGCACATGCTATTTATGCTTCCACGATTATTCATTAAGCTCCTCCGACTTATTGTCGGGCGAGGTTAAGTCACTACTTAGTTGTAGTACTTCCTCTGTTGTTAATAGCTTCTGAATTATACCAGTTCTCCTGGTTTAGTACAAGTGTTCTTTACTTGTATGACCTTGCATTTTCTATGCGTTGGTCCTAGTGACTTTCTTGTATCTCCTTTCACCTTATATTCCAATGGAATTCACATCTTGTGATTATTAGTGTGTTGTACACTCTTCGTGCTTCTTTGGCCTTAGGCCGCACTGTATGTTGCTAAGCTTGCTTGACTGGCTTATGCCATGTTTGTGGTGAAAGGAAAGATTTAGTACGGTTTACATTCTCCATATCCCTCGCCATCTCATTAGATCATTAGTTGAACAAGTGCAATGCCAAAACAGTCAGTCATATAGAGTGCAGAGGCGTAAACGCTTGACAGTAAGTCACTTATGTGATAGGAAAGAATATTTCTGCCTGTCATCTCATACTTATACTCCGTGTCATTGCTTAACTAATTCCTCATAGCGGTCGCCTGTTGCGCACCGTATTCTTACTCATTGTACAACATTGCTTTTACTGTTTCTGTTACTATGGTAGTTCCTTTTCCTTATGGTGTAAATACACTAGGAGTTTCCTGTGTTTGTGTGTATGACGGTTGTCGTAGCATACGACAGTCTTATTATCTTTCCAATGTGGAGATGTCTTATTCCACTTAGGTTTTATGTGTAGGTTAACTTACCTCACATTCTATCATCATTTGTGATACAATTTACCAAGTATCTTGGTTGACCAAGGATAAAGCAATTTACCGGTTTACAAGCTCTCTTGAGCGTTGGTCATTCGTGGTGTGCAATGTGCACTCACATTGATTGTTTTTGACAATTACTGTCCTCCCAAAGCTGAGCATTGGTTATAGGCTCTAGCTGTGCGGTTTTATTCTTGTATGTACATCACCGGGACATCCCAAGAACTTCCAAGGTTTTCTGGTCCCGTTCTATCATTGATAAATGAAGTTCTTGTCGAGAGGCTTGTTTCCACTCATAGATCTATGACTAGGTTTACCATGGTGGTGTTTACACGATGGTCCACTATATGTTTGGGTGCATATGGAGTATGCTTACTCCTTTAAGTTGTAATGGTTTGGAAGTCTCATTTCCTTATTCCGCCCCTTGGCAATCTCCATTGCGTGGGCTTTATTGTTATAGTAGATGGAAGCCTTTCCTAAGGGTTCACATCATTACCGCATTGGTGGTTCGGTTAACGAGGGTACCTTCCCTTGGGTTTCTCGTAGTGTCCAAATGTGGACTAGGCCAATGTTGGCATTATCCTGACTTTATGCCTCTGTGTTATGATTGCTACAGTAGGCATGAAGGGTAATTAAAAGCTTGTCAACTGTGTACTAGACTGGTGCTCTAGTAACAGTGATACTGAGATGGCCATTACTCCATGCCACTCATAAGGTTGGGTTTGGATCGATGGTCCAGTTGTTGATTTCTTGTCGTACGAGGCAATATCTCTTGCAGGTCTTGTTAACAATTGGTGCCGGTTTTGCAACCGTTTAAGTTTATATAACATATTTGGTTTACGACTTCTGAGCCGTATTGCTGCAAGCTTGCTCTTTGCAAGCTGCTTATACATGTTTCCACTCCATGTATACCGTCATAGGTTGGAGATATTATTGGGCTCCATGGTAAGTCGTGGCATCACGCTTCCGTTCATAGGAGACTCTTAGGCAATCCGGTGTTGATCAGTGCCTTTTGTAGACTAGGGTATTTCCTGTCAAGTGAAATCCCTTCGGCGTCATAACCGAGTGTTCGTTTAGCTTCCGTGCTCATATCATTACACTTGTTCAACTGTTGTTAACTCAGACACCCTTCAAGGATCGCTCCTGGGTGTTGGTAGTTATGCCGTTACATCCAGCTAATGTTTATAACATGTGTTGTCCTCTATACCGTTTAGGTATTGTATTAAGCTGTTCCCTTTAGGTTTATAACGTCTCCCGTCATTGGGTAGACCGTTTATACTTGTTCCTTGTGTTTGAGACTAGGTTTAATATTCCCTTCAGTGATGGATTTTACTTTATGGTAATCTTGTGATTGCTCTTGGGAACTCTGTCCCGTCTGTTGAGCATTTTTGTGTTCACATTAGGCCTTTGTCTTACTGTGCCCAGTCTGGGTATCCTTCCCAGCTGTCAGGTGATTGCTTGGATTATTTGAGACATATCTAATGTCTATACTTACTAGTATGTGCTCTTTGCACTTCCTAGTTCTTATTCCTCATCTTCAGATGGATTCTCTGAGTTCCTTGATACTTAGTCGTCTGAGGTGTCCAGTTGTTCTGGTTGAACTCACTCATGGTCCGTAGAACGGAGTTGACTACTTCCCGTGCGTCGCCCACTACATGTATACATACGTGGGATACCATATTGATACGTTACCACTTACCTAACTACATGTCGGGCCCGCAAGCTCCTTCGGAGTGCGGTTGTCCCACATCCCGTAACGGGTACACTCGTAGTGTTCGTCACACGCCTAGGTGAAGTATTCTGTTGCCAACTCCTCTTGTATCAATCTATGATACTCACCGTAATTCTGTTGGTTTGGTTTCAATAATCCAAGGTTTTAAAAGAAAGGTTGTGGTTGGAAAGAAAAATTTGGGTTTTAAAATCATAGTTCGGTGTTAAAAGAAGTTCTCTCATGGCATAGCCATGTTTGAGGTCTTGACCAAGTCTAGCCTCTCACTGACTGGTATGTTCTAAATACAGTGGTCGGGCCGTTAGGCCTTTCCAAGGTTCCATTCCTTCAGTTTCAAGATTTGTGATCCCATAGTTGCTTCATTGTAGTCACGGTACATTACTATGTACCTGTGGTGTGTTAGAGTTTCTTTACGTATCTCTGTCCTTACTGCACTTGCCGTGGCAAGTGCGTGGTACTGGTGGTTTTTGGGTAATCCTATACCAATCTTGGTAGGGTTTCCGCCTGCATTTGGTAGTCTTGTCGACTCTTCCTTTGATCTTATTGATCTTCAATTGGTATACTCGATCCTTTAGGTAGCTTCTAGGTGGTCTAGACATGGCTGTCGTAGATCTGGGTACTTCTCCAATCCTTGGAGATTCCCACTCTATTTGGTTTAGTGTCGTTCCTTGTGGCTCGTTCCCACACATCTGTGGTGGTTACTGAGCCTTCCTTGTTTAGGCACTACTCTTGTAGTCCTATTGGGTTATATCTCATGGTTGTTCTTGTAGTCGTCTGAGCTATATTGGCCAGGTATTGCAACCTTAATGACGTCGTAGTTTTGGAGTTAACCGCTTCCGACTATGTCCTTAGTCAGTTAGCATACCGTTGGTGGTATTATTCAAGTATTACTATCCCGTAGACCTGTGTCTCGGGTCCCGTTGCTGCTCCCTTTTTCATTCCGTTGCACGGTTAGTGCTTCTGTCCTGATGTTGGTTGACTAGCTAGGTTTCGCGACTGCTAAGCACGTCGCCCCATGCTGTTGTAAGTTGCAGCCTCCTCGTGGTTGGAGTGCTCATTCTACCGCTATTAAGTGCGGGTGTTGTGGTTCAACCGGGAACTATCTCCGGGACTTCCAGTTCTTGGAATCTACTACGTGTCGGTTCTTGTTTACCGTGTGATTGCTTCACAACTGCCAGATCGGGTTTTCCCGAGTGTGAGAGGGCTTTTCCTCTCTCTGGCGTCCTTTCCCAGGTTATATAATAGGGTATGTGGAGGGCGGGTCTGGTATTGTAGGTATCCGGTACTCACCGGTAGTTCCTAACTAGCATATCTCTAATGCTAACTCTCAGCCCTTAGCCCTAAGCTTCTAATTCCTAACTCGGTGTTTCCTAAACTCGGTATTTCCAGTCATCAGAGCGACACTTCGCTCTGATACCACTTTTTGTAACACCCCTACCATTAATACATTGCTTACCGTCCGATCTCCTTACACATCAGATACACGCAGCGGATACATACTTACATACAGTGGGTGATACAACGCCGTTAGTCACCCACGTGACTAACAAGGCTACTTCTTCTACATACAGCATCGGTCTGATGGACCGGAATCCCGAGTACTACACATCTAAAATACATACTCCATTCATCAACAAATACAACAATGCTCCATTCAATACTTACTCCTCCATAATCCATACAATACAATATACTTAACCGAGTCTACTAGTATCCTTATACAATTATAATATCTCTTCCAAGCTCATACATGCTCACTAAGGGTCTACATCTACCCATTCCTCACAACTACTTACTTTTTAAGTACAAGGGTGTGCCGCCGGCCTCTTACCTTGACCACATCCGCTTCGAGTACCTGCACACTAAAAACGTTCCCCCTAGGGGCTCAGCTTTCGCTGCGCATGATAACCGCATACCCCGCATACTAGTGAGGGTACGCCGACCACTTGGTCGAATACATGCGGTTCGTTTTCATACAAACATACATACATACATGCTCTTATACACAATATTACAATACATTACGCAAGGCATACACTCATACATACACTTCATTGCATACAAGAAGTACAACATAAACCATCCAATACATACTTACCTTTTCCGAATTACACACATTACAACATACAATACTTGTTAGCTTCATTGATCCACCCGGGTTAATCGGGTGGAGATTACTCTTTTACTCGTTACTTCATACATACGCATACATACTCATACTCATACATACTTACGGATCCATACTTACTTACTCTTACTCGTACTCAAGTTAAGTCGTCGGGACCTCCGGCCCTGGGGACTACACCGTCCCACCTCCGGGATTTACTTGACTCACCAATCCGGGATGCTACCCATTTAAGGGATTTGGGCCGCGGACCAGTTTAAGAGTCAGGAATTGCAGCCAACCTCTTGTGACTCCGCATCCTCACGCGTGGCCGAAGCTATATCGGACTTCTACTCATTCCAATTTACTCACTTAAGTTAGGAGTTAGGTAGTTAGGACTTAGTAGAAGTCAACATCCAACCACATACACAATACATTATTCATATACACATCCATACAAATACAATACAATATACACGTACACTACAAGGTACAATTACACATCATCATCATTCATATATTTCATGAATTATACAAACTATTGTTCAAGACAAATATCGAGAACAATGTAAACAAGCACAAGTAAGTGCAATATAATCCGATTCGTGCATTTATCTTATTAGGTGGTCAAATAAGCACACAAATCAGGGTAACCAGATTAGGATACAGGGCATGAAGAAATCATACCTTTCACCGTTGTACTTGTATCCCAACGTTCCTCTGGTGTTCACAAATCATATCCTATTATATATACATACAGTTGAATGATTAATCTAGCTATCATTAACTTAACCCGATTACTCTTACGTTTACTAATCCATACTTACTAAGTCTTGCATTACAATACTTATATTTTTATTTACTTATCCTATTTACTTAACAATGGTTTACTTACCTATATATGCACATATGTATAGGTGGGTATACATATACATATGTATATATATATATAACTATTATTTAATTTATTAAATTAAATTTTTTTTTTTGTAAGTTTTGACCCGACCGAACTTGCGACCGATCTTGCAAGTTCGGTCCAAGTCAGTAGGCTACATCGGGTGAAAATTCCAGTGCCGACCGACCTTGCAAGTCCGGTCCCAAGGTCGGTCCATTCCAGTGAGTTACTTAACGGAAAATTTTAGCCCGACCGACCTTGCAAGTCCGGTCGCAAGGTCGGTCCATTCCAGTAGCTTACAAGACGGAAAATTTTAGCCCACCGACCTTGCAAGTCCGGTCGCAAGGTCGGTCCATTCCAGTAGCTTACAAGACGGAAATTTTTTCTGGCCGACCAAACTTGCAAGTCCGGTCGCAAGTTCGGTCCATTCCAGAAGGTTACTAACGGGGAATTTTTCTGGTCCAACCGAACTTGCAAGTCCGGTCGCAAGTTCGGTCCATTCCAGAAGCTTTCCCCGTCTTTGTAAATCTGGGCTCGACCGACCTTGCAAGTTCGGTCCCAAGGTCGGTCCGGCCCAGTATTTGCATTTTTTATTTCTGTTTTCAGTTCTATCTTTCACCCATTACTTCCCCATTGTTCCTACACTTAATCCCACATGTTTTACCACTAAATAACCCTCTTAATACACCTTAGTTCATCCATCAATTCCTTACTCATTCCTACATCACATACACAATTTCTCCTCACTTTCTTTCAACACTTACAATAGTTTTCTTTCCTCTTATGCTACAGATTTTCATACTCCATTCTACCATCCATTACTTCTCAACCAATGCCACCATTAGCATTCCAAACACATTTCCAAGCCATTGCAACACCTATACCCAAGTCCAACACTCTTTTTACCAATTCTTGCACAATAATCTTTCCTAACTTCTCCAATGCATATTAATACACCTTGCTACAGATTTTGTACTGCCTACTTCTCATACTACTACTACTACCATTCTATAGCTACTAACATCTCTACTCTCTACTACTCCAATACACACTTGGTTTTTTTCCCATTTACCAAGTCATCCATACATGTACATATTCCTACCAAAATTTGGCCATAGTTCATCTACTTTTCTTTCTTATCCATATACACATTTTCTCACCAAATTCATACCTAATCTAGCCACACCCACACAACAAGGGTCTACCAGCAATCAATTCAAATATAAATCCTTCCCAAAACACCAATACTCCATCAAACATCAATACAATACTCATACATACACAACCATTTGGCTCCAAGGCCTACAATTCACATACTATTGCACAATTACTCAAACTTCCACAATTACATTACTAATACATTAGTTGGGTTCCTTAGTTTGGTTTACCCATTCCCATTACTCAATGCACTAAAATTTAACATTAGTAAAGAGCTCTTACCTTGAGCTTATAATTCCTTCTTTCTTTCTCATTTCTTCTCCTTCTTCCTTTCTTGCCCAAATCGGCCATGTGGGGAATGGAGTTGCCAAACTCCATTCCCATCACCCAATGAACACAAAACACAATTAATATACTAACCCTTAAATTAATGTCAATTCATTGAAGTGTTTGAAATGAAATTTCTAGGGTTTACCTTTGGAGAGTTTTAGAAGGGGTTTTTGCCCTTGGTTCAAGAAGGTGAATCCACCACCATTGCAAGGTTGATATTATGCTCCAAAGAGAGAGAAAAAATAGAGCATTACAAATGGAGCAAAAATCGGTTATGAAGGAAGGTGGAGAAAACATGGGTTTTTCATGTAGATTTTTACCTTGTTGGAAAGGGGAGACTCCAAGCTCCATAATGGTGTGCTTTTCTCTTTGAATGGGGTATACCCATGAAAATGAACTTCCTCATTTTTGGATTTTGAAAAGAGAGAAGTGTAGAGGAGGATGAGGGGAGTTCAAATATGTAGTTATTTTTACCTTTGGAGTTCAAATGAAGCTAGAGCATGTGGAGGAAGAGGAGAAGCCATGGGAGGCTTGTGGAGCACCATGAAATCGCCCAAACCAAGAGAGAGGAGGGAGAAATCGGTGGAGGGGGAGAGGAAAGAGAGAGGTGAGTGAGTTGTGGAGTGAGGTGAGAGGAAAGGCATAAAGTAATCCTTTTACTTTATTGTTTTTTTTGCTTTTGGCTCTCTTGTTTAATTAGCTAGTTACATGTGTGTGTGAGAGAGTTATTTGACTGTTAAAAACCGGCCCCCTACAGTTATACTAGCTGGAGCGTTTTTCGTCTTTTACAGAAAACGCTCATTATTTTACCCGGTTTAGGTACTGTTCACTAACCGGGCCCGTTTTCCGGAATTTTCTCGTTTCTTTATTTTTATTGGTTATTAAGCTTTCATAAACACTTAATAATGTTTATTTAATGACTTATAATTTTTACGGGTTCGTTTGACCATTTAAAATCACGTTTCCGGGTCTCCTCGAAAAACGTGCGTTAAAGCTCTATTAGCGTTTTAATACATTATTTGGATCCGTTTTCTTCGGGAGCTGTTCCCATATATTATTTAGGTCTTATTAAACCTTTGGGATCCATATAATACTCTAACCGAGGTCTCATACCTCCTATGGTTATTTAACGCTTATTTAGCGTTTTCCTTTTTTAAGCGTTTATTTATTCTTTTGGATTTATTAGGGCCCTTAAATAGGTATTAGATTAATTTTAAATCCCTATATTTAAGTTCGGGGTATTTCAGTTAGAAGACTCCGGGTTTGCAAATTTCAGGCCGACCGACCCTACCAAGGTCGGTCGAGCCCAGTACCCATTTTAACTACTTACTTTGAACTCTAAACTTACCTTAATTCCCACCCAATCCTTTTCTAATCATTTCCACATGTTTTATACATGTTTAAACACCCTAAAACACTCTTAACAACTCCTTAAATCATTGGTCAAATCCTTACCTCAATACTTGCTTAATTCTACAAATTCCAAATTCCCATTTCCAACACTTATACACACTAATGCATTACCAACCTTTCTCTAGGTAGTTTACCATATCCTCAACTCATTTGACCATTCCAACTCCTTTCTAACCATTTACAAATTCATTACTCAAGTTCATCCTCCATTTCCAAGGTCATGCACACTAAGCCTTTTTCCTAGAAATTCATTGCACTTCAACACTCATTTGCTACAGATTTTTACCCTTCCTTTTCCAACTCTTATACCCACATTCAAGGGTGGTTAACTAACCCAAATAAATATCTTACAACACCTAGTTAATCCCCTAGGTTGTTCTCACCCATAATAACACCTAAAACACTTTATTTCTACTAAAATTTGCCATAACTTCCCCACAATATCAACGTTGCCCAAAGCATCATTTCATCCATCTCTTAATTCATTCACTAGCCACATCCACAAGGGATCCTAACAGCACACAAGCTCAATCAAAATTCACCAAAATCTCCTCAAACAACAATATCAATATATACTCAAGTCACTTGGCTCCAAGACCCTCAATTCACACAAAAATTCCCAAACTTCTCATCTAACTAACCAAAGCATATTCCCATCCAGTTTTTGGTTCATTTAATTAATTAACCCATCCCAAATTCTAAGGCAGTCAAGATAAACATTAAGGTAAGCTTTTTATCTTAATCTTCCAAGTTTCCTTTTCAATTCTCCTCTTCTCTTCTTTCCCTTTTCCTCTTGGCTCCAAAATCGGCAAAGGAAATTCAATTGCCACCACTCTAATTTACCATTCAAAAGACAATGGGACTAAGTACAAGCACTTAGGCATATTAAACTAACCCTAGGATTCAAAAGAGGCTTAAAGCATAAGGTTAGGGTTTACCTTTGGAAGTTCTTGAATGGTTTTCAAATCTTGAATCAAAGGAGGGATTTCCACCACCATTTAAGGCTTGGAAAAATGCTCAAACAAAGAAAGAACAAGGTATCAAAATGGGTAGAAATCGGCCAAGACAAGGGACGGAGAAAAATAAGTTTTTCCTTGGAACTTTTTACCTTAGAAGAAAGAGGAGACTCCAAGCTTCAAGAACATGTAGTTTTCTCTTCAAATGGCCAACACCCATGGAGGTCAACTTCCTCCATTTGAGATTTTGAAAAGATAGAAGTGTAGCTCTTGATGAGGGGAGTTCAAATATGTGTTTACTTTTGCATTTAAAGCTTTAATGAAGCTTGGGCATGAAAGAAAGAGAGGAAGCCATTGTAGGCTGCAAAAATTGCCAGCCAAAGAGAGGGGAGGAGGAAAAACTGCTGGGGAAGAAGAAGGAAGGAGAGAGAAGAGAGAAATGAGAGGGAGAGAAGGGGTACTTTTTGCTTTTTGCTTTTTGTTTTCTCATTTAACAAGAATCAATTGAGTCAAATAAGGGAGTGTTGACTCCTCTAAAAACCAGCCCCCTAATCTTAGTGAGGGAGGGACGGTTTCATCTTTTCACAATAACGCTCGTTAATTTCCCGGTTTTAGCACTATTCACTAACCGGGCCCGTTTTCCGATTTTCCTTGTTTCTTTAATTTTAATGGTTATTAAGCTTCCATTAATATTTAATTATAGTTATATAGTCAACTATAATTTTTACGGGTCTGTTTGACCACTTAATTTCACGTTTTTCGGGTTTTCTAAAAAAACGTGCTTAAAGACTCCGTTAGCGTGTTAACCTATTATTTGGATCCGTTTTCTTTGGGAATTATTTCCAAACGTTATTTAGGCGTAACTATGCCCTAAGAATCCATCTAGGACTCTAACCAAGGTCATATAGCTCCTATGGTTGCGTAACACTCGTTTTTACAATTTAGGCTTTTTAAGCGTTTTCTCTTTCTTTTTTTGGCTTTATTTTCTTCACCAATATTCTTTAGGCACTATTAGACCCTCAATACCATATTATAATTATTTAATCACCATATTTAAGTTTGGGGTATTTCAGAATAAATATTTTATAATGGATATTTGTGATTATTTGGTTAGTTTTTTTAAAGAGGTTAACGGAAAAATTGTTATGAAATTATTTATGAGATGATTATATGAAAAATTATATATTTAATCATGGTAATTTATTGCACATTTTATTTTATGGTTTTTGTGCGGGCTCTGACAAATTAAAAGGTGAATACTAATATTTAGTAATGATTAAGAATTTTTAGGAGGAGAAAAATATGATGCATGTGGGCCGTATTAACACACATGAATAGTATGATAAATGCGGGTGTATTAGGACACATTACTTTGAGATACTGTGGACCGCATTAGGATACAATCAGCCCTATTTCAACTCCTTAGTCTTTTGTGCTATTGGGGGTGTGCACACTTGAGGATTTAGTGGCGAGTTTTGATTCCCGATTGCGTGTTAGGGTCCGGTTACAACTGTGTATTCTACCAAAAAAGATAGTATAGTTGCTTTGTCTTGACTGGTCGTTAGGACAAGGAAGATAATTAAAATTAATTTGGATTCCCGGCTGCGTGTTGGATCCGGGTAACAACTCCGTGTTGTACCCAAAGAGAAAGAAAAGTTATCTTGTTTCGGCTGCATGTTGGGACAAGGAAGATAATTAAATAAAAATGGCTATTATATTCTTGAGCTTTGAAGGAACCTAACATGGAATATTGAGGAGTGCTTTGGAATGATGATTTGCCTATTGTGTGCTATTATCGTTTTATATGTTTTATAAAGAGAAAATGTTTTTATAGAGTGAAGTGGTACTTACCCAGTTTTTCTGACTTTATAGTGGCTCTTTGTGTGTTTGTTTGGATTTTTGTCACAGGTGTTGATGATGTGCTTGACGTTTGGAAAGACGACTTCACATAGGCTTGTTATTTGTAATCAAATATTATTTTATGCTCTGAGACTTCAATAGTTTTATGGGATTGTTATTATGGACGTTGGATTTTCTTACCAAAAATGTTGATTTTGTTATTTAGGCCTTAACACCCAATTATTTGTGGGTGAGACGGTACCACTTTAGGTTAGGATTTGATTTCTTTGCTTGATAATAAATTAAAATGGTTGAATAATTGACTAAAAAAATGTTAGAAAATTCGGGGTGTTACAAGTAGTCTATTAAATAACTCTTTCCTACTATGTGGCGTCACTCCCCTTATTTGGATGTGGTGGAACTGTGGAAATACATTGAGGGGCATTGTTTTGGACGCGGGAAACACAATGGAATCAGGAAAAAGAATGAACGGGAATGGAAAAGAAGCCCCTTTGATTTTCCTGGTTGTTCGTTAGGGGAAAACGAAATGAATAATTAGTCAACGGTCATCAGTCAATGCTCAATGACACCGGTCAAAACCATCAATTACCGGTCAACATCCACCGGTCATTGGTCAATGGTCGTTGGTCAACGGTTAATGAACATATGTCGCCTGTCAAAGTGAATTGAGAAAGTCCCTAGTAGGGGGTGGGGAATCATGGTTAGATAGTTTTAAGGTAATCTCAATTTTTTTCACTCTCCGTTAAAATAAGAAAAACTGACTAAACAAAAACAGAATCATTCAGATTCCCTTTCATAATTTTAAAAAATAAACACCACATAAAGTGAATTGGAAACAACTAATCATATTATAAATAGGTGTTCACTATCTAATGACAGTATTATCAATGCCTATAAAAGGCATCAAAATGACCAATCTAAAAAGAATTAAAGAAGGCTAGGACATAAATGCGGAGCACAACAATAAGCCTCACATAACAAGATATTAGTCTGAAAAGGCTCAACGAAGAAAGCAGTAGGGATGTAGGATGACACGTTTAGTGTTGTCAAGCCTAATCAAGACATATTAGGGCATCCACAATAACAAGAGTGGATTCCACTCTCAAAATAATAATATTTTATGCTTCTCTCCAATCTCTCTCTTCTTTTGCTAAGACACCACTTTTTGGGGTTCTTAGTTAAGAAACTCTCACACAACTTCTCTCCTCCATGTCATATTTTATCTTTTTGTTTTATTAATTTAGAGTGGATTCCACACCATTGTGGATGCCCTTAGGATCCCACACCATTTAATATTTTACCTTTTAGAGATAAATACTTGACGAAAATAATTCGGATTCATTATTAAAATCATAACATGACTACCAACTTTCTTCGACAAATAAACACTAATAGGATCTAATCGTTTTTATTTTGCGTTTATTATTTTGAACTGTAATCTTAATCGATGGTAAATAATTACAATTTAAAATGTAGATTAATCGATTTCCTTTGTTTCAATTCATATGAAAACCACGACCTACCAAGAATTAACTTATTCAAGTTTCCTTTCAAATTATGTTTGACATTTTATAAAATATCATTGAATTTTTATTTATTTTTCATATACACTATTATATTTTAAAATTAAAATGTAACACTAATTAATTTCCTTAACACTATACATTCCATCAATTGTACTTAACTAAATATATATATTTATTAATATTACTAACAAAATTATTTTAATTTTTTTCTAAAATATAATAAAACGGGTGAAATTATTTAAAAATCGGTATAATTTGTTAAAATTTCCCCCACTTTTTTATTCATCAATCATTGGTCATCTACATCTTTGGGCTGCTGTTCCTTTCAAAAAAAAAAAAATACCGGGGAGCCCGATGGCCCCGCCACTAAACACCGCAAAACAGTCGTCATGTTCACTCCTCAGGAAATGAGACGGCATGCCAAGGGAAAATATCAGATCTAAGGGTCGGATATTGATCTCATCTTCTTAGGCCCTCCCTCCTCCTGCTTAGGTTCATAGGAAGAGAGATGCTGAGTGCTCTTCGCAATTCCCAACAGTCAATAATGTCGAATACAATCACGCAACTTCTCCTTTGAGCATAGTATAAAAAATTCTTTATTATCTGATCCATACCGATTCTTGCTCCTAAATCATTGCCGTCGTCTCCTCGAGTCTCACCTTTGTCTTCTCTCTATCCCATCTTCCGTTTCCTTCGAAAAGGAGTAGAACCCTTATGCCACTATCTACACTCAAAAATCTCTGTTGAGACTAAACCCACCACCACCACCATCTTCCCTCTACCTACCTGTTTCTCCCGATCTTTTCGGTAAAGCCAAAATCGTATACAGTTCCCATTTCCTACATCCTTTCAAGCGACGAATCAAGTACTACCCACTTCCTCACCTTCTTCAATTTTCCAGTATTTCAAGCAAACCAGATGAGCTTTCTCTTCCCTCTATGGGTTCTCTAGACTAATTCTTCTGGGCAATTACATAAGTGATAAATCGAGTTTAGGGACGGGAACTACAGGAGCTTAGACCTTTCGCTTTCTGGGGTTTCTTCTTCATCTATGGAAGCTAGTACCAAAACTAGTCGTGGAACAACCCCAAAAAAAGGCTTGGAGCTGAAATTCGGCAGTTATAGATGGAGATCCTGGCCTTCTAGAAAGGTTGTTCAGGACAGCTCGGCCATAGCGAAGGGTGATGAGCTTGAGCTCGAGTTGGAAGGGCGAAGCTGTTGCTGGGCAAATCTTCCGCCAGAGCTTCTTAGAGAAGTGCTTTTAAGGATTGAGAGCTCCGAAACTTCTTGGCCTGCGCGGAACAATGTGGTTGCTTGTGCTGGGGTTTGTCGGAGATGGAGAGATCTGATGAAGGATATTGTAAAAACCCCTGAATTATCTGGGAAAATCACTTTCCCCATCTCTGTCAAGCAGGTATCTATGAACTACATATATGTTGTTGGTAATTACTTATGAGTTGCGCACCATAATTCACTTTTCTAAGAAGTATCTTGATGATTTTTGGTTGAATTTTGACCCCCTCTTTGGTGCTGTGGGTGGTGAAATTTGCTTGCTATGTGTAATTCTTGGTTATGTGCTTGAGGACGGTTTTCGTTTGGCCCATTCTTGTGAGTAGCTGGGAAAGTAGGTGGGTGGGTGTGTTCTTCCCCCTTTTTTTAAGCAATTGGAAGAAAACTGCAAATTATGTCTTTTGACAGGGCTTCAAATACTTTGTGAAAGATACGTTTTCTTATAATAGATTATTGCTATTTCATTCCTGAAATATGCGATTGCCGTGCTTGCTTGATTTTCAGGTTTTTTTTGTGCTTCTGCTGCAATTAGTCATTTCATTTATCAAGGCCTAATTTGATCGGTGGTTTTCTGGCTTATTTGTGGATGCATGTTTACATCACGTTTACTCGTCATGCTTGAGCCCACCTCCGCTTCCTTTGTGCGATTTTACTTGAGCTTGACGTGTATAATTAGTTGTTTAATGAACTTTTATAATTTGGAATCTGGAAGTAACTTGCTTCATTGTGGCGAGTTATGGCTTGTTGGACCACACTTCTTACTATTATCTTATCTCATGCTGAATTTTATGGTCATATGAATCTGTTTCCTTCTCTTTCTTCTTCGTTGGACTCATTATGGTAGTTGGTAATGTTTTCAGCCTGGTCCAAGAGAGTGTACGATGAAGTGTTTCATCAAAAGAAATAGGGTTGCCCAGACATACCATCTTTATCTCAGCTTGACAAGTGGTAAGTATTTATATTTCCCAAACAGGGCTGCTTTTTACCTACTCATTAGGCTGAATTGTCCGAGTGTGAAGTTAGTTACATTTCCTATTATGTTGACGAATCTTGTTTACTATGTACAAAATGGGAAATGCCATGTGCAAGAGACTCTTTTGGAGGAATATGAGCTACTAAATGTCCGTGTATCTTTAGTAACTGAGAGAATTAAGCGATATATCTTGTCTTCTTCCTTTGAGTCTTAGCATTGTTGAATATGTTCTGCAGATTAATTGTGATTGGCTTGAAAAACCCACATTTTAATGGTATGGAAGAATGGATTTTGGATTAGCTTTGGTAGTGAAATTTGGGAGCAATTTTTTTCCCTGATGCATCAAATGATCACAATGATCCCCGAAAGTTTTATATTACGTATCAGCTACTGAGGGCAGCTTTCCTAATTACAAGATTGCACATTTTTGTGATGTACAAACAGGATTCTGAAAAATCTGTTGCTCCTTTTTCTCCATAAGTTATAGATGAGAGAAGTGAACACGAGTTTGTTCTGTTTTAGAGTACATTGTTTTTTCCGTCTTCTACTCACCCAGTTAACTAATATAGTCCAATCACTAGGGGCATTAGCGCCTCCAAAATGATTCCACACTTTTCTCAACACCTCAGCTGTATAGCTACACATGAAGAACTATTTTATTTCAGATTTATTTTCTCCTTCACATAGGACATGCACATCTTATCCGGTGTCTCCCCCGTTTCAACATTTGATCCCAGATTGCCGCCTCCCTGAAACATTGAGCCACGTAACAAATAAGTGTTTTCTTTGCTCCAGATCATACTAATCCATTCCATTTTTGCCCTTCCTTGTACATCTTATCTTAGCTGTCTTGTACAAAACTCCCCATTTTACTGCCTATTCTCCACATTCTCATCTGCTATACAGCTGATCATATATAGGGTCCGTTCATTAGCGGCGATTAAAAAGGAGGCACAGCATTCAAGACACTGAAGTACACATGTCACAAAGTTATAGGTTTATTTTCCATTGGGCCCCATCATTTGTCTCACAAAATGAGATTATTCTGAACGCAGGTTTATCTGCGATTGAAACTCAGCTAGCTTAATCTAATGGGTGAACGGGACCATAATCTAAACCTTATTAGATTCTTCTAAAACATTTGTTTACACCTTGGGGGCACTGAAGCGTAAACGCAATTGTTTGAACCTTTACTGACTATAATTTGTGTAACCCCTAGATCATTTTTGATTGGGTGCTCTGCTTTTATGCAATACAGTGCTGTGAATAGTATTGTGGAAGAGTATTGCATTTCGCCTGTTCTCTGTATATATAAAGGTTTTCTACTAATGTGTGCGATTAGGCAATCATTTTCACATTGCGATCTATTTTTTTACTTGATCTGTGGGTGTGACTTCCTTTGTTTATTTTACAGCGCTAGCTGAAGATGGTAAATTCCTTCTTTCTGCACGGAAATGCAGGCGTGCCACCTGCAATGATTATATGATTTCTCTTCATCCCGAAGATGTCTCGAAAGGCAGTGGTGCCTATGTCGGAAAATTGAGGTTTGTTGTTACCAATTGTTCTTTTTTAACCTCTCCCATCATGGTGGTATCTAGAGTTTGAAAATGCTGTTTCACTATGCTTCTTTAGATCAAATTTCCTTGGCACCAAGTTTATGATATATGATCCGCAACCACCACATGCCGGAGCCAAAATGATGAAAAGCCGATCCACCCGGCTTGCGGGTCTGAAACAAATCTCACCAAGAGTTTCTGTTGGCAACTACTCCACACATATCGTATCTGAGCTGAATGTTTTGGGATCTAGGTAAACCAACATGCTCAATCTAACTGGAAACTTACATGATTTAACTTGACGGACTAGAAGTTAAAACTATATTATGAGTGAAGTGTTGTGTACACAGTGATAACCTAGTGAATACTTGCCTGATGATTATCAGGGGTCCGAGGAGAATGGTCTGTATACTGGATGCAATTCCAGCCGCTTCAATAGAACCTGGTGGTGTAGCCCCTACACAAACAGAGCTTCCTCCTAGCACTCTTGATTCGTTCCCATCACTTTCATTCTTCAGATCAAGATCGAATAGTTCAGAGGATCACCTTTCGGGCCCATTGTCGTCTAGCCAGAAAGAGGGAGCTCTTGTGTTGAAGAACAAAGCTCCGAGGTGGCATGACCAACTTCAATGTTGGTGTTTGAACTTTCACGGAAGAGTGAGTGTTGCGTCTGTGAAGAACTTTCAGCTTGTAGCATCTCCAGAAAACGGGCCAGCAGGACCGCAGCATGAGAAGATCCTACTACAGTTTGGAAAAGTTGGGAAAGATGTATTCACTATGGATTATCGTTATCCCATCTCTGCCTTCCAGGCATTTGCTATTTGTCTGAGCAGCTTTGATACGAAGATCGCCTGCGAATGACAGGTGAGAGAGCACCGTCCTGCTCTTGGAACTTGAGATTCTTATGCCTATGGGAACTGGTTCTGTCATTTTCATCATGATTAGCTGTTGGAATAATCCTGGTATGAAGATGATATTGGGAGTATGACATAACTGATTACTGGATAGTCTAGAACATAGGAGAAGCAGGGAAAATGAATGAGGCAAAGACAGGAAAGTAAGAAGCATATGAGGTTAAAGTACAAACGAGGAGAATTAACCTCTTATAACTATTACAAAGGAGCTACCGTGTCTAGTATATCTTGCCTAAGGTAGGGTTCTAGGAAATTAAGATTTGGGTTTCTTATGCTTCAATACGAAGAGGCGGATCTTTAAGAAACTTGGACATCGTGATCCTAATAGAGGATGAAAGCCTTCCACGAAGATCAGTCTTCTGAGCAAGAGTCAGTCACCGTACTGGCACTTTTAATATTCTTGATAATCGTAGGTAGGTCTTCTGAGCTAGAGTCGGTCCGTTATAATGTTATTTCTTTCCTGATCCCTGGTAGTACTCACTGCTTTATCATGCTTTATAAGTAAATGTCCTGCAAACACTATCTTGACTTCTTGCGACCTTATAGACGTACTCATTGCTTTCAGGTTTGAAGAGCCGCTGATCCTCTTCTTGGATCAAATTTGAATGTTACAATGCGTTAGAGGTGGAGAGGAGCTCAGTTACTGTTTGTTTCTCTAGATGAAAGGTGATTGTTATGAGGTTGTAAAGGGCATTGGAGCTTGGGTTATCTTTACGTCATAGGGTAGAGAAGAAATGAAATGGAAGTTGAAGAAGACATCAATGGACGAGGAAAAAAATGAAATTACTGATTCCAATTGTAATTTGTGAAACTTAGCCACTGTTAATAGTGATTTAGGATTGAAGTTTGTGCTTTTTTGTTTCTCTGGGGACTGGAGAGTGGAGATGATGGGCTTAGCAGGATTTCGCAGTTTTCTGTAAATCTTATTTGAGCCTTTTAATCCCAGGATTATAATTATTTTCCTTCCAGTTTCTCTCACATACGGAGTAAGATCTCAGGGATTAAGTAAGAAGTGCAGTAAACCTCAAATGGGGACCGCTCATGTTACTTTATGGACATATATTCATGTATAATTGAGCTATTAGGTTATAACAATTAATCTTACTTGTAAATAATTTTTATCAGTTTAATGAACTTTTTATAAAATAGAGGTAAAATTCAGATACAATTTTCATATATTTAATTTATATTTGTATTTGCAATTTTAATAATCATGGTTGATGAGTATAATGTATTTGGGTTTTTATATAGAATAAATGTAGGTGAGATATCTATCCTAAAAGGATTCAAATATAATTTTATTATGATTTAAAAATTTATGAAAAGTTGTCTGCTCAAAACATGTGAGTTTTTATTATTAATTTTTAAGAGGTCATGTGATAAATAATTGCTAATTTGTTACTATTTGTGAAGAATAAACTGATTTAGTTTACAATTAAATTGTATTTATAATTTAGGTAAAAATATTATATTATTTTATCACATATTGATTAAAAATCTGATCTATAATTTATGGAATTTTTTTCCATTATAAATCATTTTTGTTGAAAGTATATCAGTGTACATTTTTATATAAAGAGTGAAATTTAGAACTAAACCAATATATTTTAGAGTGAAAATCTATATTTATTAAAAAAATGTATGTGTTAAATAAAAATAGATTCTTAAGTAAGGGTGAGAATTTTAATAAGAGGTAGATTTGTTTGATAAAATACTAGATATTTAAATAAAATAATATATACTGTTAAATGAAAGTGTAGATTGTATTATTTGCTAGTAAGATTTTTATTAAGTGATATATATTGGTACCAAAAAAAGAAACCAAATAATAATTTTGTGGTTTTAATTTATTAGTAGATATATATATATATATATATAGATATATCTTTCAAGAAAAAAAATCATATCTTTACATGAGTAGTGGGGACTTTACTTGATCATGAAATTTTACGTTTATATACATGCTTCATTTTAAATTTTTAAGGCCTTAATTTCACCATGCTCATTAAAATCCTTAATTATGTACCTAACTCTGCGTGCAGGAAACCTTATTAAAAAAGAGTATCATAATTTCGCCGTAAATATGTCTCCGTTAAGTTTTTTGCATTAGCGAGACGCATGAGGCCAACATAAAGTGCCTCTTCATGTTATTTAAAATAAAATAAAATAAAATAAAGTGCCTCTTCATAATGGGTTATTAGTTGGGCTTCTGTCTCGTTATGGGTGGATAATATTGGGCATTTGTATCACTCACTCATGTTGTTTTTAGTGTCACCTTGTTTTTTAGTATAAATTTTCAATTGAACAAATATCATAAATTTCGATTGTAAGAATTAAAGTTTTGTACTACATTTTTACATACAAAAATGTGTTTAAAAGTTAGTTTTATTATTTAACTTTATAGTGTAAAAAAGATCGAAATAATTTAAAAAGGGAGTATTACGTAATGATGGCAGGGTGTTTATATTTCTATTAGAGAAAATTTATAATATACTCTTAAAAAAATTTATAATTCGTTTTATGTCTCGATTTCAAAACTTGTTCTTCATATATCCTTAAATAGGTTTTGAAATTCATATTGCACCCATACTCCGTGAAAAGACCTTGAATAATGACTAATTTCTTAACATTATAGATCATGCTTCGAGTTTAGAATATGCATTTTTTTATTAGGAGCATTTTATGAATTTTGTCAAAAGAAAATAAATTAATCAAAATAATAAAAATAATTACAAAATTATTTGAAAAATTACTAAAATTATAAAAAATTACTAAAAAAGATATAAAATCAAAATAAACTTAATACATATTAAATACTAATCATACTTAAAAATTTAAACAAATTAATTTTGTTCTTCTCATTGTTTTTCATCTTCTTTGATTATTTATGAGTCTTCTTCATTACATTTAAGGAAGATAAAAACAATGAGATAAAATTTACAAGTTTTGCTTATGATTAATATTAAAGATTTATTAATATTATTTCAATTTAATATATTTTTAGTTTCCGTTATGATTTTATTACTCTTTTAAATATTTTTGGTAGTAATTAATTTTTTTTTAAAAAAATTCAAAACATCGCTTCTAATTAAAAAAATGACATATTGTGAACTTAAAACATGTCTGTAATATGAGTGGTAGAATAGTCATTATTCAACATCATTTCATGGAATAGGGGTACATCATGAATTTCTAACATTTTTTAGAACATAAAAAGAATGAGTTTTAAAATCAAGACTTATGAAACTTTTTAGAGGTATGCTTGTGAATTTCCCCTTAAATGTTGTGCTCGTAAGTTCTATAATCAAGAGTATAGTTTCCTTTCCGAATACATATGGCTGCGCTCGGCACCTTTTTTTGGGTAGTTTTGTGGTAGTTTTGATCTGGTTGTTTTGATTGGCTGTTTTGTGGTATTGTGTTTTGTTGGTTGTTTTGAAAACTAGTGTTCTGCAGACGGCGATTTCGTCTGGCTGTTTTGAATAAGTCAGTTTTGTGCAGTGAGTTTACCGTTTTCGTTGTTACAATTAAAAATTTTATATTATATTTTAAAATAATTTTTTGTAAATAAAGTTAAAATATATATAGATATTCAATTATAGCCTTTAATAATTATTATTCTTTATTAATATTTTAGTGACAATTAATTTATAATATGTATACATATTAATTTATAAATAAATTTTTTACATATATTTGAAATAATAAAGAAATAAACCATTGTATTTAGAGCAAATATATTAGAAGTTATATATAAAAATAAAATTTTACGGATTATATATTAGTATTCAATATAACATTTCAAATGTATTAATACTTAAGATTTTTAATTTTTAATGAATAAATAATATCATTGAAATGAAAAAGTTTTTTTCTAATAATAAAATAATTGACTGTAAGCGAATATATATACAGTTATCACTTATTATATTTTTATTATATATTGTTTAATTATTGATTATATTATTTTAAACATATATTTGTTGTTAAAAAATATATTCTATTCAATTAAGTATTATTTAATGAAATTCAAAAACATAAATTTAAATTTAATACGATATGCCAAGAAATGAAAAATAACGTATATTGGCATATAAAATTATTCTTTAATTATTAAGCACGGTATAAAACATATAATAACTTTGATATACTGACAAATTATGTACAAACAGTTTTGTAATTAATTATTACTTAGCAAGTTGAATACTATAATTGATATTTCTGAAATATACTACAAATATTTTGTACTCTAATAATTTTGATATAATTGAAAGTTTACATCGTAATTTTTATTAGTTTTTTTTTCCTTATAGAATATTTTATTAAAATTGATAGATAGTAATAGTTTTAAGAGACTATTTATCCGTAGCTGAATAAACAATTTAGAAAAACACTACTAGTTTAAAACTATTGTTCTATATTATTTTCATTAATTAATAATTTAGTATACCAATCTTTATTAAAAAACTAAAAAAAAAAGGGAAAATAAACTACTTTATAATATATTAATCTATATATTTCAATTTTAATTTAATTTTGTGTCAATTTTAATATAATATCATTTTTAAAATATAATTATAAATATTGAAAATTTAAATTAATTTATTAAAAATTAATTTTTAATAAAAAAATTAATATTATTAAAATATTTTCGTCCCCTTAATTACAGTTTTCTGGCTCCGCCTCTGTTTATGGTATTCATTATACTTGCAGTATAAATTGTTGGCTGTTTTGTGGTTGTTTTGTGCTGGTATATTTGTGGCTGTTTTGAAAATTGGTGTTCAGTGATGGCGGTTTGATATTTTTTGTCAAAAATATCAAACTCAAAAATGTCACATTTATACCACATATATGCCATGTCCAAACGCATCCATTATTTTGTTTATATCATGCTCTCCTTTTTTTGCGTTTAGAAACGTGTTTTAAGTGTTTAACTTTTCACTGTCGATGTAGTTGTATGAAGGAGATTTACTTTGGTGTTTCACTTTTCAAAAGTGATAAGTGAATGCCTCTCCAAACTAAGCTAGTAATATTCGACATATCAGATGCATGGAATTCTTCACTTTATGTAGTGGTGTGATTATGCTTTTTGGTGACTTTGCCCGCTTGAGGAGGTGAGCTGATCTTTTATTAAGATGCTTTTGTGGATGGTTATTTGATCTTTAAAGTGAGAGTTTTGCGAGAAAGAGGGTAGTATAAAATACCTGTATAGACAGATGTCAGGCCTATTGTACTAACGGAAGACTGATATCCTAATGGACTTATTACAATTAGACCTGGTAAAGGTGACCCGAACCAGAAAAGCCGATCCGATCCAACCCAATCCGAACCTGAATTTAAACCGAATGATGTGACCCGAAATGTGACCCGAAAATCCAAACCAAACCAAACCAAAACCGAATCAAACCAAAGTTTGATATACTCGAATCCACCCAAACTGAATTCACCCGAACCGAATTCACCCGAACCGAATTGACTTGAACCGAATTGATCCGAACTGAATTCACCCGAATCAAATTCACCCAAACCACACATGAAACTAGACAAACTTCCATTATCCTTCTGTTTAAAATTAATATTAAAAATATTGTCATCCAATTTGATTATGTATAACCAATAAAACGTATAAACTTTTCATACTAACCACGATTGATGTGTAGATGTTGAAGAATAAAGATTACAAAACTTACACCTTACTTAAATAAAGATTAGAATATCAAGCTTGGGAATGGTTTAAATGTGTATGTGTATATATCATCACATCACTACTTAGGTTTCTTATTAATACCACAAAAGAATAAAAATTACAAAACTTACATCTCATGTAAATATATTTGTATGAATAATTAAATTAAATTAGGGGTAAAAAGATTGACAAAATAGAAAGATAAAGGGACAACCCCTGCAAGGGAGCAATAAGCTACTAGAGGACGCCTGCACAAGGCGCGCACGCGAGACGGTGATCGGTGGCGCTCACACAACATGAAGTCATGGACACGAGTGATGACAGGCGCATAAGGGCACATGCACAAGGTGGTGATGGATTGGCATGGGTGCGCCGACGCTCGCTCGAGATGACGTGCGCTGACGCGGGACGCACACGGGGTAGACGGGAGCGGGATGGCGGGAGGCACAGACATAGCGCCTGGGGGGGGGGGGGGGGGATAGACTCGGCGTCGACTGGCCAAATAATGATCACTAATTCACTAAATTCTAAATTTATACTTGGCCGATACAATTAATAACCAACCATACACAATAGCAATCTTCATCAAGAGTAACACCTATATATTAAGAGAATTTGGATCCAAATATGAGAATCAATACAAGTTACAAAGGTTGCTTAAATTTGTACTTTTAAAATTTTTGTCAATTAAGCATAACACGGTAAGTCACCGAATTAGACCCATAACCCGAAAAAATCGAAGAATGTAGAGGCTAATCCGAACCGAAAGAACCCGAACCCGAAATCTACCAACCGAAGTCATCCGAATTTAATTTTAACCAGATAACCCGATCCGATCCGAACCGAACCGAATAGTGAATATCTGCAATTGAGCCGAACCAAACCGAACCCGACGAGTGACCCGAATTGCCCAGGTCTAGTACAATATGTATTGACCAGGCTACTTTATCTATTATCCTCCCGTGCTTCAAACGGAGCGATTCTTGTTGAAGGGAAAGGGGGCTAGGGTTTTGGTAAAGAAATCAATGATTGATCTGCCACTACATGTGCGGCCTGATTTAGTACGCTCTCAGGCACGAAGAAGAAACTAACGACCATATCTCATATGATTTTGAAAGACGGAATTTTACACAGATTATGCCCCACATGTTATCACGGAGCAAAATTGGTTGTTTTTTTAAATTAAAATCCCTAATAATCTGTTTAAGATTTGTAAAAATCAAAATCCCTTCCGCTGTAGGTGTTGCTACGACTTTGAATTCTGCCTCTGTACTACTCGATGGCGACTGACTGTTGCTTTTCAGAACTCGAGGACACCAAATTTGTATTGAGGATATGCAAAAGCCAAAGGTCGACGCGCCAGCGCAGTCTGCATCAGCCCAAATTAATGGTGGCCACGGTTTCGGTTCCGGAAAATGTGTATTTGGATTCGGAACCGGTCCTGGGTGGTTACGGGGCGGTTCCAGTTCCGGAACTCTGTATTCACTTCGGATTTGCTCAAATCAACGGTTCCGACCGATTCCGGAGCGGTTCCGGTTCCGATCGGTTCTGGGGCGGTTTCGACCGGTTCTGGAAAGATTCGATCGGCTCCAGTTTTTTCGTGTTAACTCCGATTTTAGATCGTTTGCGCGCACACGTTGCTCTTTTCGTCCACTTTACTCCTACCTAGATTATTCCTCAAGTTTATAATCTTAAATGTGTAAGAACCAAAGACTTAATTTTTGTATTGAATTTGCAAAAATTAAAGAGCAAAGCGGATTTTATTATATGATTCACTGCCTCGTTAAAAACTTATTAGGTAAAAACCCATTGGGAAACCCTAATAAGGAAAAATAGTACAGCTACTAATAGGCATTTGAAAGTCTTAAAAGATTACATGGAAAGAAAGTAATACTAATACATTCTAAAAGATTACAATACAAAATAGAAGTCCTAAGTGGTGTTGTCCCCATTATCTCGTACCAATCATCATGGTGCCCCTCATATTGCAATGCGTGTGCTTAGCATCTCAGCTCAGCTAATTCCCAATCATACTTCTCAACACAAAACCTTGATTGAGTCCGGTGCAAGGCCTAATCTTTTTTCATCCAACACTCGTTTGCCCGCACTAAACGCCGACTCTGAAGCAACGGTTGATGCTGGAATTGCTAGTATATCTTGAGCTATCTTTGCAAGGATGAAGAACTTGCCTTCATGTGCTTGCCACCACTTAAGAACATCTATATCACCATCATCATCATCAAAACTAAAAGTGAAGTTAATGTAATCATCATAAGTACAAAATCTCGAACCCGATTGAACTGATCTTGGTCTTTTCAAAATACTAGAAATCAAAGTACTTCTTTTGCTACCGGGGCGTGGTGGTTTAGAAGAGGAACCACTACCACTAGCAGAACAAAGCTCATCCGGACGGTACTTTGAAGTGTACTCATCATGTAGCTTTTCAAGGCTGCATTAACTTTTTCTACATATTGTTGAACATAACCATCATTGGGTGGACCCCCTGGACAATACTATAATAATAATCAAGCAATTTTGTTAGACCATTCAATTTTATTTGAGGATCAAGAACAGTTACCATACAATAAATCAAAGGAAATTCATTGAAATAGTTAAACCATTTAGACATCATATCATAAATAACACCACTAACCTCAACAACATTCTTGTTCTCATGCATGACATGGAAAATACTAATGCATTCATTTATGACAAGATGCACACTAGGTTCATAAACTAATGAAAACACCTTAGTTGCACTATCAAAACATTTTAAAACATTATGTATGACATTAGCCTTTACCCAAAAGTCCGCACCCATTAATTCTTGATTTTGTTGAACAACCATAGTGTTATACAAACTAGTCAAATGGATTGGTGTTTCTTAGTCTTAACTAACAATTCATATGTGGAGTTCCATCTAGTGGGGGTGTCGGGAGCAAAATGACGAGGACGTAAACCGGATTCCGCACACTTTTTTTTGTACTCATTTCTAACAAGACCCGATTTTCTATTTTTTCTCATGGCATGCCTAAGTGGTTCTAGTGTGGAAATCAAGTTAGATAAACCATCTTGTACACACAAATTCACAACATCGAACATGCAAGTAATCACCATCATGCAAGAGTATGAGATTCGAATTAGCTTTTAGATAATCTACACACTTAACGTTGTTCGAAGCATTATCTAAAGAATTTGAGAATACCTTGTCTAACAAATTCCACTCAGATAATACTTCAATCATTTTCTCAGAAATATTAAAACCGGTATGTGCATCATCAAAAATATCAAAAGCAATAATACGCTTCTGAAGCGTCCAAGAACTATCAATCCAATGAAGTGTAACACATATAAATGCCTCATTAGTAGTAGATGTCCACATATCACTAGTTAATGAAACTCGACTATCAAATACTTTCATCATTTCCATAAATTGGTTTCTAGTTTTACTATGTTGTGCAAAAGCTCTACGTTTAAGCGTATTCCTAGGCACTCTACTATTGTGGTTGTAATGTGGTGCCAACAAAGTTTTCAAAGTAAGGACTTTCACCAAAATTAAAAGGTAATTGTTCAGCAATCATAAACCTAGCCATGCCATCTATCATTTTTTCTCTATCAATAATGAAAAAACTGGACCTGGTTGTCGTTGGTTAAACCCGGTGAGCATAGTTTGACCACTCGTACCGCCCGCCATTGCCGCCGTATCCTTGTAGATCTTGTGCGTCTTCACATGTTTTGCAAAGGTTCCGGTTCCGGTGCCCAACGCCCATGCAAGTCCTTTATGGCAAATATACAATGTTGCTTGTATGTCCCGGGCATTCCGGTGCCCAACACCCAAGAAGCTTGTCTCGATTTTTTGGAGCGGTGGTGTTGTCGACATCATCATCTTCTTGATCATCATCTTGATGAAGATTGTGAGCATCGGATGGGGTAGAGGATGTACCTTTAATTTAAAAAAAATTGATTTAGACTATAATTAAGATAAGAATGTAATTAAAATTAAAGTTTGTATAAAATAAGTTGTTACTAATATTAAAACTTACCAAATAGTGATGATATTCCCGGTTGTGTTGCTCCCATGTTTGTAGATCCGTGCTAAGAAATTGTATAGCTTCCACCTTGTGAGTGATGAAGGTGAATAATGTGGATGTTGTTGATAATACCCGAATTCCATCTCGTCGATTTGGTCTTGCTCATCAACTTAAAAATTTGGATGGATTGGGATGTTGGAAAAAGGCATCACTTCCTTTCCGGATCTCCTCGGCATTTTGCTAGAATGTGGGAAATGAAAATTGAGAGCTAAAGTGGGAAATGAGCCTTTTAGTAGCTAGAATGCTTAATAACACTTAATTGCACAAGAAAATACTAGTAATAAGAGAGAGGAAGAGTAGGATGAGTTGTGTGGTGAGAATGATGATAAAATGGTGTATTTATAGGGGTTTTGGGCAATATAGCCGTTTGGCTTTGTTTGGAGATGTTAGACAAAAAAAAAGAGCTGTTGGGAATCTGGGCGGTTCCGGTTCCAACGGCTACATTGACCAGGAGAGCGCGCACCCGAGACCCAAAACGACGTCGTTTTGGACTGATTCCAACGGCTACTTTGGCCGTTTCCGGGGCTGTTCCGGTTCCACGGTTCCGAATCCGACACGAATCCAAGCGGTTCCGGTCCCGGTTCGGTCCCGAATCTCAAAACTTGTATTCGGATTCAATTCGCAAGGGGGCGGTTCCGGTTCCGAATTGGTTCCGGCCCAGTTCCGGGTAGAACCACCGGTTCCGGGTAGATTCAGGTTCGGTGGCCACCATTAGCCCAAATGGACAATATGTATCGCATAATCCTATTAGCTGCCTTCTAGTGAAATTTTCTAGGCTGCTGCATGTACTGACAACATTATTTATTGCGTATTGAACATCAGGCCATTTCATAGACAAATACTGTAAAGAACCAACCACATTTATGTAGGCAGTAGGATTAGGATAGAGAGTAGAGGTTGGATCCTCAAATTGTTATTGTGAAGCATAGTTGAGGAAATTGGCATAGAGTTGTGAAGGTTAGTTCTTCGTAACAAATCGACCATATATTTGTGTTTGGGTTAGGAGTAAGCCACCTGAAGAGTGTTGAGCAGAAACACCAAGAAAGTATGAAAGTAGGTGTAACACCCTCATTTATTAATGTTGATATTATCCCTAATTCATTTTATTAAGTAACGGAAGTCATAAATTCCGATGTTACCGCCATACTCAATTGTCAAGGCTATATGGGATAACAATTTGTCATTTGATTTATAGAAAACTAAAGATCTCGAATTCTCACGAGATTTTGGCATAACCTTTGCTAATTTTTTACATTCCCACCATGAATTTACAACATGCTTAGACAATATGAAACTAGGGCAGTCCATACGGTTCGGTTATAACCGAAAACCGAATTTTTTTCTGTTTTTTTTCAACCGTTTTTCATAACCATTTTTTAAAATTTTAGTTTTCAGTTAACCTAAATTTATTTCGGTTCATTTTTGGTTATTGAATAAAATATTTTGGTCAACCAAATAACCGAAATATTTTATAAATTAAATTTAAATATATAAATATTAATGAAAACTGTAAGTTTTCTTTTAAAAATTTTGGTTAACCAAATTTATTATAGTGAACCGCAACTAATTCAGTTTTCGATTATAAGTAGAAAAAAAATTCGATTTTTGGTTAATTCAGTTTTGGTTAATTTAGTTTCGGTTAATTCGGTTATAATCAAAAACCGAAAACCAATTTTTAAAAAATCGGTTTTGGTTAGCCGAATGGACACCCCTATATGAAATAAGGGAATCCACACCGGGATTTCAATCAACCAAAGACTAAAGAGAGTTGCATACTTGATGAGTAAATAAATGAGCATATTTCAGGGGTGTATTTCATGTGCTTTATCAATGTTTATCATGCTCAATTCTCCAATTTATCTAATTTTTCTCTAGTTATGTGTTTTATTGGTTTTCTTACACAATTGTTGCTTAAACATGAGCAAAACCCAGTTAGGAGAAAAGTAAACAAAGAGATCAACGTGTGGGCATAATCAGATCTCAAATCTGAGCTGTAACGAAGAATTTGGTCCCTATACAAGTTGTGTCGGACAAAGACCACAAGTGGGAGTTCCTTGGCTATAATTGTAGGGGCATGTGTCCGGCTAGACACACCCGGACAGCATAGCTGGATCATGCCTGGACAGAAGCAAAACACACGCCCGAACATCACCTTCTCGCTCAGACTTATATGCTAGTGTCAAACAGAGACAACACAGACTACTTTCGCCTGGACAAAGCACCTCACACACAGACATCATACTAATTCACTCTCGCCCGGAAAAAAGTGTTAGACGTGTTTGGAGATCATGTCTAGATGGGGAGACCTGGACAAAACCTAAGACTCAACCGATCGAGTAGAATAAATGGTAACGAAGAAGAAAGGGAGAGATAACTGGGCCATAGCGCAAACCAGAGAAAGAAAGAAGGGAAATGAAGAGAAACAAAGAAGAGGAGAAGAAACCTTACCTCCATAAAAGCTCTCCTTCAACCTCATATAGTTATTTCTTCTCATTTCTCTTTTATATATGCTATAATGGAGGAATATCTACCTTGTATCGAGGGATGGAAATTTTGTCCCAAAGTCCCTAAAACTCTATTGTTGAACTTTGAACTCTTTTGTAGCTCTATTTTTTTCTTGCTCTTAACGTATGATGATTGTAGAACATTTATCGCTCTTAAGCATGTCAACTTGTGAAATTTTATTTCTATGTGGATTTTCTATGAAAATTTGTATGAAAGTGGGAACCTAAACCGTGGTGACTAAATCAATGTAATCCAGATCTCAAGTATTTCATATAGGTTCCATTGCAAACTTTTGGGAACTTGCGCTCAATGCTATCGAATGAATAAAAAGGTGATCAAATGGGCGACCGGGTTGGGCCTGGAAAGAATTTTAGGCCTGTCGGGCCTGTTTCTGATGGCCAAGCCCAGTTTTTTATTTTTCAGGCCGGGCCAGGCCAGTTTTTTTCTAATTCTGCCGTTACCCGCCGACCCGACCCAATTTTTTCATTTTTTTTAAATTAGTATTTAAATAAAATTTTGAATAAATAATAAAATTCTACATAAAATATTAAATAATTAATAAAATTATAAATAAAAATTAAATTTATATATATATATATTTTTTAAATATATATTTAAACTTGGGTCGTGCCGGGCTTTTTTCGGGCCCAACATTTTGCCGAGGTCCAACTCGGTTTTTAATTTGGGCCCAGTTTTTTGTCCAATCCCGCCTAATTTCTTTTTTAAGCCTAGTTTTTTGGGCTTTTTTCAGACTAGGCCGGGTCAGGTTGAGTCACCGGGTCAGATTGGGTTGGGATTGATCAGCTCTAAATGAACTGGGTACTTGAACTAGCATCCAGGTTCCGACAAACTTGGTTAGGATTAGTAGACCTTGATTAGGCTGCTAGTTAAATGAGTGTTCCCGTTGTTTAGCTATGAGTTCAAGAATCGATACATGGTAGTAAACTGTGAAGGGCGCAAAGATCCATCCGAGGGTACATCTATCTTAGTTATATTAGTTTTATCGCTTTTCTTATTATCTGTTTATCAACCAAGAACCCAAATTTACATTATCGCACCTTTTGTATATATTTATGTACATTTACAAAACTAGTAATTAGCTGAACAGTTTCCAAGTCCTTCTGGATATGACACTTGTTGTACTACTACTTCGATTGAGTGCACTTTCCCATAGTTTGCAAAGTATTTTTTTTTCACAATAATACTCTCAATTTCAAATCCAAAAACAAAAGCAATACAAGTGGTAAATTTCCCCTAGACCCATGTTCTTGTAATTCTTCGGTACCTGTGAGGAAACATACAAGCACACATACATAAACTATAAACCGTCATTATAAATTTAGTAAAACTAAGTTTCTAAGGGAATGTTATTAATCAGACTTAGCAATGATATATCTATGAACTATATGTTTACTAAGATTGTTGCCATTCCAATGCTATGCTTAAACATCTTCAAGATAATGCGCTCATTTAGAATGTGTGTAAATCTTATTTCCCATCGGATATATATGGGTTTAGAATCCCATTCCAAGCCTACTATTTCACTTATTCATTCACATTCATTTATTGAATCATTTCACATTCTCATCTTAATTCACTACCACATTTCATAGCCCTTGTAGTCTCACCTTCATTCACAAATAATGCATATGTTTAATGTTACACTCATCAATAAGAGTAGTTCACACGATTCAAAGTTCCTTCAAAGGGGCTACCAATTATTTTAGACGTAACTAGGATAGCAAACACTATTTATCAATCATAATACAATGCTCATGGATTCACAATACACGTTTACCTTTCATAAATAATTTTCAAGGCCCGTGGAAAAATACAAGGGGAAATAAATCCCATAATCCAATTCTGCAGGCACATGGCCAATCACATTGGAAATAACTCCCATAAATCAAATTTCAAAGGCACATGACCAACAACAAGGGATCTAATCCACACCACCTCACTCTAGACCCTTAAGTGTGAACACTCCCTATAGTACCTTTTAACTATAAAGTAGATGTTAGAGCTTAACCAGACCCCCAAGGGTACCTGCTGACCGCCAAGGTCACACGGCCATACTGCCACCATTTATTAAGTCATCCCTCATCACTTCAGTCCATTTCATAACCATTCAATATTCCACAGATCATCAAGATCAATATGTTCATTCAAATTTAAACTAGGATCACTTGGACCTCTAATGTCCATAATAAACTCACAACTCAAAAGACATCAAGTCTATGCTATATTCATAACCACACACATCCTAAGATTCTTAAATCTTTAGCTATTCACAACCAAGTTCGCCTATCAAGGGTCACCATGACTAGAGCTGTCAAAATTTGACCCAACCCGAAAACCCGTCTGCTTTCCGAACCCGAAACCTGACCGAAACTCGAAAATATTTAAATATAATAAACCCAAAACCCGATTGGGTAAAACCCAAAATGACCCGAACCCGAAATGACCCGAAACATTTATAACCCAAAACTGACCCGAACCCAAATGACCCAAAAAAATAGTAATTAAAAATTATCCAAACTCAAATAACATGAAATAATGATGACCATAAAATGTTCCAAACCTGAATGACCCAAATAAATATGACAAATAACTTGATTCAAACTTAGTATATCCGAATGAAATTCAAATTAGACATTGTATTGACTTTTATGTAATCTATATGTAGTATATTCTTAAAGAAATTAGGTATACATTTTATTTAATAATTTTTTCAAAAAAAAATATTAACCATGACTTGAAATACCGAAACCCAATTCTATCTGACACTATTACAACCTGAACCCGAAATGACCCGAAAGTTTAATGACCCAAAAAGATATGACCCGAAACCCAAATGGATAACTCGTTTGCCAGGTCTAACCATGACCATGCATCCTTTTTATCCAAGTTCTTCGTCATTAGTCATCAAGACTATGATTCTTTTATATTCCACTCCTTATCTCAATAGTCATTTAGACCAATATATATTAGTATTAAGCTCATTATCTAAAAGTCATCAAGACCAAAATTTAGTTTACACAAATTTTACCACCATATATCATAAAGATAATTAACAAGTAATATTCAGGTCTTATCACCAAGATCATAATGATCATTAATCATTCATGTCCAAGTTTATGCACAAAGATCACAAGGACCTTACCTTCTTTTACCTTTCTCCATAAACCATTCAAAGAATCAATGCTCACCATCACACTCTCTTGATCACAAGAGATTTCAAAGCAAAGCTTACACATTTGGTTAGTTCCATAACCAATCTAGGTCACACATCCCCTTAGGGCATACACAAGAGTATACTTAGGTTTACCTTTTTGATGCATAACCTCTTGTCTTGCTCCATGATCCATATCTCCAATGCTGAGAGCCTTCCGTGGCTTCTAAATTAACACAAATATTATAATCCACACTAGCACTCACCATCCATAACTAAACCATTCCTATAATCTCAAACCTAGAATTTCCTTAAGGTTCAAAATTCAATCCTCAAGGGTTCTAGTCATTCAAATATTGATCTCAACACCATTAGAAATGATTTAGGAGGTTTAAACCAGATAGGCAAATACTCAATTTTTAATATTAAATTTGAAGTCAAACATGCCATGGAAATGTTTTTACCAAACTTATTCAAAACTCACTATTTTTGGTTCAAAAGAATGACAATGAGGAATCAAGAAGCTTTTACACAGGACTTAAGCCAAAATCTTAGAGAAAGTGGTATAACAAAAGAAAATATCCTTTTACCTTAAATAGTAACAATGGAGGAAGTGAAAATCTTCAACTCTTGAAAACCATGTTTCAAAGGACAAAATCACCTAAAATCTCATTAAAAAAACCCCCACTTTAGATATTCAATGAAGTATTTTGAGGTGGGGAGCAGGCATACTCTTCCATAGCTGGCTGAGCATAACAAAAATGAAAAGGAGGAGAGAGAAAATCAGATTGAGGAAGAAAAGAGAAGGATGTCATTCCCTTCTCTTAACTTAAGTGGCAAGTGTCTTGCACATGTCTTCCATTTCAGATTTTATTCCTTTAAACAGCCCCTAAAATCCCTAGAATTTCATTTTAAGCTCTCCCTATAAAAGTTCCAGAATTTACCTTAAACGGAAATTACACGTTTTTGCCATTTTTGACAAAAACGTGCTTTTAAGTCTTTTAGATGTCCAAATTTAACCAAAACTTGGATTTTATTTTCAAATCACCTCTACATCATTTAAAACACCTTAAAATTGTCTATTTAAAGGTTAAAAAACCATCTTTTAAAGTGGATGTATTTCAAACTACTCAAAATTAGCAAAATGCCCGTTAAGGCTAAAGTGTGAATTAAGCTAACTTCTTTATAACTATTGAGATCTTGCTCAATAAATAACCTTTGAAAAACATCCTAAGCATATAATTGAGGTTTAAATATCTAATATATCCTTATCAAATCGGCTATTTCATTGGGCCAAATCTTTAACTAAAAATTTGAGGGATAAGGCAGAGACAAGGCGGTCTAACAGTGAGAGAGGGATCTTGTTAGGAGAATTTCATCCACATAGAGTATAAAAACGATTTTGTTACTATCTGAAAATGATGAGAGAAAAATCTTTCATAGACCAAATAAATCCCAGTTCCAAAAGATAGGAGCTCAAGGTATAGTACCAGGCCTCAAGGGACTTTAAGTCCATAAGGCCCTTGCCCAACCTACACACATGATTAGGAAAAGTTTAATATCAACAAAACCAGGAGGTTGACGAAAAAACACCTGTTCTTCCAATTCTCCATTCAGAAAGACATTATGAATGTCTAGTTGTTTGATAGGCCAGTTTCTTGTAATAGCAAGAGCAATAACAACCTAAATAGTGACCACCTTCACTACAGGGTTGTAGTTCTCATTGTAGTATACCCTCTATTTGATTGTAACCTTGCGCTACTAATGGTGCCTTGCAGGTAAGTGTAAAAACGAGCATGTTTTAAGGGTTTATTTTATTTGCTTTGTGAATGTTTATCATGCTAATTTCTCCACCTTAGAAAGTTTTTCTCTGGTTTTTGTGTTTATTGGTGTTATTAAAACATAAGGATAAATTTGCTGGGAGTAAATGATACAAACAAAGGAGTTTTTGGGAATAAACAAATTTGAAATCGGAACTAAAATGAAAAATCTAGACCTTGTACAAGTTGTGTTCAGACATGTGTTCGGCCCTGAATGTCTGGAAAATTCACGAGAACAGAAAAGCGTGTGTCTGACCCTGTGTCCCGAAATATATGTTCGGACAAGGCGCAAGCCAGAACACACAAGCTACAACTGTTTGGGTATATGTCTGGGTGAACTGACCCGGACATACCTTTATATGATGTTTCTACCTCTTTTCGACCATGGTGTAGGTATATGTCGGCTATATAGACCCGAACAACTTTGAGTCACGTCTGGAAGCACCAAATGAGGTGCCTAGAACAAGCCACACCAATATGTGTCCAGGTAAACAGACCTGGACACATACCCGAACAACCCCAGAAAAAAACGCTCAGATTAAAACACGAGAAAGGAAGAGAGGGGGGGGGGGGGTAAGCCGAGTGAGAGGACGAGCGACAAAAAGAAAGAAAGAAGAAGTATCCTCCTTGTACCTAGGGATGAGGATTTTCTCTCAAAATCCTAAAACTCCATTGTTGATTCTTGAAATCTTTTGTAGCTTTATTTTAGTTCTTGTGCTTAATGAAAGATTATATAGAGTATTTATGGCTTTTAAGCTTGTCCACATATGATTTTGAGACTTGCATAGATTTTTGCTCAATTTCTTATTTATGTGTTGGATTGGTTGGTGTTGCTCTAAATATGTCAATATTAGATCTTGAGATAGATTTTAGGTTGCCAATTAATCTCGCATTAGTGTGGGTTTCTATCAACATGAGATTATGAGATAGAAACCAAAACCTAAGGAACAAATTCAATATAATTTATCAACATGAGTTTCTGAGATAGATTTCCTTGCAACTTAGTGGAGCTTGAGCTTAATGCTTTCAATTGACCAGGTTCTTGAATGATTTGTTGGATTCCGACTCAATTGGTTAGTATTAATATGACCATGATTTAGATATTAATTAGTTAAGTATTCTCGTTGTTTAGCTTTGAGTTCATGAATCTACAGTTGTGGTGTTAAAGGTGAAGGGGCAAAGATCAATCACGGGTACACTTATCTTAGCTAGTTAGCTTTAGTTTTACTACTTTCTTCATTTCCATTTATCTCATAAAACACCAAAATTTTATGTGCTTACATATTATGTGCATATTTATATGCATTACTAAACTAATAATATGTTAAATAGACTCCAAGTCCCGGTGGAACTACAAATTCACCTTACTGCAAACGATTTATTTGGTATTAAAAACTAAGAAATAATCCTAGAATTCAATAATTCAAAAGATCGTCAGGTTGCAAAAATCCCGGTCAAAATAGTATAGTAATTAAAGAAGCGACCGGGGTGTCAATCCACGGGACTTGATAAGTAAGTCTAGCCTTAGGTAATGGTTAACTCAAAAAGGGGGTTTGTTTTGGTTTTGGTTGCAAATAAATAACAAGAATAGTAAATAGCAGATAATTAAAGTGATAGTCTTGGGAGTGTGAACGGTACTCTAGGTTCAGTGAGTTGTTTCACTAGCTAGGTTCTGCATATTATACCGCTTAAGTGGAGACTTGGATCGGCTTGTAATTCTCAATTATCTATTCTGTATTAAGTCTTAATTCCAGATAGCTCATCTAGACAGGGCATGTAGTTCTAGTCTAGTCCTAGCAAGTATATCTAGATGGTTTTATCGCACAGAATTACTAGTCTGGTTTTAATCCGACTAAAGCTCCTAGTGACTAAAGTAATCTATCCGATTGCAATTATCACAGGTAACAGGTTAATAGGACCGTCAATGTTAATCACCTATCTGATCATAACATGATTCGAGGGCTTATAATAACTTAGCAACTGCAACGTTTATTAAAAGCACTTAAAAGCATTAACCTGATCAATCCAAATTGTCTCAAATAAGCAGTAACATAATGCAGAGTTTAGCTAATTACAACATCCCTTCCCCTAGAGTATATCCTCTTAGCTAGACATATAATTATATTCATAAACGAGAGAGAGTTAGAAGAAATCATCTGTTACGAAGATCTTCTTGCTCGCTCCATCCTTTGTCCTTGCGCCGTGCTAGCTTGAAGGTTGATCTCGGTGATAATGAGATGGGAGGTGGGTGAAATGGGACGAAAGCGGAAGTTTTGATGAGGTTTGTGAGGTGTCCGGACCAACAGGGTCGGACGTGATCCGGACGTGTGTAAAATGAGTGTGTCCGGCTAAGCCGGGCGGACGTGATCCGGACGTGGGTGGAGTGAGTGTGTCCGGTCCGGACTCAGGTCGGACACGGCTAAAATCTGGTGAATGGATGCTGGATGTGTGTGTGTATGGTGAAAGCGAAGGTTTACGGAGGAATTTTCGTGAATAAATGCAGAGGGAATATGCGGAAAGGTGTAGGTTTATGGGAGGGAGTTTGTGAGTGAAGATGGATGTACGTGAGATGATATGCAGTGAGGAAGAGAAGGGGATCAGACTCAGAGGTCTGGGACGATTTGGAATGAATTGAAGCTGGGTTTATATAGGATTAGAGGGGAACAAGATTAGTGGGAGTTGGGTATAGTTGGTGAGAAAAATTTGATTGAGCTTGGAGCCTTCTCCATTAATGCGCCGCTCCCCTGTTTACAGGCCGACTGTATGTGATAATTAGCCGAAAGGCTAATTATCAGTGCGTGCTTTTTATTTTTCAATTCTGTGTGACGTCCGGATCGTGTCCGGATCCGGACGTGACACAGAGTTTAGATCTGAAACGCGAACTCTCGGATCTGGATTTTAGTCACGTCCGGCTTGCGTCCGGCCCAACAGATCCGGACAAGAGATGTCCGGCTTGTGTCCGGCCAAACTGGTCCGGACAAGACCAATTTTTATCGTGTCTCCTGATTTGTTCTCCGTTTTTTGTGTTGTAATCCTTATGATGTATAATCTGTATTTCCTGGGTTTTCCTGCATTTAACATATATAACACATCAGTTCTTATCAAAGCATCAATCTTAGGAAAAACACGTAATAAGTGGGAAACATTGCCTGAATCGTTACAAATTATAAGGTTTAAACCCTAAAAAGCCTATATGTTTCACACTTATCACTTACTTACCCGCATGACAACCACTATACTACTACCATTCAAAATCCCACTTCATCTGCACGATGTTTAATTTTCAAAACCCATTTGACATCCAAAAAATTACAATCAGAGGGTTTTGGCACAAGATCCCAAGTCTTAGTGTCAATCAAAGCTTTATATTCCTTTGTCATAGCTTTGGTCCAATTTGAATAATTCAACCTGTTTAAAGTAGGTTCAGTAGGGATATTAATGTCACTGGACATGGCATTAAAGTTATTTTGAAGAGGATGGTTCCAAGGAACAATGTCATTTGTTCTAAGTAGGGGTTTGGTAATATCATCCCTAGCATGAGTGATCATTAGGTGGATAGCTGGGAAAGAGGTGGTGAAGAGGTTTGTGATTAGGGAGAGGGGGTGGGTGTTGTTTTTTGAGGAGGCAAAGGATTGGGAATAAATGGAGGAGATAAGGGAGATAGAGATGAAGAAGAGTAACAGGAGTAGTCGATTCTATCTGAATGGTATATGAGATTCGAAGAGGGATAGTTTGAGAAGCTGAGGTAGAGGATAAAGGTGAAAGAGACGGGTAGAGGGGATAGGCCATAGGAACATGAGATTCATGAAAGACCACATCCCGATTGATCTAGTTCTTTCCACACTTAGGACAATAAGATATATACTAGGCCTGTCAAATCGTATTTTCGTATTGTGTAAATGATAGAAACGATACATGACAAGAAATTCACATGAAGATACACGGTATACGACACGAAAATATTTTCCATATGGAAGTCTATATACGGAAACAAAATCTAAAAAACTTGTAAACGAAATGAAATATACGAAATTTATTCATGTGTATACGTTACATGTGTACACGAATTACATGTATACACGAATTAATGAAATAAAAGTAACACGTAAATAACTGAAATACCAAAACATTATATTTATTTACATGAACATGAAATTTATTCGTGTGTACACAAAAAACATGTGGACACGAATTATGTGTACGAGAATTATTTACAAGTATTTCATGTATACAGATATGTATACTATTAGATACGGTACACAACACGGTAATAATCATATATATACGATACGATACACATACGAATTAGTTTCGTATATAAATTAAATACCTATACATGTAATGTCGTGTCGTATATTCTTTTTTGTTCCTTTTTTGCAAGGCCTAATATATACCCCTAATGAAGAGGAGAGTAGCCTAGAAAGCTTACATTCAATATACCGGAAAGCTAGTTTATGAGTATTGTGAGGCCGCAAGGACTACCAAAACCCTCAAGGGAGTTCGATTACATAAAACACTGCAGTCGTAAAGGCATATGACCAGAACCTCATTGGCAAGGATGACTGGGCTAGAAGGGCATGACCCTTATCACAACAAAAACGGTTTCTGATTTCAACAGCGCCATTATGTTGATGTATTAGGGGCAACATAGCCTGTGCGGAATACCTCGTTTGGCCAATAAATCCTTTAAACCGTGAAATTCACCTCATCCATCTGTTTGAATTATTTTAATTGTCGCAGAAAGGTAATTCTGTACCAAATTCAGAAACTGTTCAAATAAAGAAAGCACATCTGATTTCCTTGCCAAAGGGTACAACCAACATATATAATGTGATCATCTACAATTAGGACAAAGAACTAAAACTGGATGATAGATAGGCAGGCCCCCAAACATCAAGAAATAAAAGTTCAAAAGCAGTAGAGACTTAGAGTCATTAAGATAATGAGGAAACACACTGTGTTTGCATGAAAAACAAGAATTAAAAAACTGAGTGAAATTTTACTTATTCACGGGAATATTATGTAAGCCAAGAACTTTCACTCCTAAAAAATGAAATCAGAGACGGAAAAATCTATCTCTAATTTGTGTCTGAACTATGTTAGCGACGGATTAGAGACAGCGTGTGCCCATCGCTAAATGTCTCGTCACTGATTCAAATTTGCGTCAGATGACGTCCCATCACCAATTAGCGACGGATTAGAGATAGAAAAGTTCGTTGCTAATTAATGCCTTAGCGACAGATTGGAGACAAAGAACATCCCTCGCTAATTGGTGACAGAAGTTTAAATTCTCATTTATGAGATTAGAGACGAACATTTTCATCTTTGATCCTTCTCTAATTAGACATGGACGTGTTCCCCTCTAAATCTATCTCCGGGCTATTGAGTTAGAGACAACATATTCCGTCTCTAATTTTCTTTTGGGAATTTTTATAATATTTATGTTTATTTATTTCCACCTATAATATATTTTCACTTGTAATATATATTCTAATCGACCTATAATAATACTAAATGAAGATCTTCCTGTAATTGAAAACAAAATGTTATTCTTACTAAACAAAGTCTAATTAAAGTCAATGTAACATTCGTACAATTAGAAAAAGATACGAAACAGTAGTAAGTTCAAACACAACCATAATCTCATGTCAATATACTTAACAACAGTAAGTTTATGTCATATAACCATATCAAGCAATCTATCTACCGATATCCATGTTCCGAACCATGTCTATTCCTCAGACGATAACCCATCTGATCACTAGTACCACTCGGATCACTTAAGAAACCACCTGGACCTCTCCACAAACCCCATCCACCCGACTGACTAGAGCTAGCACCTTGAACATCATACAGACCCTGAGAGTGAAACAACTGTGAGATCTTCTCTCGTGTCATAGCCTGCATCTCCTTCCTACGCAACTCTTTACGGATAATGTCCCTCTCCTCAGTATGAATCTGCTCCCTATAAGTGTCACCCATCTTCTAATGCAACTCTCTCTCCAAGTTCCACTTCATTGACTCATACATACTATGGTTGTCGCTGGTAGCACATGAGCTGGCGCTGAAGTTATGGAATAAGTCAAGGAAATACTGTGGTGCTACCTCACCCACACTATAGACCCTCTACTTTCACGCTTTACCATTGAAGACCTTGTAAAAAATCTGGTTAGGGTCAACGGGTGTGGCCTGAGCTATGGATCATCTGGAGTGCTCGACTCTTGAGTGGTAACATCTAACAAATCTTCGTATTAATGTTTCATAATCATAAAACAATAATTCCAATGTAATATAAATGTTTAGAAGAGTTATATAAAAACACTTACAGTAGTGTCCTCGATCTTAGTGCAAAATGGCACACTATTGCCATGCACATGCTTGCTCGAATAAGTGTGTATGAGCAGTGTGTAAGCATCTGGCTCCTCACCATATTTCTAAGGATAAACAACAAAGCACTTAATTAGATATAAATAAACAATTCTTAAAACATTTAACATATCCTCCCCTGTTTTTACATTTTCCCGCACATATATAGTGTAGAGTGCTCATATCACAGGCTGATAACAATCACAAGGACACTTTATTTTGCCATTTTCTATACATTCAGGGTGTTGTAATGTAAAATTGATAAACCCTTATTTCTTCTTCAATCATTCGGTAATACTCTACCTCTCTCTAAAGTTCTTTCATCATACATCTACATCATATTGGGTCTCATACCTATACTCATTAAACATTATTTCAGTTATAACTAATAACGTTTTTAAAAAAGTTGACATGATCTCCCCTATTTTTTGACATTCTCGCTTATTTGTAAGCATCCAACACATCACGGTTCACCAATGGGTATCATCACAAAATCTAGAATGCTATATGCGTTTATCAATATATATAATATATCCCATAAGCACGGTCCACCATATACATCAAACAATTTTACAATATTCTACGATATATGTTTATCTTCAATTTTAATTACTACTACATATAAAATATATTTTTGCTCCAATCTAATATTTATACTTTAATATATGAAAAGCAAACAAATACATGTACAAAACTCCATCCTTCAATTCTATGTATTTTACAACTATAAATTCGGATATATTTGAATTTTTCCCTAAAATTTAATTGTAGATTTTGAATCCTAACTATTATTGTCCTCTTGTGTTATCTCCTATGAATGGTCAATTTTGTAACTTTTCGATTTCATTTTGGTATTGTATATATCGTAACCCTAATAATATATATATATATATATATTGTTTTTGCTATCTATTATGCTCATCTTCAGTTTTTAATTCTCTACTACTTATAGCATATTGTTTTACACCAATCTAACATATATAATTTCCTGAAAAACAAACACAATACATATTCATACCTAATACTTACTTCAATTTTATGTGTTTATAATTTTAAATTCAAATTTATTAAAATTAGCCCTGAAGTTTGTGTAACCAACAATACAATAAATTAACAACTTAAATACAGACTATAAAATAATGAATTACAAATACAATTGACAATAAATCTAATACTAGTTAGTACTTATAACATAAATTTCGCATAAAATTCACAATTTTGGATTGGGGATTTAAGGTTTAGAAACACATACTTGCAACAGAGATAGAAAAAGACAGCCGCACTTTCACTTCTAGTGGTCGTCGGTGCTCGCCGGAGTCGATAGAGGTGATCGCGGGCAGTGCTGGTGGTTGGAACAAGGTGGGGTGATCTGAGAGTAGTCTGAGTTCAACAGGAAGAAGGAAAGGATGAAAGAAAGAGACGGGCTTGCTATATACTTCTTTAAGAAATGGTGATTGACACGCCCGTTGCCATTCCATCTTCAATTCAAAGCAAAACATTATCGTATTATTTAGTTCTTTTTTTTGGTCGAAAAATGGAGAATTCACCTCATTTATTTAATCATCTGAAAGCGTACTCTTCACCTAGAAGAGGATCGATACAAGGTGGGGGATGAACAAGGGGGTACAGACCAAAGTCCCTACACAAGCCTAATTTAACAAGACATCAGTAACACGATTGCTGCTTCTGGGGAAAAACCAGTTGTACATTCCACCCAGGGCTGATAAGCCTTTTACATTCATTAATATAGGTTTGATGGGACAATTTTCTGGGCAGCAATTGAAGAACTCAACCAGGAGAGCTGAATCCGAGCATATAATGACCTGGAACATTCCTCTTTCCTTGGCTAACTTGATGGCAAACCACAATGCCATGGGCTTCCACGTGGATGGCGTTATGCTTCCCAAAGGAGGCTATGAATCTAGCTACCCATGCACCTCTATGATCTCTGCATAATCCACCAGCTGCGCCATTCCCTGCAAGTGGATTAAACGCCCCATCAATATTAATTTTGATATAGCCCTCCGGAGGAGGAGTCCACCAGATCTGCACTCCCAAATTGTGTGCCCCAGAATTCAGCATTAATTCCAGTTGCATCTCCTAGTTCATTCTCCACGCTCTATGATGATAATAGCAAGCAAGGGCAATCTGTCTAAAAGGCATAAACATACGGAACTCATTAGAGAATGTAACAGATCAGTGCAAAAACCGCATTTCCTTTCCCCCCCGAATGAGGAACTTTACTGGTCTGGCTAAGTTCTTGAAGAACCACTCCATCATGTCACTACTATAGAACGCATCCCTGACATATGATGGCAGAACTCTATTCCAGATTTTCCTTGCAATTAAACAATCACGAAGAATGTGTAAAGAGGTTTCCACACTACCTACCGCAGAAATGACAAGAGTTATCCAGAGTAAAACCCAAGAGAGCTCGCCTATTTTGTCATCAGTTTATTATGGCTTACCTCGATAAGAAAATTTTAATCCTTTCCTACACTGGTAATCGCCAAATAATTTGAAAATAGACACATCAGAGCGCACATTATAGGACTCACCGAATTTTGATTGACAAATACCTTAGAGAGGTACCTATAAGCAGATTTGACACTATATTTCCACTAGGTTCAAACTTCCAATGTATATAGTCATCAGCCGCATCTGGAAAAACTGTAAAACTACCAATGGAATTGATTACCTCAGAAGGAAGAAGATCCTCAAACCTGTCCCAAAGCCAGCCCGACGCGTCGCGCGACAAGTAATCAGAGACTGATAGCTCCAGAACTTGTTCAGGAATAACACTAACAGCATGAGACAAAAGAGTTTGATCATCACACCAACAATCAATCCAGAATTTAATCCTCTTACCGTTGCTTACTATCCACCGGAAACCATCATGCACCAGATTCGAATATTTCTCCACATTTTTCCAATTAATCGATCCTCGATCAACACTAAGGTTAGGGTATTTTGCAGGAGTGAAAAACTACTATAATTACTGATAAGATCCATACAACCTTACCAAAACAAGAAATATTCATGGTTCTCGCTTTTCTAATGCCAAGACCTCTAGCGGCTTTCGGTTTGCATAGCACATCCCACTCTATTTCATGGAGTTTTCTATTCTCTGAGTCATGTCCCTAGATAAATTGCCTACACATTTTATCAATCTTATCACGGACATTAACAGAAAGAATCTGACTTGCATAGCATAATTGGGATGAAAGCAACATAGCTCTTAACTAGGGTAACTCAACCCCCCAGCCATCGAGAGAGTTTAATCTTCCACCCAGCCAACCTATCCCTAACTTTGGCCAAAATTAAATCATGGTTTAGGCTGCCCGCCTAACCCTGTTTCAGGTATACACCCAATATATTTGCCAAAATTGCTGCTGAAAGGAATGTCAGACTCAAGTTTGACGATCCTAGCCCTTCGGGACTGGTATTTTTGGACAACAAAATGGACAATTTCTCTAGGCTGACAGATTGCTCCGAGGCCTCACAGAAATCGGAGACACATTCACACATTAATTTGACTTGATTGGGAGAGAAGCTATACCAAAAAGAACAATGTCATCAGCAAAGAAACAGTGAGAAATAGAGATGCCCCGTTTACCCAAGGTAATCGGTATCCATTCCTTGTTACAGACTTTACTATTTATGAGTGAGAGAAATGTTCCATACATAGCACAGATATAAAAGGGGAGAGGGGATCCCCTTGTCCAACCCCCCTTCCAGCAGGAAATGAATTTGAGAGAGAACCATTCCACGAAATCTGAAAGGAGACATAAGTAATGCAGCTCATAATCAAATTTCTAAGACTACTGGAATCCCTAAACAGATCAAGGTATCATTAATAGAAGGCCAAGAGAGTCTATTGTAAGCCTTAGCAAGGTCAAGCTTCATAGCTAAACATCCCTCTCTAGCTTTGGTGTACTGCATATAATGGACCACCTCTTGAACTAGAATAATATTCTCTGCAATACACCTACCCGGGACAAAACTACTTTGACAGTCGGATACCCAATGAGACATGAATGGCTTGAGTCTGTTTGTAATAATTTAGCAAGGATTTTATACTGAACATTACAGAGGGAAATAGGACGAAATTGGTTGACAGATATAGGTTGATCAACCTTGGGGACAAGCGTGATAATTGTTCAGTTCAAGTCAGCATCAATCTTTTGGGAACTAAAGCAACTCTATATAAACGCAAAGACACTAGGAGCTATTAATTTCCATAATTTCTAATAGAAGCCCGCCGGAAAACCATCTTTCCCTGGAGCTTTAAAGGGACCCATGCTCTTGACTGCTCTAATGACCTCTTCCAACTACACCGCTTTGGTCAATTCCACTGTGCACAATGGTCAAGGGGGATTAAAGCAATCCCTATATTCCTATAAGAAGACTCATCATCAGCGCAAAAAAAGGAGCTTAAAATGACTCACCAATAATTGTTAAGATTATCCTCATCTGAAACCCATTCACCATTAGGATCCAAAAGTTTAAGGATTCGATTTTTCTGTCTTCTAACCTTAGTTCTAGTATGGAAATAAGCTGTATTCCTGTCCCCCCCCCCCAATCTAATCCATTGGTCCCTAGATTTTTACTTCCATAAGAAACTCTTCTCTTTGCAGCCAGATATCCAATTCCCTAGTAACTTTACCCTCAAGGCCAACCAGGTGACTACCTCTGCCTGAATCAATGACCTTTTGAATACCCTTAAGCCTAGCAATTAGACTTCTTTTGTTCTTTAAAATGTGACTAAAAACAGATCTGTTCCAATTTGATAAGTGAACCCCAAGTGATTCAATAGATTTACTAAGAACTTCCTCTTTATTCCAATGGGATACTATAGTTTGAAAGAATTGAGGATGAGTACTCCAGGCAACAAGATATTTGAAGGGTTTAGGGGAAGAACAAAAGGTATTGGAGGGGTGCAGCAGTAAGGAAAGGGGACTATGGTCTGAAGCGAATCTAGGGAGAACATGAATTGCAGCCTCAGGAAATAGATTAGTCCACTCCACAGAGCCAACCACTCTATCCAGGTGGGCACAAGCTCTACCGTTAGACCATATGAATTGGTTACCAAAAGACTTAATTTCAAGAAGACCACGAGTATGGAACCAATTCATGAAATGTCTGTCAATCACTAGTACAAAAATGGCCTGTTTCGGTGCCCCTATTTCGGCGGTTGTTAACAAACCACCGAAATAGGTTGGTTTCTGAAAAGGTCGGGAACCTATTTCGGCGGTTCCTAGTAAGGAACCGCCGAAATAGGCCCACTTTAATTATAAAAAAATAAAATAGACCTATTTCGGCGGTTCCTCACTAGGAACCGCCGAAATAGGTGTTTTTATTTTTTTTATTTTATCACCTATTTTGGCGGTTCCTAACTAAGAACCGCCGAAATAGGTCCTTTTAAACCCCCCCCCCCCCCCCCGAACCCAATTCATCATATTTTCTCATTGATAACACTACTGCTCCTTTCTCTCTGTGTGAACGGCGACCGGCGAAACCAACCTCGCAACCGTCGACCTCGCCGCCGTGGGTGCCGCCGTCCTCGCCGCTTCGCCGCCTCGCCGCCCGTGGGTGCCGCCATGCTGTTCGCCGTCGCCGCCCCCCAGTTCGACTCCAACAACAGCAGCAGCAAGAGTGGCGAATCATAGAGGAAGGTAACTCGATTTTTAGGGTTCCAATCTTGTATTTGTTGTGTTGTATTTTGATATTAAGATTATAAATGTGTATGTAGATGTCTAAGTTTGTGGTGTGTATAAGATTTATGTATATATTCAGTTTAAAATAAGTGAAAATACATGTGCTCATAAGGTGTTCGATGAAATGTTTAATGAAAATTTTGATTTTTTTTACTCATTTTGTGTGTTTGTGCCTTGTAGGGAGTAATTACTAAGCTGCTGTTGTTGATTGAACTCGTACGGGGCTGAAAACAGTTCACTTGTGAACATGTAATATAGTCAACTTATGTCTTCATTTTTCAATCCATTATAATTACAATCCTATATTTACGAACAAGGAACGTACACAACTACTGAGTTTCTCTTGTATCTATATTATTTGTGTCTCTACAGATAAATACTTAAGAAGCTTCTTAACCATTTCATGGTAGATTGAAAGCGGAGCGGAGAACAATTCAATTACGAACCGGTAATATAATCTAACTTATCATTTTTTCTTTTTTACTTTGTATTTGATTTCCACAAATTATTGGAATTTGTTTGATGAATAAATTTGGTATATATTAGTTTGGTTTATGATAGAAATTTGTGTTGTTGAATGATTGGTGAATGCTTAATAATAAGCATGGTTGTGTCCTTGTAGACTTATTTTTATTACATTTATACATCTATGTGTATATGTCTAACAATATCTAAATTTTTTTTCAGGTCTCACTACATTCAAGTCCGTGAATCACCTCTCTTGTTTCCCGCCTTCTTCCATTACTGTTGCACTTTCCTCCTCTGTGCACAAGTAAGTAACTAAACCTTATTTTTTGTTTAATAAATGCAATTATGTATTTAAATATAAGTGCTAGTACATAATTTAGCTTCATTCCATATTTGTTGATGCATTTCTTTTGTAATTTATTTTTTGTTGCTACCTTGCAGAGACATATCAGAAGTGGTATTGCTGCATCTCTCGCACAGTAGCCTACCTCTCAGGCACCAGTCTCCCCTCTCCATAAATCCTTAAAAAACAAGTACGCATTTTAACTCTGGATTTTGTTTTAATCTCTAAACCGGTTTGAACTTATACAGTGGAGAATTGAAAATGTTGGTTTGATGATCTGAATTTGCAATTGGTTTTCAGTTAGCTAGTAAAGAATTGATTTATTTTAATTGTTGGTTGCTGCCATTGTTGGAATGTTTGTGGTTGTGATGACTTTGGTGAGTGCTGAATAATAAGCACGTGATGTGTATAATTATGCAAAGGTCATGCCGAATATTTTGTAGAAAAAGTATTCGTAATATTGTTTTAAACACCAGTTTCTGTTTTAGAAGTGCGACAATTTGTTAAATTAAAAATGCTAGTTTATTTTGTGTTTGCAACCTTAGAGTTAGGCTAGACTACTTGACAATCATCCCAGTCATGCTCCATTAAGAAATAAACATGTGCAACTTAATACAGACCATATTCTATAAAGATTTTAGTTTCACAAAGGCTATAACTCACACCTGTGATCTGTTGCACATATAGTATGGAGCGTGACTGGATGTATGGTGATAGAGGGGAACATTTTGACAAGATGCTGAAAGAGTTTTGCAAAGCTGCAGTGCAACACAAGGACAGGACAAAGGCGGAGAAAATTCCATGTCCTTGTGTTGATTGAGGTGTGGTGAGACAATATGAAAGCATCAACGTCGTACAATTCCATCTGAAGACCCGTGGTTTCATGCCACATTATAAAAGATGGACTTTTCATGGAGAACCTGTTGAAGATAATGCTTCAGCTTCCTACAGTCACGATCGGTGTAACTCTAGAACCGAGCATACATTCAATACTACTAACGAGTCAGAACTCCCAAGCGCTTCCGGAGTCAATGTTGACAGTGAGTCGACTTATCATGATGATCAAATGGACGAGATGCTTGATAACGTTGAGGATAATTTTGTCGACCGGCCGGATGAGTACCAAAGGTTGTTGGACGCATCCAAAACGGCGTTGTATCCTACGTGCACTAAGTACACGAAATTGACAGCTATATTGAATTTGTTCAACCTGAAAGGAAGATATGGATTGAGTGACAAAGGTTTCACGACATTCCTCAAGCTGATTCATGATATGCTACCGGATGAGAACGGTCTCCCTACCACCACCTATGAGGCAAAGAAATGGGTGTGTCCAATGGGAGTAGAGTACAAAAAAATTCACGCGTGTGTCCAAACAACTGTGTGTTGTACAGGGGTGAATACGAACATCTGGACAATTGCCCGAAATGTTCGTTGTCCCGGTATAAGCATAAAGATGGTGATTACTCCTCCGTTCAGAATAAAACCCTCCAGCAAAACTACTTTGGTATTTGTCGATTATACCCAGATTCAAACGGTGTTTGCGAATCCGAAAGATGCAAAGAACTTACGATGGCATGCGGAGGTGTAGAAAGAATGATGAGAAATTAAGACATCCAGCAGATGGACCTCAGTGGAGAAACATCAACAGAAGGTACAAAGAACATTTCGGACATGAAGATAGGAATCCGAGGCTTGGGTTATGTACTGATGGAATGAACCCGTACGGCACGTTGAGTAGTCAACACAGTACATGGCCTGTTCTGCTAGTGATCTACAATTTGCCCTCATGGTTGTGTATGAAACGAAAGTACATCATGTTATCTCTCCTGATATCTGGTCCCAAGCAGCCAGGTAATAGCATTGATGTGTATCTTGCCCCTCTGATAGATGATCTGAAGCTATTGTGGAATGAGGGGACCGTGGTATATGATGCTTATGCAAGAGAGAATTTCACGCTCAAGGCTTTGTTGTTCTGTACCGTCAATGACTTCCCTGCGTATGGCAACTTGTCGGTTACACGGTTAAAGGAACATTTGCATGTCCCATATGCGTGGAAGACACTTGTTCGGACCGTTTTAAAACATTGTGGGAAGAATGTTTATATATGTCATCGACGTCTTCTCCCCGAAGATCACCCTTATCGAGTAACGAAGAGATAGTTGTTCAATGGTCAAGCCGAAATTCGTGTGGCCCGTTTACCTCTGAGCTCTGAGGAAGTGTACGAAAAGGTTAAGGACATTACAAATGTATTGGAAACACATAAAACCGGCGAAAACATTTGGAAAAAGTGTTCATGAATTGTAGGATATATTGATTGATATCTAGGTCATCATGACACTTATTGGCGCATCTTCTGTAAGACTATAGCATCATGCACATTGTGAAGAACGTTGGTGAGGCAGTGAGTGGGACTTTACTCAATATACCCGGCAAAACAAAAGACGGATTGAAAGTTAGAAAGGACATGCAAACCATGGGTATACGAAAGAAGTTACACCACAAGAGAATGGGAACGAATATACCTACCTCCTGCATGCTACACGCTCTCAAAGGCTGAAAAGATTAGTTTCTGCAAATGTCTGCACTCGGTAAAAGTACCGTCTGGGTACTCTTCAAACTGGAAGAACATTGTATCAATGAAGGATTTAAAACTTTTAGGCATGAAATCTCACGATTATCATGTACTGATGTTACATCTTCTTCCGGTCGCAATTCGAGGGATATTGCCATCTGATGTCAGAAATGCTTTAACTCGGTCATGTTTCTTTTTCAACACTGTTTGCTCCAAGGCAATTGACGTAACCTCTCTAGATGATCTACAACGTGAAATTGTTGTCACATTGTGTCAACTTGAGATGTATTTCCCACCATCTTTCTTTGACATAATGGTGCATCTAATTGTGCACATCGTTCGAGAGATACAGTTCTGTGGTCCGGTATACTTACGGTACGTGTACCCTTTTGAACGGTACATGGGTATTCTGAAAAGTAGAATGAAGAATAGGTATCGACCAGAGGGGAGCATTGTTGAAGCAACAGTGACTGAGGAAGTCACGTAATTTGTGACCGATTATTTGAGTGAGGCAGAGTCTATTGGTATCCCAAAACCACGACACTATGGCAGGTTTAAGGGTAAAGGTGTCATTGGTAGAAAGATCGTGCAAGTTTCGTGTCAACTTATTCATCAAGCACATTTGTTTGTCTTACAACATCTTGAGGTTGTTGAACCTTATTTCGAAACCCATATGGTTGATTTAAGGCATCAAAATCCTTTGAAAGCCCACATTTGGCTGACAAAGGAACAAAATCGAGTTTTTATCCAATGGTTCAAAGATCATGTGTGTAGACATTAGCATCATCAGATCCAGAAGCTGCAAGTGAAGAGATCAGATATTTGGCAATCGGACCTGAAACTAATATTACATCATTTGAGGGGTATGATATTAGTGGGTATACATACTACACTGCACGCCAAGATGCCAAATCGATAAACCAGAATAGTGGGGTAAAATTGAAGCTGCTGCCATTAAGTACCACAACGGTAACCGATCTCAACCAGTTAGTAACTCTAGTTGGTATTATGGTGTCATCGAGGACATCTGGGAACTAGACTACGACATTGATTCCTTTCTGTTGTTCCGGTGCAAATGGGTGGACAACCGACGCGGGTACCAAAATGATGGAGGACTTACCTTGGTTGATCTTTCACGTGCCGGTTATACGGATGATCAATTTGTTCTGGGAAAGGGTTGCAAACAAGTGTGGTATGTTGAGGATCCGAAAGACTGCAGATGGTCTGTTGTTCTTCCAGGAAGAAGGCGGTGGTTGTAATCGAAAATGAGAATGAGGATAACGATGATAATGAAACGGTAGAGGAAACATCCTTGTTTCCTACTGGATTACTGGATTCGATTGATGTTACCGAAAACGATTTGCTCTACACACGATCATCAGACCATGATGAGGGTGTTGGGTAGACAATATGAAATGATTTATGTTTTCGTGTCAGGTAATGTTGTTAGTAGAATGTAGACTATAATGTCATCTTAACTGTTATTGTTATGCTTCATAGTATTTATGTTAATTTATATAATGACTTTATCTGATGAAAATGCTTTATTTTTTTTTGCAGTGGATGATCACCCTATGGATGACCCAGTTGGACAGCTTCTCTTGACTGGAGAAGCTGAGCCACAGCAGGGTAGACCAAATAAGCGGGTCACAAGAGTAGGAAAGAAAAAGAAAAGACCAGGTAGCTGTACGCGATGAGACTGAGGCCGGCCCTTCACAGCAGACCGAAGAGCCGTCAGTTGTCCCACCAGAGGCCAAAAAGCAAAAGAAGAGAGGTGCCACACGTGGGATGAAGGCTTTAAAGGGCCCTCCTACAAAACCGGTGGAATTCAATCAGTTCAACCAACCTCATGGAAATTGGAAGAATGACTTCACCGCTTACGGTAGCCATTTGGTGAAGACATTTTGTAACATAAACCACACCTGGAAGCAAGTGCCTCAATCATTGAAGGATACTATGTTTGAGCGTCTCCAGGTAAATCTCTACATTATTACTATGATCTATTGTGAAATAATAGAATATTTATGTTTACTTTACTAACTGAATGATCATGTATGTAGTCTCGTTTCTCCGTGGATCCCGCACTTAAAACGGATGTGCTATCATCGATGTCGAAACAGTTCCGGGACCACAAGAATAAGTTGGCTGACAAGTTCATCTACAAGATGCCTGATCCAGAAGATCCAGATGATCCAGATCATGGTTTCGGCGGTGAGAGACCACCATGGGAGGTTTATGAGGGAATCACCGAAGAGCAATGGGTACAATTGTTGAGTCACGTCACACACCGGAGTTCCAGGTGCACTTTATTGTCATACATACATAAATAACTCTTAATTTCTTATGTCTTTTGTGTTCAATTTCACTAAACATGATCATATTAATTTATGCAGGCTCTCCGTGCAAATCAACAAGCAAATGCTAAGAAGAATCTGTACCCTCACCACTTAGGTGGAAAAAGTATTGCTCAAAGGGTACCAGAATGGGAGCAAAAGGGATATCTGCCCACGGATGGCTCATTGGATGCCAGTGGCAGAAGAATGAAAGTGTGGGAGTTAAGCCACATTCCGAAGAACTCTACTCCCGGAAATCCTCAATACGATGATGCCACGAGAGCAGTTATTGCTCAAATGGTAAGTGATATCATTTCATTTTTAGTCGAACTGTTCATTTCATCTGTATATGAACTTATGTTAAACTAATAACTGTATTTGTGTGTTGTATTAGGGTGAATTAAGCTCTCAGCTCACCCAGGGCACCTAGACCTCACAGAGGAATGATGATCCTCTTACACGCGCTCTTGGTAAGAAGGATTATCCAGGTCGTGCCATTGGGTTTGGTGGGCACGTTGGTATCCGCCGGGCATTTGGCGTACCCGGGTCCAGAAGTGCACAGGGAAGGATGATTAGCTACGAGGAGCACCTGAAAGAGATGGCTAAGATGGAGCAGAGGATTAAACAGAGCGTCGACGAGAGGATCGCTCAGGCTATGTCAAGGCTTGAGACACAGAAGCATAGCAGCCAAGAGGTTTCTTGACCACCAGTTGAGTCACCCATTCATCATCAGAGTTCACCGGTAGTGGGAAGTAGTGTCCAGTCGGCTGAGCCGTTTCCCTATGCATCTCTAAAGGTTAGACTAACATTTCAATTGAGTACATGACAATAAGATTTTTCACTTGATCACTAATATAATCATAGAGGAATTCACAATTTTATCTAAACAAGTTCCACATAACACTCAGGCACCCACTGAGTGCCAGCTGTTTTTACAAATTGAGTAGAAGAGGTCATGGTGGCATGGGGAAAACTTTTCCCTTCAGTTCCAAGTGATATTGTGCACGGTGAACCACTCCGACATTACCATGCACGAGTGCTTCTAGACGAATTTGTTGCAGAGCATGGTGACGTCTGTTTACCGGTGCCGATCCCATAAAGAGTACCTTGCGTTCCGCACAAACTGCGACAGTGCAGTGGCCAGCATGATTGGTCAAACTCCCTGGGCAGGTATTTACTCTAACCGTTGCTATAAAACTATTGATGTACCACCTTGCATCCATATACTTAATTAGTTAATATCATAGGATATGAGCCGACCAAAGACTGATAAGGGAAAAGGAAAAAGAATTGCTACACCTGCGCAATCAAAGGCATCCACAAATTTCGTGCTTAGACCTAATTTGGTGGAGAAAAGAATATTGGCCGGCTTGTCGACTAATATGCAGATTTTGCACTCATCGTTGTTGCTGCTACCACCTCATTGTGATTCCCTCACTGTGGAAGATCCCGAGCGGATATTTCACTATCAAGTTCAAGGAGAAGATATACATCGATTTGGGATGTATATATCCGACTTCGAGGAGTGTTTCGGGAGGGATTGGTTGAATGTGTCGATTATCAAGTCAGCCGCCATGTGAGTGACTTCTACCTTTTATATTTTGAATTCATTGATCGGTGATGAATTAGATGTTTGAATAAAAAGTTAATGACTAATGATATTACCTCATAGGTGGGTGCATAATAAGGCGATCAATGTCTATGAAGATCACAGATTCGGATTCCTGTGTCCTGCTATGTGCAGTGAAGTCCAGATGACAAGTGATATGGAAGGCCTTATGCAATATATGACGAATGCCATCTTTGAATGTTCTGACAAGTCATTTATTATGCTGTCATATCATTCAGGGTATGATATTTGACTATTTCTCTTAGTATTATCTAAAACATATATTTTGTGTTAGTTGTTTAATGATTTCAACACATTGTGTAATTTGTGGACAGTCGACATTGGTCATTGCTTGCTGCTGGTGATGTTGAAGCACCCACGAATCTTGCAATTTGACTCACTTGGTAAGGGTGCCAAGAGACCGAAGATCTCCACCGCAATACTGAGGTAATTAGTTTGTTATCGTAAACAACAATTATTATTACTTAACATTAACTGTTTCATAACTTGCTACTGATGCTTAAAAACTATATATATTGCTGATGTATATAGTTCCATGAGAGCTGCATTATCTCTCCAGAATAAAACAATGAAGAGTAACATCCCTTGGAACATTGTCAAGGTACTCTATTAATTGATAAATTAATTGTGATAATGTTTAAACTTGTTTATAACTGTCAATATGTGTGTTTGTATAGTGTCCGGTGCAGGCTGGGGGTTCAGAATGTGGATACTATGTCATGAGATTCATGAGTGACATAGTAGGAGCGTCGAACCTTTTACCAGAGCACTCGTTAGACAAGGTAACATTCTTTGAAAGTTTCATTTATGCTCTTTACATGTTGTTAGACTTGTACGTTTTAGATTAATGTTCATTTTTTTCAAGGCTACGAAGAAGTGTTCAAAGGTGGTCAATATGATGATGCTCAAATTGTTGAGATGCTTGAGGAATGGTCGGAGTTTGTCTGCACATGTTTAATGAATTAATGATCATGAAGATGTTTTGTGACCTTTTTCAAGTATGTAATTGTAACTCTGTACACTTGTGGATGGTGTAATGGTAGATTTGAATTGTAATGTGGTTTTTTATTTGTAATGAAAGTGTGTGTAATTAAGTGTAATTGCATTGGTGTTAACTCTCAAATTATGGCACATCGTTGATATTAATTGGGAGCTTTTATAACTTTTTAAATGTGTGCTGGAGCTCCCTGTGTGGATGAAGCTTTATTACAGGTCTTATTGAACCAAATGTGGTGAATATATATATATGCTGGGATGGGAAAAAAACAAAAAAAATGGGGGGGCTATTTCGGCGGTTCTTAGCTTAGAACCGCTGAAATAGATACAAAAATAGGCCTATATCGGCGGTTCTTAGCTAACAACCGCCGAGATAGACTCATGGTGCCTTCTGGAATTGACCGATGCTGAGATTGACCATGAGTCTATCTCGGCGGTTGTGAGCTAAGAACCGCCGAGATAGACATGTCGGAATTTGATTTTGGCGCCCACCTATTTCGGCGGTTTTATTTACAACCGCCGAGATAGGTATACCTATTTCGGCGGTGCTCATTTCTGCGGTTTACAACCGCCGAAATAGGCCCTTTACAACCGCCGAAATAGGCCTTTTTTCTACTAGTGAATACCGTAGTTATTAGCGGCAGAGTGGTTTCTATCAGAGGGGAATAAGTGGCATTAAAATCCCCTCCAATAATCCAAGGAACATTATCCATACTTGGATTTGATTCAAACACTCCCATAGTTGACTTTGCATATGAGAAACAAGACGGGCATACACGACCGTAAAAAGGAAGGAAAAATTCCCCTCCCTAACCTCGCAATGAATGAATTGGGGATTGTTATCAAGGATACGAATAAGCACATGGTGTTTCCAGAACAACCAAATACCCCCTAAAAACCCTTAGCATCAACACGAAAAGCTTCATCGAATCCTAACTTATTACAAACAGACATAGCTAGTTGGCCACTAATATGTGGTTCCATTGTAACAGCAATATCAGGTTATTAACATGAATCAAATCCTCCATAGCCCTATGAAAGCTAGGTTTTAAAGCACCATGAACATTCCACAGAATGATGTTGTTAATCATTAAAGAGAGACTAGAAAAGAAAGGTGAGATAATTACGTACCAAAACTCCCAGGAGTATCATCCTACTAGCGGTGGCCATCATTGAGCACAAGAGCTCTTGAATCCGGAATCTGGGGTTGAGATTCAGCTTGCACAGGGCTTATGAGTTGAAACTCATAAACAGAACCATTGGGACCAACACCAGATCAAGGACTTAGGGTACATCTGCGATCTTCACCATTCAGGTCTCCACTTGCTTTAGGAAGACCCAAATCGGCAGTCTTTACTGGGTTTGCCGCTCCTTGAACGCGCTGGCCACCCGAGGGATCTTCCTCTCTAGCTTCAAGCACTGCGAATTTCGATTTTCCCCCAATATCACTTTGGACCTCAATCACTGGCTTCGAATTAGGTTTATGATACTTTTTTACTATGTTCTTACGTTTTGGAACCATCCAGGACCCATAGTCGTCCGTGATGTGGGCTAATGAATTGTCGGTCCGTTCTTTGACCAGGACGACACCATTCTCTTGATGAGCTTCATCTAACTCTTTCTTCAAACGGGCAAGAATCATCTTTATGCCCGTAGCAGCCGCATTTAAAGCATACCAAATGAAGCCCCTTATACTCGATCTTCATGACCCAACGTCTGAATTTGTACTGGCCAGGAGGGGTTTAGTAAGATCAACCTCAATCGCCACTCTAGCAAGTCTTGATTTCCCAAACAGAGATGGAGATAAGTCAACCTTTTTCACTTTTCCCACTCTCGAACCGACCAAGGACAAAAATTCCTTGTTATAGTACTCACTAGGTAGATCAGGAAACCTTACCAGAATCTCCAGAGAGGAGAGCGCTTCTGTACTGGGATTAAAAATCGGTCTCCATCGTCGAATTGGGAGGTAGTGGTCCATTATGGGCCACGGGCCTTCAGAAAGGACATAATCAAGATCCTTTAGGTTGTTGAAAATGATCGTGAAGAATCCGTTTGAGAGATCTTTCATCGAGATATCGCTTCGAGTTTTCCATTTGTTCTTTAACCTATCCCTAAGGATGTGCATCGGGAGTGATTTCCCCAAAATTTTAACTATCAGTGCTTTCTGCCAAGGGGCCCTGAACTGGAGTTTCTGTTCCTTCGAGAGGCAAATTGATGGACATTTAGGGTCTTCCTCGTCCATTAATTCTTCTTTGTCATCGATGATCTCCTCCAGTGCCTCATAGTTTATGCTCTAGTACTTACCCACCGAATCGCTCATCGCAGCGTCCTTGAAGTTCATACCCAGCACACTTGACTAATCTTGAGATAGGAGTTCCATATTCTTAGAGAAATCACCACCGTTCTGTCGCTTATTTGCTGACTGGTGCGGTACGGCCGAAGCATCCATGGAAAGAAATTCCAAACAACACAACTGGAGGGGATTGGAAGAAACGATTAAAGTGGACGAAGGTGGCACGAGTAGTGTTCCGAATGAATCGTGATAAAAGAAAAGGAATTCATTATTATTTAGTTCTTTAAAAATCCGATGTTGTTTCATTTAATAAATGACGTCGTTCGGATCAGATGGGGCGACAAACGCAGCCGTCGCGAATCCGTCGCTGGAGCTAGGAAAAATGACGTCATTTTTTTCAAAATTTAAACATAATCCCGGGGCAAAATCATTTAATCAAAACGACGTCGTTTGGATCAAAGTTGGTGCCATCACCTTCCCCACTAATTTCCGTCATCAATTCGTCTCTATTAACACTCTGATATTTTTTGTTTCTAGTCTGTCTCTAATAAGTCTATAATCAGAGACAGAAATATTTCATCTCTACTTCCATAGCTAAACAGGATTTTCTAGTAGTGTCTATTAGTGATATGCGTAGATGAATGTCCAAGTCATTGATGCCCGGTATCAAAGGAGGTCAGAGATCCCAGAAGAAGCCTTGTAGTATGCACACTTGGACTTATTTCAGTAGGAAAAATGTAAACTCCATTCTAATGAATCGTGTAGAAGCACTCTCTTTGTCTTGATGTCCTTCAAAACAATAAATTTGGCATAGAACTTGAAGTAAGTGTTGTTGTCTTGACATAATTGTCTAACAGAAAATCAAATGTTTGTTTAGACATTGAGTATGGTAAATCTGAGACAAATGGAAAAGTGTCAGTAGAGTAAAGAGTGCAACCTGATCCCGTTAAGTGATTGGCAAAGAGGATCCATCACCAAGAGTGTCGGTATCTGGCCATGAGTATTCATGAGTAGCTATATTAAGTCGAGATATATCACCAGTGAAATGCTGAGTGGCTACAGTGTCAGGCACCACTCAGCATAGTTTAATTTGCCTGTAGCATTAACACAGAAAGAGAATGGTGGGTTGGATTATAAGAGTGGTTGTATCGGTGATAACAAATAGCAACAACATGACCCTTTTCTGGCATATCTGACATGTAGGCATGTGATCAGCTTGACCACCAAAGTAAGTAAAATCTCTTCCTGAACCATCTCTTCCTGATAGGAAGAAGTTGTTACCACGACCTCTGTAAGAAGAGTTTCTTTTACTGAATTATGTTGTGTATCTGAAGTACCATAAGACTTGCCTCTTCCTGAATTAAATTTCCTTGTTCTCTGCCTCCTTCGTAATTTTTAACTGTGGCATTTACTCAAACAGTTTCTGCCACTTTCTTGTTATTCTACTACAGTATATCTTCGGAAGTGAGCAGAAAATTAAAAATCTGATGAGGGGTGCAGATATCAGTACGGGTGATTATATTTGTAACCACCGACTCATATTCTTTGAGCAAACCTCGAAGAATATATAATTGAAACTCTCTGTTTGTAACCTCGTGCCTGTGACAGCTAGAGCTGATGATAAACTCTTGACACGGTTATAATATGTAGTATTATCTTCATCACTCTTCTTGGTTAAACTAACCAACTTAAGATTGAATTGACCGAGGTGTGCTGTTGTTTGTGCAACACATGATTCATGCAGTTCTTGCCAAACTGTAACATCAGTCTCTAGCTCAACCACTTGTCCAACAATAGATGGGGATAGGGAGAGAAAAAGAATGGTGATCAAAAGTTGCTAGATTTACCATCAGCTCCTGAAGCTTCCATGAGAACTAGAGTAGATATAAGAAGAAAACGGAGACAAAAAAGGCCGCTGGATCCAGATGTGGATCGAGAAAGAAAAATCACCCACATCGGCGATTGCTAGCTCTGGTATCATGATAGTTTAGTGAGAATATAAAATATAGGGAAATTTCATGAAATGCCACTATATTTTTTTAAAGTCCATCACTATGTCATTGACCGGAATAAAAAAAGATAAAAATACCCCTACAAGTTATTAAGGTATTTTTAAAGTTCACAATATGCCCCCATGTGCTAAAAAATCACTAAAATTCACAAAAATTCAAAATATTATAAAAATATAATTAACTATATAAATATTTAAATATTATAAATATATATTATAAAAATAAATTAAAATATCAAAAAACATTGAAAAAAGTAAATATTTCTTAGATTTTTAAAAAAATTATTTAGTACCATAAAAAAAGAATTAAACACATAATTTATACTAATTTTTCTACAAATTGAGACCAATATATTAGCATAATTTATACCAACTAATTACCATAATTTATACCAATTAATTACTAAAAATTTTACCATACATTTTTATATTATTTTAGTCTAGCAATTTTAATTATTTATTCAAAAAATTATTTTTAGTTAATAAATATATTTGAAAATTTATTATTTTAAAATTTACATTCTAGTTTACAGATCACTTTATGACATAATATAATTAATTTTGAAAAAATAATTTAAATTGATATAAAAAAGATATTTTAAAAATGTATGGTACAAGTTATGGTAATTAATTAGTAGAGTTATGGTGCTTAATTTGTAAAAAACTTAGTATAAATTATGTTAAAAATTACGACTAGTACCAATTTTCTACCAATTAAGCACCAGAACTTGTACCAATCAAGCACTAGAACTTGTACCAATTAACAAACAGAATTTGCACCATACATTTTTAATTATCTTGTTTTTTATCAATTTAAATTATTTATTCAAAATAAATTATATTATGTCATAAATTCATCTACAAAATTGAATATAAATTTAAAAAATTCCAAATATAAATTAAATATTTAAAATAATTTATTTTGAATAAATAATTTTAATTGGTAGAAAAATAATTAAAAAATGTGTGGTAAAAATTATGTTAATTAATTGGTATAAATTATGGTAATGAATTGGTTTAAATTATGGTACTATATTGGTCTAAATTTGTAGAAAAAATAGTATAAATTATGTGTTTAAAACTCTATATTCTTTTTTATGGTACTATATCATTTTGAAAAAAAATCTAAGACATATTTATTTTTTTCAATGTTTTATGATATATTTATATTTTTTATTTATTTCTTTAATTTTTATAATTTTTAAATATTTTTATAGTTATCTATATATTTATAGTATTTTGAATTTTTTGTGAATTTCAGTGAATTTTTTAACACTTAGTGGCATATTGTGAAGTTTAAAAGTACTTTGTTAACTAGTAAGGGTATTTTTGTCTTTTTACTTCTGGTCAAGGCATGGCATAGTGACATTTCATAGACTTTTTAAAAATATAGTGGTTTTTATGACTTTCTTTTTTTAGAGGCATTTCATGAATTTTCCAAAAATATTGTGGCATTTCATGAAATTTCCCTAAAATATATGTATTATACGTTGTGTTACGGTGAGATTAATTTTTGTGTACATCATCAAGATATATATAGATATATGTCGGGCTAGTTATAGACCTCATTCTTTTGTAAAGTTGACTCAAAAGTAGGGCTGATATCAGTTGTCAGCTGAAGATAGAAAAATAGAGATAAATATTAAGTAAAACAAAATGTAAAAATTTGATATGACAATTGATGTATATGACCTATAGAGAAAAATGGGCTGGTGAAATAAACTCGTTGCGTATCCTAATGGACTTATTAAACATAATGGGCCAAGCCAGAGGTAAAGCGGAAGAGATTCTCTTTAATACGGTTATACTTATACTCACTCAAACACGCCGACTTATTAATGTGATTGGGTAACAAACTTGTAATATGGTTCTCGGTTTTATTTCAACATTTAGCGGACGTCATTGGAGGGGCGAAGATTACGTGACGGAAACTAGTTTTCCGTCTGCGACGGAACTTGCATGCGTATTGGAGGTAGCAGTGCAGTAAAGTCTTTTTTATTTTTAATATACTGTAAGGATAGAAGTTTGTAAGATTTAGGAACTTAGGAATTTGCATGCATTTTTTTCATAATAAATCATTATAAAATAATTTATCATTTATATAAAAATTCTACATGATTATATACACATAAATATGATTATTATATAATAGTTTTTAAATTTTATAATATATATATATATAAATAATGGAACATATATCAATTCAAAAATATATCTTAATCAACTGAACATTTTTGTGTAAAAATAATTACTAATTTAAAGCACTAAAGCTATTTTTTAAATGAAAAAGTTGGCAAATAATACATTATATATATATATATGAAAAAATGATTATACACTATGATTCATACATTATAATTATGAGAACGGCTAAAAGAAATATATATAACAGTTAGTATCATCATTTTTTAATAGTGTTGGAAACGATTATACAAGTTTGTATACACGTTTCTAATAATTGGTGGAAGCTTCAATAAATTATCGTGAATATGTAAAAATCAAGGTTAAAAAAATGCGTAAAATTGACCAACAACTCAGTTTATCGTTTTCAAACATTTATCAGCTTCTGGTTTATGAATCAGTCAAGCTCTGTAAATTGATGAATGTTAAGAAAATATTCTTATCCACAATGATTCAATAAGAACGACCAAGGGAAAAGATATTTAACAGTTGGTGTCGTCTCTTTATAAGAGTGTTGGAAACGATTATTCGTGGATACATAAAACTATGGTTAAATGAACGCGTAAAATCGACTCCAACGACTCAGTTTATCGTTTCCAAACGTTTATCGCCTTCAGGTTTATCAATCAGTCAAGCTCTGTAAAACTGATGACTGTTAAGAAGATATCTTATACACAATATTCAATGAGAACGACCAATGAAAAGATATATAACAGTTGGTGTCCGTTTTCTAAAAGTTGGAAACATTATTGAAGGTGTGTGACATTTTAAATCATGAGTGGAAAATTTTATAGATTATCAGGATACGTAAAACTATGGTTAAATGCATAAATCGATCCAACGACTCAGTTATCGCTTCCAAACATTATCAGTTTCAGTGTTAATCAATCAAGCAACTCTGAACTGATGAATGTTAAAAAATATTTGTATACACAATTATTCGATGAGACGACCAAGGGAAAATATATATAACAGTTGGTGTCGTCTTTCTATAAGATTGTTGGAAACTGTTATAAAGGTTCTGTATATGTTTATAAACATCAGTGGAAACGTTTATAGATTATCGTGGATATGTAAAAATATGGTTAAATGAATGCGTAAAATCCACTCCAACGACTCAGTTTATCGTTTCCAAACGTTTATCGCCTTCAGGTTTATCAATCAGTCAAGCTCTGTAAACTGATGAATGTAAGAAGAGATTTCTTATACACAATGATTCGATGAGAACGACCAGGGAAAGGATATATAACAGTTGTGTTGTCTTCTTTTAGAGTGTTGGCAACAATTATTGAAGGTTGTGTACATGTTTATAATCATGAGTGGAAACGTTTATAGATTATCGTGGATACGTAAAACTATGGTTAAATGAATGCGTAAAATCGACACCTCCAACAACTCAGTTTATTGTTTCAAACGTTTATCGTCTTCAGGTTTATCAATCAGTCATGCTATGTAAACTGATGAATGTTAAGAAAATATTCTTATACATAATGATTCGATGAGAACGACCAAGGGAAAAGATATAATAGCTGATGTTGTCTTTGTATAAGAGTGATGGAAACGATTATAGACGGTTGTGTACATGTTTTTAATCTTCAGTGGAAACGTTTATATAATATCGTGAATACATAAAATCCAAGTTAATGAATACATAACATCGACTCCAACAACTCATTATATCATTTCCAAATTATAGCCTTTAGATTTATCAATTAGTCACCCTTGTAAACTGATAATGGTAAAAAAAAATATTCTTAAACACAATGATTTGATAAGAATAGTCAAAGTAAAAGATATTTGACAATCAGTATCATCTTTTTAAAATAGTGATGGAAACAATTATGGAAGGTTGTTGTAAATATTTATAATCATTAGTGAAAAACGTGGTAAATTATCATGGATATATATATTATATATATATTATATATCTATATATATGATTATATAGATGTTATAAATAGTTTAAAATGTATATATGATAGTTGATAAATTTTAATCATCAACCTACAATATATTTATGATAATTATTTATGATAGTTGATATATATTTTCATCCTTTAAAAACATAATTTTTTGGGTTCAATTGCAATTAGCTTTTTTTTCTTTGTCCTTTAAATAAAAAATTAATGATTGACTCTATACCTAAAAAAATAAATCGATTGGATCATTAGAATTTAGTCTCTAAAGTATTGGTTTTTTTATAGTTTTGAATGTGTATATCCTCACTATTTTATTTGATTAAATTAATTTTTGTAGGATTTATTATCGTTTTATTGTAAAATAATATTTTTCTTTGTATTTGTACTTATTTTACAACTTCAAATGTACATATTAAAGCTTTAAATTTATACTTAATTTTTTTTAAATACTTATTGATTATTCCCTAGCTAAGTAATAAACTGTAAGATTATCAATATTATTTTACTTATGTATACAATATTATTTAGATGAAAGTATATTTATGTGTTTAAAAAGTAAAGGTGAAATATTACTAATCTATTATAATCATAATAATTTATTATGGCACAACCAGCATACTAATCAAGGATTTCAATAGTACGATACGGTAAGAAAATATAATCAACCAACAAAAATACTGATTCCATTACGATGTTGATTCAGGTCATATTTGAAGTGTCAATTCTATCATATATAACTTACTAAAAGGCCGTCCACATTGTTTCGTCAGTGACGGAAGAACTTCGTCCGTCACCAAATCTCAGCCGTCATTGGAGGTATGATTTTATCTATAAAATAGTGTATTTATGGGAGACAGCATCACATTCACAGTCAAGCACACTTTGAAATGAAAAGAATGGTTTGAAGAGGTAGTCTTTTTGACGAAGATAACATGAAGGGGGGCTTTACTTTACAACGAGAGACAACAGCAATGTACAAACACCAGAACGACCACGGTATAATTTTTTTCTGGTGTACTGTTAACGAAGGCCTACATGTAAGGCATAGCCCCAACAATGAACGCTCATCAGTTAAACAAAACAAGGGGGGGAACAGATACGATCCAAAGGTAAATAATAGCTACACCTGTATCTACAAAAGGACTCCCACCTCTCTAATTTTGTACGAGAAAGACTCTATGCCGCTTATACTTGTAGTAGTTCCTTTACTTTCTTCAAACCAGCAGCAAGTGAGGATTCTGTCTTCTCCCCTTCATCCAAAACCGCCGATAAATCATCTGCGTGCAAATCCGGTTGGCTTAAGTTCCTTGCAAATCCCGTGAAGATTGGAAAATGCTCGGGAGAGAAGAAGTCAGCTCCCATTCTCTGATATATGAACAAATCCACCACCCTTTCCTCCTCATCATCCTCCTCCGTCAAGTTCTTCTTGATCTGCTCGATCCCATCAGGTGTGCCCGACACCGCTGAGTTTTCACCGGAAACCCGTACATTGTGCCTTTTGCAGCCTCCTTGATCTGAGAAACAAGTGCTTCAGGACAAGAGTTTTTTGGTTGAAACTTATCAGCTACATCGTCCATCCCTGGCAATACCAGCCTGGTTGAGGTCCTCCCAAACATCTCAGCCACAGGTTCATACCCATCCCTGCCTTCCGTGTTGTAGAACCCGGCTGTGAGCTCGCGAGGGTGCGACCTGGTTCCCAGCCTCTGGTGCATAAGTGGAATCTTTCCCGAGATTGACACTGGTGTGTCTTTAAAAATCGATGAAGCCATGGAGAGGAGGCGATCGCCGTGATTGATGAGCTGGGTAGAGTACCATGAGAGGAAGAATCTGCCATATGCCGTCTCCCATGATCCTCCTTGTCTTTGAAGAAGGTCTTTATGGTTGGTGACTGGTGATAGGCTGGTGCATCGTGGGGACCGCCAGACCCCCACAATGGGTCCCGCTTGACTCCGCATGCTGTTTCAGATTGGCTAGGATGTATTTGTCATAGCACTGGAATTCACCTACGCCCACACAGCTGTCGGTTTCAGGTTTCCGACGCCATGATGGGTAGGAAGCTCACCGTTTGGTCCCAATCCCATTATAATCCCCTGAAAACAAACCAACAGGAATATCATCATCAGTACCCAATAAGTTTATAAACCATTCATAAATCAGAGCCAAAAAACCAACCAATTTAGGACAAAATCAGGTAAGGATCTTACAGAAATCGTCGAGCCCATCTGTGAGCTGAAAGATGACTTGAAGCTCTCACAGAAATCTCTGTAAACTTGAACTGGTGACATCCCGTCAAGAACAGGAAGATCATCAACCGCTAATGACAAGCAATCCTTGTACCGGTTACCCGATCTATCCGTGAAGAAAATGTCTGGATTTTTTGCGCCGATTTTACTGACCCATTCCGGGAGATTGATTTCAGGGTCCTCCCGGGAGCCATGGAAACACAGTGATACTTGGACCTTAAGCCCAGCTTTCTCAACTAAATCGACTATCTCGTGGTATCCGGACCAGTTATACTCTCCCCTTGCCTTCCTCTCGACTATTCCCACCAAATTGGAAGCTCCACCCCTTCAACCCCCATCAGCTTTAATGCCTTTAGTCCTACTGCAATGGCCTTCATATGGTTCACGGTGTTGCATTCTGATACGGTATTTAAAGGCAGCCCCACGTATAATCTGACACCTTCGTTCTGAAATACGCAAATTCAAGATCAGTTTCAATATAGGACGGAGGGAGGTAGTATGTTTTTGTATGAGTCGTATGATATTGATGGAAACGACAATAACAGTCCATGTTTGCTTGAAAAAAAGACATTAAACAGTCAACGATATGACTGATTTCCAGTTGAAAAAATGGAGGAAAAACATTAACGTACCCTTTTGGATCTTCTACCGGCTAAAACATTCTTCTCCTTCGCAACAACAGCACCGCCAGCGTGGGAGGCCTTGATAGAGAATCGTAAACTTGAGATATTCAAATTCTTCTTGGATGAAGAGACAGACACCCTTGTCCTCGGAATTGAATCACCACAGTCATCCCTAGTCAAGTTACAAAACCCTAGTCCCAGCTGTGTGGAATCTACGGTAATCCTCTTCCCAACCTTAACCTGAGAGCTTCCGATCACCGATATCGCCATGTGTTTACTATTCTCCTTTCTCTCTATTACGGGAGGAAGAAATGTAAAGAAAAATTCTGACTTCTCACTCTGGTATCCTCCCAACTATTAAGGATAAGAGGATCCCCAAATTGTCAGAATCAAGGCGAGATCGGCGAATCGGAAATTGGACAAAGAAACGGCGATGGCACCTGCGGATCTCAGAGAAGAGGAGCGATATGGGACAGGGAGCGAGAGGGGAGAAGCTTATCCGAATTGGATTGAAGCTCTACCGAATCTCTGAGAGAAAAATGCGATTCAGAGAGCTAAATTGACTGGTAGAAGGACCCGGAGTTGATGTGTGAGGAAATGAGAAAGAAAGGATATAGAGGATGAGGAGGAATTCGCGGTTATATAGGGGGGATCCAAGTTTTTTCTCTTTGTTTCTTCGTACAGAAATCTCTTGGTTGGTGATGGCAAATGGGCCAATGGACGAGAAGGCCTGAGGAGTAGGGTGTTTGTGCGGGGCAGAGAACAAGTACGCTGGCGGCCGATCAAAGTCTGACACGTGTCGAGGTTATAGGGGCGGGCGTGTTTGGGCCTCACGATTATTTTATTATTTTGGATCAGGGATAGGATAGTAGGCGTTTTTTTTTGGTATCTCACAGCGTTTATCCGACATTGTTCCCAGGACGTGGCGATTGGATAATTGCAAATTATTCAGTTAATTTAATTCGTAATGGAATTTATCCCGTTATCATGTGGATATTGGATAAGGCTGAAATGAATATGGGGAGGGGTCATTTCCACCTTCCTTTATTGCTATGGCCCCATTTCTCTAAAATATAATTTTCATACAACTTTATGTAGTTACTATGGTTAACTAAACGATTCACATCTTGTAGACTGAATTGTCGAATGGAATTATGAAGATCAAAATGTGTTTTACATGTTGGGATCTATTAGAAATTCTTTTTTGGGGTATTAAATAAGTCCTAGTGTTACCTAATGTTTGTTATGAGAAAGGCATTGCTTCTTTCTTCTAAAATAAAATTTGTAAGGTATTTAGCAATTAGCTCTATTGATACACAAATACCCATATAACATGGACAATTATCTTTGCTTAAAAAATATTGTGAGAGATAATTAATATAATTGAAGTTGTTTAAAACTTTAATCAAATAAAGAAAGTTCTAAACATTATCAACTTTGTGTGTTTCCCACTGCCAAGATAATCATACCAATTATACTTCATGATCATAGACTGATCTCTTGTAGTAATTTGTGTATAACATAATTTTCAAGGTAGTAGATTTGCGCAAATTTGGATGAGTTTGTGAGTATTACATAGAGAGCTTTTGTCCCTATTACGAACTTGATTCAAAATGTGTAAAGATAAAAACGGTAAAAGGAAAGGCCAATCTTCACGCCATGCTTTAATAATTTAACTTAGTAAAGCTTATATTTATGTAAACTAGTGCTTAACTAAGGATATTAATTGTTCTAGATTTCATTTTCACTAAGGTTAATAGATAGGATTATGAATTTGTGAGATGTATGACTCCTACTGTATTTATCCTTATTTATGGCGAATCTCAAGATTCTTTCAAAAGAAAAAGACTAAGACTAGGAAACCCACTTTCTCCCCTCCTCTTTGTTTTGTGTGAAGTGTCTCAATAGACCTAGCTATAAAAAACTAGATGTTCAACCCATTTGATATCATCCAAGATGCAAGATAATCAAGCGTAGTGATCTATTTTTGTAAACGATAAGCTCTTATGATAAATGAGATTAGATCCGTTTGTTAAGCTTAAAAACACTTTGTTGATGATCTCTCTATTGCATCAGGACTCATAAAATCATGAGAAAGTGTTAATCGTTTCTTTTGAGAATCCAAGAAGTAGACTAGACAAGATGATGAATCTGATATGATTTGCCGAAAAAACTTCATCTTTTGAATAACCAAAAATTAAGCAAGGGCGCTGGAACTGAAAACGAAAATTTTAATTCGTTTTTAAGCTAGAATCGAATCATAAAAAAGAACCAAATTGTAAAAAATAACTTTTAAAAAGGAACCTAATTATAAAAAGGAACCAAACTATAAAAAAGAACCGAATTATAAAAAAGAACCGTATTAGCCAATATTTCCATATATGTAATTCGTTATTCGAGTAAACCAAATTACTTAACCCTGGAACTGAAAACCAAACAGAATAATATTTCGGTTCTACCCGAATACTGAATAACCACAAATTTCTAAAACGGTTAAAATTTTTGGTTAAAACACTGGATAATTTCAGTTCTGGGTTATAACCGAATAACCGGAACCGAATGCTCACCCTAGGAGAGTGTGGAAGTGGCTGCAATGAGTGATTATCGTCCTTTTGAATCACTAGAAGATGTCCAATTCATTTGAGTTCTGAGAGCTGGTAGCTGGTAGCTGATAGCTGATACGGGTTAATATGAATTGATGACTGATTTCAAAACTATATGATTGTGTAAAAATCATTGTAAGTTAGCCTTTTGTATTTGATTTTTTGAACTAATTAACCAACTGATAATACGTAAACCAACTGATAATGTTGTTTTGAATAAACTTTATGAGTAGATAGTGCCTGGTCCATAATACCCCCCAAGAAAGAACTGAACTGATCCAACTAATAATGTGTAAATAAATTTGTGCAAAAAGAATAGAGTTTAATTCATTGCATCAGCGTATGTGAGAGCTTATTTCCAGCGACAAGTTGGTAGAGAATCAAATCCAGCTCCGTCTGGATGGTTATAGAGAAATAGAATAATCTAGTTCCACTTAAAAAGTTGCAATAAACTATGAACAAGCAGAAGCACTTGGAAAATCCAATTGTTGGAATCAAACATAGAATTGGACAGATTGTCCAATTAATTCCGGGTTGTGACAAAACATGCTAAAGGACCGCACTTGCCAAGTGCGGTCCTTTAGCATTATGTGAGGCGCCAGCCGCCCTCTCCTCCCTATAAATACCCCATCCTACCTCCTTATTCTTCACACAATTCTCCAACTCTCTCTTAATCTCTCATATTTACACTCTCATATTGTCTTGTTGGGTTATCTTGGTAGGAGTAGTAGGAAAAAAATTTGCAAGCGAGATGGCAGGAAGGTATGCTAGAGCAGCTGGAGGACCCATGCCGGATCAGACGGATTTGTTTTTCACTACAGACGACTCACATCTCTTATGCGATTTTATCTGGACGTGAGGTTAATATTTTTATTACTAAAATGTTTTAATAGTTAGTTAAAATTAGTATATTTAGATAAATTTAATAATTAAAATTAGTATAATTAGAGAATTTATTTATAATTGAATTTAGAAGTTTTTACCGCTTATGAATAGAGTACTGAAAGGGCGTGGGGTGCGAAGTTGGTTGAAGCCCCCCATAGATTGATTGCCCCACTGATACACGCTACTGGGTTATGGGGTCCTGCTAGGTTAGTGACCAAAGCTAATAATTTTATATGCAATGCTTTGGTCGAGAGATGGAGACCGGAGACACACACTTTTATGTTTCCATTTGGGGATGTTTCCATTACATTAGATGATATGGCATAGCTTTTTGGTTTACCTATCGAGGGTAGGCCAGTGATAGGTGATACCAGTATTAATGTTCGACGACTATGCACTAATTTATTGGGGAAGACTCCAGATCCCCAACACATCAAGGGTAACCATGTTATTTTAACATGGCTATCTGAAAACTTCCAAGATAATGATCCAGAGTTGACTGACGACGCCCTGCCTGCTATGAATGCTCAGCATGCTAGGGAGTACATGTCGAGGCTGCTTGGTGGGACCTTGATGCATCCTACCATGGAAACACTGTAGACTACTGTTATCTGTCTCTAATGGCGGACTTTGACGTGGCTGGCCAGTACAGCTGGGGCTCTACTGTGTTGGCTTGGATGTATCGTCATTTATGCATGGCCACACAGATTACATCTACGGGATACCTCCACTACAGCACCAGATTACTTACTGTATGGGCGTACTTGAGGATCCCTCGAATTTTTATACGCCAGACTAAGTAGATTGTCGATGATGCACCATTGTGTTATCGGTATGTTAACTTAACGTTATATTTTTTGATTGATTTATTTTCCTCGTTATTAAACGCTAGCTTATTTTAAATTATGTCTTTTTGAATGTTTGACAGATGGTCAAGGATGGACGATGCTCACATCCGCACTTTGCAGGATGCTAGAAATGTGATTGATTCTACGTCTACACCACCTACTATTGATGATGTAAGTTACAAACAGCCTCAATAAGTGCTTAGAATAATGTATTTTTTAATTAAAATATTTAACTCTTGTATTGCTACTGTAGTGAAGGTCGTTGCCTTATGTTGATCTCTCACACTACCAAGGAGCTGAAGCTTACGCGTTGGTAGTTCCTCTCATTCATTTTAATATTGTTGAGGGACAGCAACCAGATTGAGTCATGCGACAGTTCGGTAGAGGCCAACCTATTCCCGCCGCTCCGCTTGATTGTGACAGACTTCACAATCAAGATCGTTCTAGGCGTACCACCACTGACTGGGGATCTTACCTCGGTCCGTATGTGCAGCTGTGGGAAAGTAGGAATGACCGGCGCATTCCTCTTCACACGTATCCTTTATCACGACCGTTGGGACCTCAGTCTGTGTACATGCAAAGTACTCACTGCACATTATCCATTGGTTCACACCAGATGCATGAAGAAATGCCGTTCTGGTATTAATTTTTTAAATGTCAATATTTTTGTTTATACTAGTTATAAATTAATTTGTTTGTATAATTATCTCTCCATCATTTTTCTTCTTAACATATTTTTCTTTTGTAGGGACAAGCAGTGCAGCAATTCCCGTATATGTCGTAGGATACTGATAGCAGTCAATATGCAAGGTACATGGCTGATCAGACTGGAATTTATGGGCACATGCGGTACGGGTACGCACAGCCAGAGGAGCATTCAGTCCCACCCCCTTCATTCCAGGTGTTCCAGCCAAATTGGGATGCGATTGGTAATGATGCACCCCGGAGAGCTGTACACATGAAAAGACACAGTGAGCGGCGGCCAAGACAGCCAAGACACCATGATGACGCTCCTCTTCCTGAGCCTACAGATCTGCATCAGCATTTTGATGCAGCAGTTGACGCTGGACAGATGCAGTATGATGTAGCAGTTGATGCTGGACAGATGGTAGTGGTTGAGCAGACACCTTCGCAAGCACTACATCTGCAGCCTTATATAGGGGTCCAGACTTTGGTCCCATCCCAGTCGACTGTGTGGATACACTCCTCACCTGCAGACTCCAGCTCCATATCAGCCAGTACCGGAAGTTGGCGGTAGTACGGGGGGTAATGCGTGGTGGTCCCATGACTTCCTTAATTCGAGTTGGAATTTTAATTTGTCTGAGCTGTTGGATTCTAGTGGTAGTGTGGGTGCAGGCCCTAGTCAAACTTCACAGCATCTGACTTACCCTATTGCTACACCTTCTACACCCATAGATACTACACCACATACCCCGCAACCATCAGAGTATGGGATGAGCGTCGAGCAACGGATTGATTTGTTAGAGCAGATACCAACATCAACTCGAACACCTATTCAAAACCATGAGCTGGAGAGTCTGCGCATGCAGCTGCGATTGTTCAGGAACCCACCAGACAGATACGGTGATTGGACTCCTTGAATAGAGTATATCATGATTCTTGTGTTTTTGTGTTTGGACCTATGTTTATTTTCAAATTAACCAAGTATTTTGTTATAGTTGGGATTAGTAATTGTGAGATTACACTATCATTTGATTTTGATATTTGATATTGACGACATATTTTGAATAATCAAGCGACATCAGTTTATGCTATAAATTTGGGTACGCGTAGTACTACATGCACACATTATAGTATCCAAAGCTCACCTCATTCTGACTTCTACAAATGTTTCATAAATAAGGTCAAAGTGGCTAACATACACAATATTTAAACTATAAAAACTGCATCCTGGTGCGGTATTGCGAGTAGATTTTGAATAATCAAACGACATCCGTTTAGGCTATAACTTTGTGTACACGTAGTACTACATGCACACATTATAGTGTCCAAAGCTCACCTCATTCCGACTTCTACAAGTGTTTCATAAATAAGGTCAAGGTGGCTAACATACAAATATTTAAATTATAAAAAACTACATCCTGGTGCGGTATTGTGGGTAAATTAAAAGTTACCTAATTGTTTCCTGACCTTTGTCTCTCTATTCTATGTGCTATTATATTACGCCGCATCTCGTAGACCGACTCTTGTTCTACGAAATCATCATCACCAGCTTCAATAAGATCATAAATGACGAGTAAAGGAATATGTTCCATGAAGTTATACGCCATATAATTTTTCATCCTCCGATGTACTGATGTATCAGTCCGTACGTGGAATAAAGTCCATTCGTAATCGGCCTCCAGACCCAGATACACCATTGTTACTACGTTTATTGTGCCAAGAAGGGACCGTAAAGCACGACCTACTCATCATTACAGGCCACAAAGATTATTAGGATACGACATACTTATTTCTACGCGGCTATGCCCCATCCTTTGCTCGAATGTGCACCATGACGGCTGAAAGTAGCCCTGTAATTTACGTGCAACTGAAAGGAAACTCCATTAGATTTTGAGATCAATGTAGGTGTAAGGTATGAAGAATTCAAGTAGCAGGTAAGCAGAAAGACTTTGAGAGCAGTACATGAGGAATGAGTTTGGAGACCCATTGTAACACCCCAACTACAACCATACACTTAACAACAAATCGCAGCGGAAAACTTGACTCATCACATTACTTAACTCAATGGTGTTACACGCCGTTAACCACCCACGTGGCTAACAAGGCTAATACATATACATTGTATCGGTCTGATGGACTAGATTCCCGAGCATCTACACATTACTATCCCTTTCCATTAACAACAACCAACATACACAAACATTCCAACTGTACCGAGTATTTCAAACTAATGCCGATAACAATTCGGTCTTACTACACACCTATGATACATAAACAATTTAAATGGCTACCCATGTACAAACGACTACCCCCGTCCTACTCTCGAACGGCTTCTAGCTCCTTGTACCTGAAATAGGAAAGAGAAGAAAGGGTGGCCCCCAAGGGGCTCAGCACCTTTGCTGGTATGGTAATCCCTCAGCCTGCATGCTACCGGGCCACGCACAACTAATTGTCGTCTAGGCATGCGTTTATTATATTAAATCATGCATGTAACCATAAACACATAACACATTCACAAACAAACAACACACACAAAGCATAGCAACGAACAACACACATACACATTAGGAACGAGTCCTTTGAGGGAAACGAACCAAGCACTAGTTAGCCAACTTAGTGGCCTAGCGAACAATTTCAGTCTCATGTAAGCTTGTTACAAGATCATAATTAAATGTGTCGGACTTAGTATAGAACCGATCACACCATCTCACCATTATTTTATTTAGAGGTGTCGGTCTATATATAGAACCGAACACACCATACATCACAACTTATTTAAGTGTCGGATATAGTGACCCAATTACTTCGTATACATAATCCCCCTAGCCCGAACAACAATCGGGTAGGAAAGCCATTGATCTTAGGCTTGTGGGTGATTGAAATCCAAGAAGGAAAAACAATCATAACAGAGTGGGAGTCGAAGCGAATATAGACATCAACTCCCAAACAACTTTACACATGATTCCCCCTAGACCGATCATCAGTCAGAATAGGTAAGCTTGGATTAAGCTAGTGGGCGATTGAAGACCAAGAAGGAAATCAACCATAACATAACAAGAGGAAGGTAAAGCAAATATGGATACCCACTCCCAAACAACGCGCGACCGGAACAACCGGATTCCTCACCCCCCATAACATATTCATATAGTTAAGAGCTCCATTATGGAACTTATCACATACACACACCATAAGGTATTACACCGGTTAGACACACAAGGGTGGTAAACATACTTACACGCACAAACAATATACAACTAACTCACGCATAGTCGTGGTTAGAACGTTCCCATGTTTGGTTGTTAAATCCGAATACCGATCTCTTATGTGATCCTAGAGTCGGTTAGTTAAGTTTAACACATATTTGAGGTTAACGGTATCGGAATTAAACATGCCACATAAATGAATTGCTATAAACTCATTTCATGTTTTATCTTACAGGTGGCAACACTCAGAAATCACATTGGCATACAAGCCGGTGTAATCCGGTAGGACACAGGTTGCAAGAAAACCATACCTTGTCCTTGCTGCGAACGTGACCCGCCAGCGTAGTCCCTAAACATAATTAATAATGTCGGTTAATTAACTTACTTAACTTCAAATTTACTAAGTATTTTACATTATATGACATGTTTTAATGCACAAACTTATCCTTGATTTTCCTTCATTATACCCCTAGGGTTAATTACATAAGTCTATTCCTTTCTGTTTTTTTTTAAGTTTTTGGGTCGAACCGACCCACCGACCGACCCCACCCACTGGGTCGGTCCCTTCCAGTTTTCTCGGATTTGAAAATCCCTCTCTGTCCGACCCACGTCCGACCCAAGTCCTCTGGGTCGGCCATTCCAGCAATTTTTCCGTCTTTTAAACTCACCCGACCGACCCATGTCCGACCCAAGTCCCCTGGGTCGGACCGTTCCAGAACCACTTACTGGTGTCTTACAGAGGCCGTCCGACCCAACCTTGGTCGGTCCCCTGGGTCGGTCGACAACAGAACATGCCCAAAATTGCCAACCTTCTCCAAACTTTTCCTCAAAACCTCCTATATGTCCTAACACCCTTAGGCACTTCAAACATACCTTTAGCCATGCCTAACCCCTTAAATCACACACCAAAACCATCTTGACCATTACACAAATTTCTTACAAAATTCCTAGCACTTGTAATGTTTTCTCCTTAGGATTTCTAAGGTGAGTCATGCCTATAACTCCACTACCAAAATGTTATCTTACCATCCACAACCACTACTCTTAAAGCACTACTTCTCATAACATGACTTGAATGTGTATACACACCCATTGATCTCCAATCCTCCAAGACGCTAAGTCCATCATAGCAACTCAAGAACCTTAATCATTTTGTTTCACCAATTTAACACTTAACAATTCTTAGTACAACCTAGGTCACCCAACAACATTTAAACATCTAAAACTCCTTGTTTACTCACCGAATTTCGACATGGCCTTCTCCTTGTATCACCTTACACCACCAAAACACATAGTTTTTTCACTTTAATACCATCCAAGAACACTCAATGTCTCAATACACATCCTTTAACCATCAGACATATACCTTCACAAGAAACATTCTTACACAACAACACCTTAAACAACACTACATCACAATATAGTGCATAACTTAAATTGCTTGGCAATTAGGCCCTAAATAACATGGCTCTTAGGCCCTTAAATTGCTAAACCTTAAACACTGAATTTCCCACATATATATTGCCTTTGACCTGCAAATACACAACACAACATCATCTCATATGCCTTTTAATATTCCCTTAAGAACAATTCACTAGCTCTTTTGCATTGGCTCCTTAGGTATTTTATTAAGCAAATCAAGCTCATTTTTCCTAAGGCATTAAACTACATTGAGATAGTTTGGTTTACCTCTTTCCTTCAAGATTTTTACTTGAACCCTTTGTTCTTCCTTGTTTGGAAATCGGCAAGAGGACTTGGTTACTTGTCAATGTTCTAATCAATACACAAGTAAAACCAATAGCATTCAACTCAGTTCTTCACTCATTTACAAACCTTAGGTTATACATATTGTCTTAACACATTAGATAGTTGTTTTACCTTGGAAATAAAAGAGAGCTTGAATAAGCATCAAGAGAGGACTCCTCCTAGCCCTTTGAAGATTTAAATGGAGCTATGGAAGAACAAGAGAAGACACCATTAATGGTGAATTTTCGGACATATACAAAAACAAGGGGAAATGTTGTTTTTCTTTGGTTTTCCTTACCTTGAAGCAAAGGAGAATGACAAGGCATGAAAATATGAGCTCAAGCTCCTTCAATGGTGGATCTCCATGGCACCGAAATGGAGCTCTTGAAGATTTAAAAAGATAGAAGTGTGGAGCTTGGTCTAGCTAGAAGAATGGTGGTCTTGAAATTGAATTTGGACCATGGAGCTAGAAGTTACAAGCTATGGAAGTTGGAGATGGTGTAGTTTGCTGTAGCAAAACCGATGGGGGCTTGGGAGAAGATTAAGAAATCGGTGAGGATGGAGGAAAATAAGAGAATGAGGTGAGAGAGTACTCTTGTTAAGATATTTATGTAATAAAGTAGAATAGTACTTTACTTTATGTCTTCCTTTCTTTAATTGAATTGTAAATGGTGGTGACTCACCATGTTGGAAACCGGCCCCCTATAGCCAAATGGGGTATTTTGGGTCTTTGTTGACCAATTAAATCACTTAAGTTGACTAATGTCATAAACTAGCTTAATTTAGTTACTATTCACAAAACAAGGCACATAATTGTGAAATTTTTGATTTCCCATTGATTTATACTTCCTAATGTGATACTAAGTAGTACACATATTAATTAAAGAGTAATGATGGACATTTAGCCACTCAAAACCCATTTACAAGACAATTTTTCAAAAATGTGCTTTAAGACTCCTTAAAGCACATTTTGTGTTTTAACTTGTTTTCAAGCTTGGTTTTCTTTAGTAATTGGTTTAATATGTTCATTAACATACAAATAAGGTCTTGGTAAGCTTATTAGGTCTTAACCAAACTTATCCCAAGCTTAAAGCATATTTTTGCCAATACTGGCTTTAAGGTATTTATTTGTGTTTTGTTTGGTTTAGTTGTCTACCAACGTTTCCTAAGGACTTAATTAGCCTTATTAAATCATAATTGAATGTTATAAATTCTTGGTAGGCTCTCTGGGTCCTAACCAAGTCCACTCCAAGCTTAGAGCATGTTTTTGCTCAAACTGTGTTATTAGTACTTTACTGTTTTTACTATGGTTTAAATTGTACACTGATGCTTCTAAGGAACTTTTTAGCCTTAATATACCATGGTTTAACATTTAAACAACATACAAAGGTTTGGGGTATTTCACCCATACCCTTTTTATAATACAATAGTAACATTCACTGACAGTCCTAACGGCTAATGTACACCCGCATTTGCCTAATACGGTTCTTTTGCAATAGTAACGGTCACTGACATTCCCAACACCTAGTACAACGGATACTATACAACCGCATTTGCCAAAAGCGGTTTTGTTGCAATAGTAACGGTCACTAACAGCCCCAACGGTTAGTACAACATTTACTGTACAACTGCATTTGCCAAATGCGGTTGCTGTGCAACGTTATGCTCGGGCGCCGCCAGTTCTCCCTATAAATATTCCCCTCTCCACCCATCATTCCTCACACATCTCACAATCTCTCTCAATTACACAATATCCCTCGGAAATATACTCTCACCCTATAAGCCTGTCTCACCTTCACAAACGTTGCTCATGGATATCCCATGCACCGTGTTGCATTGCGTTGAAGCAATGAACAACCAATCAGGTTTGTATTTTCAAAGAACATATTCTACGCATCAATCCGATTTTGATATCCCCTTGGATATTACGTTCTTGGATTTTGGGAATCTTGTTGAGACGAGGCTGAAAGAGCAATACGGTTACCATTGCGTGGTCGAATCCATTCTCCATCGATTACTATTGTCTTCACATCCACGCCCGTTTTGGGGGCCATTACAGATAAAGGGTGACGCCAACGTAGAACAGATGATTCATCAGTTCGTCTTCAACCAACAATGTTATACTAGGGTTGAACTGTACGTGGTATATGGCTTCAGAGAGGACAACCCCTTACCGTTACCTCTAAGGAGGACTTGTCTAGGGGAAATGAGGGCTATCTACGGTGTTGCCTCAAGCGACGATGAAGAAGGAGGTCAAGGAAATGACGGCAACTAGTGTGTGGTGTTAGTATTTTTGTTGTCGGGATATCATCTTTCAACAACAAAATAATATGTGTTTGTGTTAAGTTTTTCACTAGTTAAGTTTTCCTAAAGTGACGGAGGTCACCTTCAAAAATTAACGTAATAACAGTGTACGATAGAGATCATCTTATATTAATAATAGTGTTATCATGGTGCATTAAGCGAATAAGATTGAAATCACAGAGGATACTACAAATCCATTACATAACACAAAACAATACATTCGTTCAGTCATCCTTATTATAGCAATGGATACTAACAAAATGTAACAAAACCACTTTAAACTGCCACTTCTGGATCGTAGTCGATCATAAGGTGAATTGCATCCACGTCGTCCTAGATTGGGATAAAGTTACATATCATGTTCCACACATCATAGTCGTTGTTTATCGGCATTGTATCCCAGCGTGGCCATGGATGAGTACACATAATCCTCCTATATATAATAGACGTGACACGGTAACGCTGGACGCCGTCAGAAATTGCTTCTTCGATCAACGATTTCAAGTGAGCATATGAGATATTAGGAAGATTAGGGATCTCAAGCCACTCCCTCTTCCTTCATCTGTGGGTTCCATTCAAAAACCGTACATGTTGAAAACTGGTACAAAATCCAAATATAGTTGAACCGCTAGTGTGTCCATTGCCACTTAAGGGAGAGGGAATGAAACTAGGTGAGATTTGTTTATATGATGTGCGCCTTTTATAATGAACAATTGAACAAAGAAGCTGCGTTTGGGAAATGCGGTTCTTGTTTTCCTCTTGTACATATAGTACAGAAAAAACAGTAAGCTACATAATTGACCGCCGTAAGTTTTTTTAGATTTTTTGTCTGTCAAAGGAGCTGCGTTTGAGTAATGTGGTTCTTGTTGTCTGGCTGTATGGATAGTACAATATAAATAGTAACTTACATAATTTACTGCCGTAAGTTTTTTTTACTTTTTTATCTGTCAAAGGAGTTGCGTTTGAGTAATACGGTTCTTGTTGTCTGGCTGTACGGATAGTACAGAATAAACAATAACTTACATAATTGACTGCCACAAGTTTTTTTTTGGATTTTTTATCTGTCAAAGGAGTTGCGTTTGAGTAATGCGGTTTTTGTTGTCTAGCTGTACGATAGTATAGAATAAACAGTAACTTACATAATTTACTGCCACAAGTTTTTTTTTTACTTTTTTATCTGTCAAAGGAGCTGCATTTGAGTAATGCGGTTCTTGTTGTCTGGCTGTACGGATAGTACAGAATAAACAGTAACTTACATAATTGACTGCCGCAAGTTTTTTTTGGATTTTTATCTGTCAAAGGAGCTGTGTTTGAGTAATGTGGTTCTTGTTGTTTGGTTGTACGGATAGTACAGAATAAACAGTAACTTACATAATTGACTGCCGCAAGTTTATTTTTATTTTTTATCTGTCAAAGGAGCTGCGTTTGATTAATGCGGTTCTTGTTTTCTAGCGGTACAGATAGTACAGAATAAACAGTAACTTACATAATTGACTGCCCCAAGTTTTTTTTTTATCTGTCAAAGGAGCTGCGTTTGATTAATGCGATTCTTGTTTTCTGGCGATGCGGATAGTACAGAACAAACAGTAACATACATAATTGACCGCTGCAAGTTTTCGTTTACTTTTAATGTTTTTAAAGAGCTGCGTTGGTTGGGTAATGCGGTTTTTTGTCCGGTCTATATATAGCGGGCTGTTACCGACAACTGCTCATATGGTTATTTCACACCAAAGGGTATTCCATTCCTCAACGTTTCACTCTCTTCCTGTGTTGAAAGGCAACAATGTTCATTCCATGCAAAATACACTTGCATTACATCCCGTCGTTTGTGATTGTGGTTTTCAATTTGAGTCAACAAAATATTCCATGATCCGTCCTCTTACCATTGCGCCTTTTTTCGACTATAACTATTTCAAATTCCTAGTTGAATGTAGTTTAGATTGCGGTGATGAGAAGTGCGTACCTACATCCATTGTGTATCGAAAAATGGTTTTCTCACACCCGATGCCATTCTGGAGCCAAATGGCGATAGCAAAAGATGAAGATGTACGTCTTATGGTTGAAAACTTCATGACCAACAAACGACGCATGGTCAAGATTCAACTACTGGTGGAATATGAACCAAAGGTTGATGGATAATTGTGTTAGACGTTGGATGACATTTTTTTTTACTTTAACAATTACTCTTCTATGTAGCTCCTGCTCCGTCAGGTTGTGCCTTAAGCAAGCACCCCAAAAATAATAAAATATCATCCTTCTGATCATATTTTACAATATCAATTTTATGGTTATATGCCTTAATTAATTATAATAATGTTCTTATATTGTTATACATTTTTTGTGGATTTATAGCGTTGACTAACAACACTGTACGGTTGGACATTAGTTGTATTTACTCATACTGCAGTACTGACTAAAATAAAAATAGGTCAAAGTTTAACATTACCACACAAACAACGTAAACATAAACGTAACTTACCTTTTTTTTGTGCTTGCTTAAGACATGACCTGACATAGCAGGAGCTACATATTTCACTAACTTAAAACACAGTACAAAGACAATTAGTGGCAAAAACACCGGAAAATGCAAAAACAAGGATTCACTAACTTAAAACATAGCATGAGCTATATTTCACTAACTTAAACCAGTTGCGGTCGAAGTGGCGAGATCCTCAAAGCCATTTTGCTTGTGTGCATTTTATCATATTTGTGGTGTCTCCACTGTCATCCGAAGAACTGCTAGGGTATCCATCGTATGATGGGAGTCTTCCGAACGGGATTGATTCGTATGATCCTTCCTTTCCTAAGGTATTGGATTCCACAGTGAGGTGTGTCAACGCATGTGTAGGCGATTCTACAACAAAGTTTGTAAGAGGATGTGTGCCCTCTGACAACCTAGCGGACGAGTGAACAACAAATTCTGTAAGAGGATGTGTGCCCTCCGACAGCCTAGTGGACGAGTGAACAACAAAGTCTATAAGAGGATGTGTGCCCTCCGAATGAGCGGGCGAGTGAACTATAAAGTCTGTAAGAGGGTTCGTTCTCGCTGAAGATTCTGCATCGGGCATTAAATGTGTACTGTCGCGTCAGAACATCCTGCAGATAAATAAAAACAACCACATTAGACAAATGCGGTTCCTGAAGACTGTAAAGTTGAAAACGTGTCACAGTCATATGTATTTGTACTGTCACGTCAGAACTTCCTGCAGACAAATACAAAAAGTACCGCATTAGACAAATGAGGTTCCTGGAGACTGTAAAGTTGAAAACGTGTCACAGTCATATGTATTTGTACTGTCACGTCAGAACTTCCTGCAGACAAATACAAAAAGTACCGCATTAGACAAATGAGGTTCCTAGAGACTGTAAAGTTGAAAACATGTCACAGTCATATGTATTTGTACTGTCACGTCAGAACTTCCTGCAGACGAATATAAAAACCATATTTGCCAAATGCAACTTCTTTGCATTCTCCTTTTTTGCTCGCTCGCCGATATATATATCCGCGTAATCACCAGATGGTTGTCCATTGTGTAGACTACCTCTCATACTATATACAATCAAAGTGTTATTCAAACCAGTTCTAACAAAGAAATTCTAGATCATATCTTTCCTCCCTCTAAACATCTTTTACATATTTCAAACTATCAAAAATACATCCAAAGAATGAATTACCATTCATTTTATCTCATGGATCTTAATCGTCAAAATTTACCCTCAGACGATGAAGATGATAAGTCTTACGTACCTGAAGAAGCCTTAGAGGAAGAAGATCTAGATGATCTGGATGTGGAGCCAGAAAATCTTCCAGACGACCCAGATATTGAGGATGATGACACCGGTACGTTTAACCCACATTGTGGTGCTAGTTCCTCATGATCATTCATGGGTGCTGGTTCATCGAATGCGCAGGCGCACGTTCCGTCATACATAAGCAATATCGATTGGAGTGTTGTGAATAGTATGCAGTCCGACGTATACATTACTGGAGCTTCGTACTGGAGCGTGGGCCAAGAATTTGTCGAAATTCAGTTATTCGAGTCTAAAGAAGAGCTTGTAACTGCAGTGCGCCAGGACCACATCCAGAAAATTTTGGATTTCACACCGGTAAAACGTTCGAGTAATACTTTCTACATCAGTTATAAGAACGAGCAAGGTGACTGTCCATTTTATCTACGTGCGGTGGCTTCCCGATACACGTTGAAGTGGAAGTTAAAAAATATGTTGCTCACACATGTCACCCTTACCTGAACAGTCAAGATCATCGTCAGCTAAAGTATCATTTTATCGCTTCATTTATCCTCTCTTCTATCAGAACAGACCCGACTATAAGCATCAAGAACGTGATACAACTCGTGCAGAACGAATTCAGCAGACGAATATCGTACCGAAAGGCTTGGCTAGCCAAGTGTGAGGCAATCGAGCAAATTTACGGAAATTGGAAGGACTATTTTGCCCAGTTACTCAGGTACCTTCTTGCAATTCAAAATTTTGTGCCTAACACCGTGGTGGACATGAAGTCTTGTGTGGAGACGAATGAGGATGGGGTTACGATTAGGAGGTTTGTTCGGTGTTTTTGGGCATTCGGACCATGCATTACAACTTTTCAATATTTAAAGCCCCTACTTCAAGTAGACGGTACCCACTTGTATGGTAAATTTAAGGGTACAGTGTTAGTAGCATGTGCTCAGGATGGTAATAACAAAGTTATCCCAGTTGCTTTTGCAATAGTCGAAGGGGAAACCAATGAAGCGTGGCAGTACTTCATGTACCATGTGTGTGGTCATGTAGTTGGCTTACGAAGTGGTATTTCTATCATATCGATCGTTGTCAAGGAATCATCAAGACGATGCAAGAGGAGGTATATTGGCGACCACCGTTTGGCTACCACTACTACTGTATCCGACACATTGCTTCAAACTTCAATGCAAGATTCAAAAACAAGAAGTTGAAAGACTATTTAATAAACACTGGTATTAATCTAGCACCTTCTTATATTTCATAGTTTCACACGCCATTACTTGTTGATGCTTACAACTGTACACGTATACCATATTGGAAATGCAGCTTACATGTTTTCAAGGGATAAAGTGGAAATAGGATACTGCATTTAAAGTCGCGAAGCCGAAGATTGTAACTTTTCTTGACCAACTACCCCTAGAAAAGTGGTGCAGAGCTTACGACGATGGTAGACGGTGGGGTCATATGACCTCTAATTTGGTGGAGTGTTTTAACGAAGTGATGAAGGGTGCTCGCATGCTACCGGTGAAATCAATAGTAGAGGTCACACTATATAAATTAATGGGATATTTTGTGCATAATGTCCAAACATATACTGCACAGAAATTCAAATGCTAGTTTACAGAGCATTTAATCAACACAATGAACGTTAACGGCCAGTACGCAAGGAGGCATGGTGTTATTTGTGACCCAGTAACACCTATTTTTGAAGTTGATGACCAAGGCGATAGTACTGCAAGACATCCTTGTGGAAGTTGTAACACCCTGGATTTTACCTCAAAATATAGCTAATAAATACAAATCTAACGGCGCAAACGGCATTAAAAACGGACCTCAAACGAGTCCTAAAAAGGCAAAATAGAATTGGTCCGAGCTTGTGTCCGGACATAGGAAGTTCGGACACAAGTCGAGAGTTGAGAAGTCTAAAATCAAAGGCGTCCGAACTTGTGTCCGGACTTTGAAGTTCGGACACAAGTCGAGTTTCAAAATCCGAAAATCCTTACGCGGTGTGTCCGAACATTGGTCCGAGCTTACAAGTTCGGACCTAAGTCGAGACTTGTAAGTCGACCTCGTCCTCGCATGCTGTCCAAACATTGAAGTTCGGACAGAAGTTCGGACACGACAAAACAGAGAAAACGTCTTAAACTCTCGGGGCCTGTCCGAACATGGATGTCCGGACGGACGTTCGGACAGGTCCCTGTATGCGTTTTAAACAGTAATACAGAGACCAAAAGTAAGCCAAAATTTTATACCATACCATATTAAAATCAACACAAGAAAAAACGTGCTTTTAAGCTACACTTAAACCATAGAAAACAGCGGAAGTCTTACTTGTAATCCAAGGTGCTACCGCCACATCCAAACCCTTGGATGCTCAGGCTATTAAACCACAAAACATTCCAAAACATCAACTTATCATTGTGAAACCAATCATGCGGAAGCTTAATCTGAATCTAACAACAAAACATTATTAAGGAACTTAAAACGTTGAGCTCCAGAAACTCATAAAACAACTAAAGTCTTAAAAGCAGTCTCAATTCTCCTAACACTAAGTCGTAGCGCATTCCCCATTTCCCCAAGTCAGCAATTTGTACCTGCGATCAGAAAACAACAATAAAAGCACGAAGGGATCGCGCAAATCAGTGAAACTGAGTAAATTCCATCTCATCACGTAAAATACATTTTAGAAATCCCTTTGAATTTAGATAAACGAAACACTCGAGTTTGCAACCCAGAAACCCATTTCCACACTTCAATGTTCATCAATCAGTAAAACCATTCAGGGAGCCTTCAACTGGAGTATCCACAAAACAACCAAGCAGTCACAACGGACCGAAATAACAAATACCCTCACCCTAAGTCCTTAAGTGTGCACACCCCCTATGAATCATCAGTCCATAGAGTAGATCATAGAGCTTAACTGCAGTCATTGTATGCAGCGTAATATATATAAACAATTCAGTGTAATCAATTCATGATCACGGTGCAGAGAACCAACATGGTGAGTCAGGGAGCACCACGAACCCCAAAGTAATTAGAAACCAGTGAAGAGCTCCCAAAACAAAACCATTACCAAATCTCCAACGCAGTTCCTCAAAACGCAATTTGTGACAGAAAACAATCCACAACCAAAACCGACAATGAGCACAGAATTTACCTGGTCGTTCACTTGACTCGGGAAGACACCCAACAGATTCACCAATGACGTTCGTCGTCGACACCAACATCTAGGTCAGAATAGTTCACAATCAGAAAACAACGAACACAATCGAACAAACTAACACACTAACTATGCTACTATTTACCCGTTATACTCTAGTTGCACCAGGGAAGAATTCTGATCAAAACACCAGCAGGACGTGAATTGAGAGTTGGGAAGAAGAAGTAGTGGCGGCGTGAAAAAGATGAAGAACGATCAATAAGATCGTGGTTTAAATAAGTAAATCAGAGAGTTAGGGATTATTAATATAGATTAAATGAATTACGTTTTGTAAAGAAGTAGAGAAATTAATTAAGTAAAGTAACAACTTAAGAAGAGAATTCAATAATTAATACAGTAACTACTTTATAAATATATTGACGTTGAGAAATATCGGGAGAAGAAAACAAATCACCCCATTAGGAAATAAAGATATAATCCTTTAATTCGAAATAGAATGGAAAGAGATTTATTTGACTGTTGTAGAAGATAAGGATGAGGAGTAAAATATCTTAGAAGTTACTCAGTAACATTTACTAGCAAGGAAGTAAACCAGAAATAAATCAATAACAGTAAGTAGTTTAAGGATTCAACGGGAGGAAAACAATTACGTTTAAAAGATGAATCACAAGCTAATAATATAATTACTGGGAGAAGAATAAGGAGAGTCAATAAACATTATATATTAAATAGCCAATTTGAAATCGGACTCTAGATACTTAAAATTAATAAGCTGGAAGGAAGATTCCAGATTGACATTTTGGAATTTAAATTACCTAATGAATTTAGGAAAGAAATTTAGGAATATGGCTAAAGTTAACCAAAGCAAAACGTTACCAAATAAATTGTAAACTTTTTAAGGAGAAGGTAGATTTAAAAATAAACATCGTTAAATTCCCTGGGCCACCTTAATACTAGTCTCGGACCTATCATTCATATTATAAACTATGTTATTCTTAACTTGGAAATTCCCGGGTATTTCAGAAGTTTAGGGTATCAATGATTGACAAAACTTACGAATGCGGAGAGTGGCAAGCATTCAAGTACCCTTGTTCTCATGTTATAGCCGTGTGTGCAAACTCAGGAGCTCGCTGGCAAGACTATGTTGATGATGTCTACAAGTTGGATACGATGATTAAGGCGTTCGGGGAAGATCGTTTTAATACCCTAGGAAACGAGAGCAACTGGCCAGAGAACTACGGTCCTGTCCTTGTGCCAAACCCAATGTTGGAAAGAAAGATCAGAGGACGCCCATCTCACTCACAAATCCGTACAGAGATGGATGAAACAAGACAGGGAGCCTAGACATTGCTCAATTTGTAGACAGTCGGGGCACTAAAAAAAGTCATGTCCGTTTAGGGGTAGTAACCGTTAGTTTGGCATATATTTTCTTAACTTTCCTATGCTTAACTAATAGTGTAATGTGTTTTAATCGCTCCTGCATTGACAAGTCATGCCTTTAGCAAGCACAACAAAAAAAGGGTGTAATGTTAATTTTTAATCACGTTTTATGGTTCACTTTTATTTTTATAAACTCGTATGTTAAGCGATACTACAACAATGTACGAAGTCTAATATTATGTTGATCTATATATATACATAAGCCAGGCAAACAAAAGAGTGGAAAAAAGCTGCAAATGCAACTTCCTCGTAATCCCATGTTAGAAAGAACTGCATAAGCAAAACACAGTTCTTTAAAAGTTAAACTAGATTTGGTGAACAGCCTGAAAAAGCTCTGTCGATGGCGAATTTTGCAGATCACTGCTTGAATCAGCCATCGATAGAGGTCTCTCAAACAGTGCACAAGTGCCTACGAGATCTCCAAAAACTTTATAAGGGAGATCAAGAGATAGTTTGTGAGATTGGTGAAGAATAAGGGAGGAAAGATGGGGTATTTATAGGGTAAAAATGAGCTGCATTCACCAGCCTCATACAATGCTAAAGGACCGCACCTGGCAAGTGCGGTTCCTACCTTTGCAAAAGGACCGCATTTGCCAAATGCGGTATATCAACAAAGGAAAAAAACCACATTTGATAAATGCGATCCTTTTGCAAAGGAAGAAACCGCATTTACCAAGTGCATCCTTTAGCATGTTTTGTCACCAACCCGGCTGTGTTTGATTCCAACAATTGGAATTTCCAAGTGCTTCTGCCCAATTAACATTATGACAACGCCGCTCTTTCAGCATTATGGCCCCATTCTTTTGTCCAGCTTTCAGCTGATTTACGTATTATCAGCTAGATTATTCAGTTCAATTCCTTCTTTTATAATCAGTCATCAGTTAATATCAGCTCATAGCTATTTATAATCTGATTTGAACATGATTCATTTTCATGTTGCACGTTCAGTACTACTAGTAGTTTTTTTTTTTTTTTAATAAGGACTCCGAGTAGTTCATTACGACGTCCAAGAGATAATTCGAACTGAATTAATAGGTTAACGTTATATATACATTGGAAATTTATTAAGGTGTTTTTAACTAAAAAGTTTTTAGTTACAACTTACTTTTTATATCAAAATAAACTATATCTATGAACTCGAACTATAAATACTATAAAAAAATAATAAAATTTTAATTCTATTGAAAATACTCGGAGCATCATATTTTTAGTTTGTAAAATGATTTTAAATAATATAGATATTTTAAATTTTAAATGAGTTTTGAATTTAATTAATGACATTTTATGAGACTTTTAGTTATATCACATTATGTCGTATTTTTTTAATATGACCCACTATAAACTTTGAATATTATATTTAAATTCTAAAAATTTTAACTTTTTTCCGAGGGAACTAAAAATTTAAACCTAAAGCTAAACAAAATTCAGATGATTGTTAGAAACCTATAAAGTTAATATATAATAGAATATGTATTTATACTTACATTATAGAGTCATTTTATATAATCTTCAAACATATATCATCATTTCAATTTATCTTAATTTTAGGTAACACAACAATGAACAACGGCCAGAAATAGAGTGCTCAAACCAACTGTACCTATCTAGCTACATTAATATACTTTCTTCTTTCTTACATTAATATATACAGTCGTTTTGACTAAAACCAACTGTATCTATCTAGCTAGCATCCATGCCCATGCCCACCATCCATATATACAGATAGTCACATATATCTGTACGAATCATTAAATATGTACATCCTTAGATTAAAATATGTACATATAAGGGAGAAAACATGTACATATGACCATACAAACATGTACAGATGTTCATTGAAAAACATGTACATTCTCACATTTGAACATGTACATTGTCACATTAAAACATGTACATTCTCACATTAAAATATGTACATACATCACCACGTTAAAATATTATCGTATACATGTAAAAATAATTTTTTTAAAAAGTTGTCAAAACATATGCATGACTAGTCTTGTTTTGAAGAGCTTGAATTTAGATGAACAATGATATAATTTTTTTTCATTTTAGACTTATACATTAAAAGTTACAACTATTTAAAATTTTATAATAAAAAAAAAAAAAAATTAAAAAGAAAAATATTACGCCGGCGCACAACAATCTAGAAAAAAAAAAAACTAATAACATGCCTCGTATGTAGCCAGTAAGCTGTAGCCAAGATTTTGGGTAATATATATTTATTTCCCTTTTTCGACTGTACAGATCTAGAGGAAAATAGCAACTGAATTGCGTCCCGTGTGTGTATTGTAACAAGTTTTGTTATTATAAGTAATAGTTTCGAAGAACCGAGTCAATTTACACCCGAGGACAGCGTTTTGAGTGGCAAGATTACAGACAAGGAACACAAGACGTGTAATCCAACTAGTTTGATGCACATTGACATCTAACACGTCACGTTTTTATGATTATTTGTGTGTTCGTGAAGTATATAGGGTACGGATTAATGCAATAGGAACAACAAAAATTTGATTTGACTTAGCATTATTATCATTAGGACGCGGTGATATATATATATATGATAATTTGTGGGATCCTCGATAAATATTAAAACGGACCTTCTATATAAATTAAATGTAAATATAAATAATAAGAATTAATTAGCTCTTTCATAATATAATTTTATATTAATTTATGTCATGAAATAAAATATCTGAAATATGACCATGCAAAAAAATTAGAACCAAAATACCAATATACAAATAATTTTAGTACTTAATATTTTAAAAATTCAATTAGTTATTTATTTGTTTGTACATATTTTTTTTAAAAAAAAGAAATTTAAAAAATATAAAATCCGAAAATTACCCCTAAAAATGGGGCCTAATTGGTAAACATGCCAAGAGCCACCCCAAACCATATATAGGTGTAAGACACTGATTGGATATTGGTTTTCACACATTCGGTATTAGTGAGACGGTGTGTTTCTAGAGATGATATTATGGAGGTAACATAATGAAACGAGATACAAGTGGAACAAGAGCGTAAGAGAAAGTGATATCGTTACTGTCATTGTATGGTGTCCGCAGTCATGCAACTATATCATGCATACATGTTCTATCTAAAAATAAGAGATAAGTTACAGTCAGCCACACAACCAACCAGCCCATCAAAATGAGGAACAACTGCAAAAAATTAAAAACTACAACCATCATCAATTTTGGTGGTTCTTTTATACGGGATAATCGTAAGCCTGTTTTTCCCTTTCCCTACTAAACTACATTAAGGCATTCAAAGCACAAGGTCATTTAAGTTATTCTTATGGAAGGAAAAAAGTCTTGCAAATTCTTCGAACGACAAAGAGGGTGATGTCTTCAAAATGGGCGCGGTCCACCATTAGGACCAAACGGGCCTCCAGGACCAGGTGGTCCACCAGGAGGACCGAATGGGTCACCAGGTGGTCCAGGAGGAGCCCCAAATGGACCAGGTGGACCAGGAGTAGGAGGGCCAGGTGGACCGGGAGGTAGTGGAGGCAGAGGTGCAGGAGGCCCAGGTACTAAAGGTGCAGGAGCGGCTGGAGCGGGAGCCGGCCCAGAAGGAGGAGGCGGAGATCCAAAGCAGTCTTGAATCAACCAGCAACAACACACAAGGTATAAGCTGTTGTCACATAAATTAGGAGTTGACTGTTAAGTAAAGATAATATTTATAGAAATGAAATGACATTCTTGACTCTTCAATTAAACTTTTAATAAGAAACTACATTACGTATATATTAAAAGAAAAACTACACTACTTACATTTTTTAAAACAAAAACTAAATTCAACCCGGTTTAGAGTTTTCTCGTGGACTATTAATTAATTTTTAAAATCAGTTGCAGTGTCATTTACGACTTTAAAAAGACCAGATACAATAACAATGTATAAATAAACTATAGGAGTAGTAATACTAATAATAATCTGCAGGCGAGTATACACTTACCAAGATGACAAGGCGCTGCACAAGCTACCCAGAAATCCAACTTGGGGCCAAGGAAGAGGTGGGCCTCCCGGTCCAGGTGGACCACCAGGCCCAGGAGGAGGGCCGCCCGGTGGTCTCATATCACTACTTCCAACGCAAACGAGACGACGGCCGCGACCGAGACTTTCTTCTTAACAGGCGCCGGTGAGCAACTCTCGCAGTCGCAGATTGGTGTCTGGTTATTCTTCTCCCTTATAAAAACTGAACTTCGAGCAAAAAGGCTAAAAATACGATTCTATTGATGAGACGACGAGCAGGGGTTGCTAGTGGTAAAGTAGTTGTAGTTTGGAGCGGCCGCTGCTGCAAGGTCTATTTATCATGTCGAATTAACACACGGTTTCGATTCCATCTTCTTCTTCTATGTTCTGCACGTGTCGGAGACGGAGACTCCTCCTGTGTGTAGAAAGTTCCTTTCTTTTTTCCTTACAGAGTATAATTAACCGTGAAAGAGTGATGAAGATCAGGTTCATCTGTCGTTCAAACTTCAACCAGAGATATTAAAAAAAGTCACTTCGACTTCGAGCGAAGTTGTTAGCTCTACTACTGCTCTTGCTTTCCTCTCTTTGTCAGTAACAGTGAAGTAGCAAGCATCCTGGCACAGCACACTTGTATTGTACCTGAGTGATTTACCAAACTCACCTACCCTTCCTGCCTTTCCCCACTTCTTGTTTTCCCTTTCAATTCCTTTTCTGGAAGATTCTCAGACCCAAGACAAACTCGATCGGTCAAAATGTATGAATATTAGGTTGTATTTGGCTTCCAGTTAATGAAGCAGAGTCTCAAAGGAATAATTGTGTTGGGTGAGTGTGTGTGTGACTGTGGACTGTGAACGGGGATTTATTTGAGTGCTAGCGGGTGAAGGCAGCAAAGTTACCAATCAAAGCTTCTAATTTAGAGCGCATGCACCGATGCACGTGCCAAATTGGAGTAGCTAAGTTGTACTTGTAGCCTGTAGTACTCCCTCCGTCCTGAATTGACCGTCCTGTTTACTTTATGGCACGTTTTTCCACTTCAATATTAAACATATAAGATAAAATAATTTTATAAAACTAAATTTTGTAACATATAGTTTATCATCTAATGAATCATATGCAAAACTTAAATTTTCAAAATTAATTTATCTTATATGTTAAAAATTGAAGTCAAACGACATGTCCAAATAGTAAACAGGACGGTCAATTCAGGACGGAGGGAGTATTATTTTGTTTTCTTTTTAGAAAAATCAAGTCGGATTTTTATTTTATTTGGGAAATTTGATGAATTACTATGCGAGGGTTTCATTTTTATTACTCCCCCGTTTTTAAATTGACCGTTTTGTTCACTATTTAGATATGTCGTTTGATTTTAATATTTAACATATAAGATAAAATAATTTTTAAAATTTAAGTTCCGCAAATGATTCTTTATATGATAAACTATATATTATAAAATTTAGTTTTATGAAATTATTTTATCTTATATAGTTAATATTGAAATAAAAAACATGTCATAAAGCAAACAAAACAGTTACTTCGGAACCGAGGGAGTAAGAAATATAACTGATGTTTCATTTTTATTATGAAATATATCCGAAATCTCATTTTGTTTACAAGATACCTCAATGTTTCATTTTCATTATGAGATATCGAGTTTCAATATCATTACAAGATACCCTTCTATTTAAATTATGATATATTATATTGTTTATATCCTCGTTTTCCCATCACATCATTTACTCCGCAATAATCTCGTGGATTTATGATTAATTTTTAAATTTAAGATATAAAAATACACAAAATAATAAATATCATATAAAATTTGAATTCAATTTTAAAAGATTAATATAATTAAATGAACAAACAGAAAAAAATCATAATTTTTTCTATAACAAATAGAAATGGCTAAACAAGAAAATTAATTTATTTAAAAACAGAAATTGTTACATAATTCAAAAACTATTATAGTGATGACTTAATATCTTAAAATAGTTATAACAAATACAATAAATCACAAGAAAATTGATTATATTTTTGTTTCTTTATACTTTATTTTCTCATTGTAAATATTGAGTTTTTCTATGTACCATATGAAATTGTTATTTTTAGTATTTTACATATTATTGTTATACTTTTCTACGATGTAAGTCATTGCTACGTAATATTTTACAAATTATGTTTATTTTTAAAAATAATTTATTGCTTTATATTTAATCATTACATTTATTTAATTATTCTTGTTTTTTTATATTTAATGATATTCATTTTTCAAAATTGAATTCAAATTTTGTATGATGTTTAATTATTTTTGTGCATTTTTCTATATATATTTTTTAAATTTGACCATAAACCCAAGGTTATTATATGGGGTATATAGTGTGAGGATAAAATGGGGATGTTACAATATAATATATATTAGAATTTAAACAGGGTGATATCTCGTGATAAAATTGAAACGTTTGGAGTGTCTCGTAATGAAAATGATACTTTAAGGCTATCTCATTTAGAAAATAAATCTTGGAAATATCTCATAATAAAGATGAAGCATCCAAAATATTATCGTAAAATACACTCAAACAGGAAAGATTTCCCATTTTATTTTAAGTAAAGGTTAGCCGCTAACAAGACTGAAACTAAGCTCGTTCATATCATATTTACTCATTTGAAAATGGCCTCAAACGATCAAACTTTAGACAAAGTATTAACAATCGCATGGGGTGAGAAATACAATAATATAACGGATCCACCACAAATACCGAACTTGTGAAAATATCATCCAATTATTCTGCACCAAATTAGCGTTCCAATTACGGACCACGACCATATTTCATAGAGTAAATTACTCTAAACTTTTCTTGAAGTTTGAGAATATTGCAAGTTAACATTTTTAGGTTATTAATATATTTAATAACCCCTTAAGAATAGGAATTCTTGCTAGTTGACTCCTAAAATCATAAATATTTTTTTCTTAGACACTAATTCATTATCACTTGACAACTTATCCCTTAAGTATGTTATATTTTCACTCACTATGTTATATTGTCGTATTAGACACTACTTAAAATATAATGTCAACCACAATCTCTCTCTTTAAAATTCCATTATTTGATAAAACCATGAGTGTGTTATTGGGGCTGTATGTTTTACAGAAGCCCAGCCCATTGTTATGAGTTAGTTGTTAATATTCTTAGTCTAGTTTGTTATTATTCTCTGTACATTTTTTATCTTAACAACTTATGTAATCCCAGATTTATGGGAATTCGGTTTTATCTTGAGTAGATATAGTTGGTATACCCTTGTATATATAGATATACGTAGAAGGTTGTAAATTAGTTTTTACAGATACAATAACAAAGAATACCGATTCATATGCAATTGTTTATTCCAAACACATAGTCGCACAGAAGCTTCTGTTGCAATTCATATACAAATTCTTTCTTTTACAATATGGTATCAGAGCAATCGATCTAAACCTAGGCAGATTCTATCTTTCTAAGTTCTTTTCGAGCAAAGTCAGTCTTCACCAAGTTCATGAGCATGGCAGACGGTGAGCAGGCGAGCAAGGGGAAGGAAATCGTGGCGGATGCCTCCTCAACCAGCAGCGTTATTGACATAAACGATCCGATTTATGTCCATTCAGCAGAAAATCCAGGTTTGAATCTTGTAACTAAGTTTAATGGGACAGGGTTTCTAGGGTGGAAGTGTGATATGGTTACTGCATTGAAAGTCAAAAATAAATATGGTTTTGTGACGGGAAAAGTACCAAAACCAAAAGAATCAGAAACAAGGTGTAGCTCATGGGAGAGAGCAAACTCACTGGTGCTTTCCTGGCTGAAGACAGCACTTGATCCTTGTATTGCACAGAGTGTGCGGTTCTGTGATGACCCGAAAGAGCTGTGGGATCATCTTTGTGGGCGGTTTGGGAAAAGCAATTTGGCCGTCATTCATAACCTGAAAAGAGAATTGTCAGAAACTCGACAAGGAGAAGAAACTGTAAGTGAGTACTACACAAGATTGAAGAAGGTATGGGGAGAGCTAGACTTAGCTTCTGATTTGCCGAAGTGCAGTTGCTCAGGGTGTACTTGTGAAGTCAAGGATTTGATGAAAAAACAGGCAGATCGAGACAAGCTTATCCACTTCTTAATGGGCTTGAATAGGAAATACTTGTCCATCAGAGGACAAATCTTAGCTATGCAGACTACTCCAAGCTTGGAAAAAGCTTATTCGCTGATTGTTCAGGAAGAAGAACAGCGTGGAACCGAGCAAGTCAAGGACAATGCCATGTCCTTTTACAGTCAGAACACGATTGCAGTAGCAGAGACTTCCAGAAACCCTAACTCTAACAAAAGGTTCGACAGGAAGAAACTTACCTGTACTTACTGTAAAAAACCCGGTCATGGGTTTGAGGAGTGCTACCAGCGGCAAACTTGCACGCATTGCAAGAGATCGGGGCACATTGCAGAGGAGTGTTTTCAGTTGCATGGAAGGGACAAAGTCCTCGCTCGCAAAAAGAAAAGTTTTGCAAACACAGCTAGAGTCACAGAGCAAGGAGAAATTGAGGAACTAGAGCAAGGTGATGGATTAACACCACGCCAGTTACAGCAGATTGCGCAGCTAATACGGAATGCCAACACAGACAACAAACCAGAAGAAGTCGATTTCTGCAACTTCGCAGGTAATCGAATGTTTGTTTGAGTAATAAACACTGTTTTCTCAGTAATCACACGAATAACCAGTTCGAAGGCAAATGGATCATCGATTCAGGAGCAACCGACCACATGTCGGGAGCTCAAAACTTGTTCGTAAACTGGAAAAGGCTAGAAACCGAAAGATTGGTAATCTTACCAGACGGTAGCCCGCAGAATGTAAGCTTGGTAGGTGACGTCCAGATTGGGAATAATTTGCAGTTGAAGGAAGTTTTGTTCATCCCTAATTTCATGTTTAATTTGATATCTGTGAAGAAGATGATTGAACAGCTTGGCTGCGCCCTAACTTTCGATGAACGCGGTTGTTTTCTACAGGGCCCTATCACAGGACAGGTTGAGAGGCGATTTGGATTTGGGCTAGATAATCTGTACGTACTGAGTACAGATGCGGTGAATAAGTGGATCGGTGGGCAGTCAAGCAACGTTGGGCCGTTCAACACTCTGGACAGTCGAGCAATGCTGGGCCGCAACGCCTTTCTGGGTCTGTTTGCAGCGCTGGAGCAGGCCGTCGTAGCGTAGGTTTAGTTACCGATACTAAAGTTGTAAAGGGACTCAGTCCAAGAGCTAAAGAATGCATGTTAGGCTTGGGCATGTACCTTTTCGCAAACTTGTAACACTCGGTTTAATAAAAGAAGCAGATTTTACTTCAGATTATGCTTGCGACGTTTGTTATAAATCCAGAGCACAACGTCTGCCGTTTACGAATTCTGTCAGCAGAACTAGTCGAATTTTTGAGATGATCCATATTGATGTTTGGGGCCCATTTCACACTGAGACATACAATGGGTACAGATATTTTGTCTGCTTTGTTGATGATTATACCCGCACCACTTGGGTTAATCTAATCAAGCAAAAGGGGGATGCTTGGGTTGCAATTGTTCATTTTGTCAAGATGATAGAACGACAGTTTGAAACCAAAATTAAAATTGTCAGGACAGATAATGCCAAGGAACTTGGGAGTTCTAATGAAGGGAAAAGGTTTTATGCTCAAGAGGGGATCATACACCAAACTACTTGTTCTTACACCCCGCAACAAAATGCAGTCGTCGAGCGAAAACACAAGTATTTATTAGAAACAGCGAGAGCGGTGTATTTTCAGTCACATGTTCCCTTAGCTTATTGGGGAGAGTGCATACTACATGCTACGTTTTTGATAAACAGGCTTCCTACAAAGGCTTTGCATGGGACAACTCCGTTCGAGGCTTTGTATAATGTCAAACCAGATTACGAGGAGATCAAACCGTTTGGGTGTTTGTGTTATAAAACAGTTGTCGGTCCGAGGAATGGTAAGTTCGCTCCACGTGGTGAAGCTTGTGTGTATCTTGGTGAAGATCCCAGGACAAAAGGACACAAGGTTCTGAGTCTGGATACGCACGTAGTGGAGATTTGTCGAGACGTCAAGTTTCATGTTCATATTTTTCCCTTTGGAACACCGCAGCCAGATGCTACTCTCTCTACCAGTTCCGGACCGGAATCTGGCACCACTGTTCCAGCATTTTTGGATGAACCGGAATCTGGCACCACTGTTCCAGCATTTTTGGATGAAGAAAACCCCGCGCCATGCGTACCAATTATATGTGGCGAGGAAAACCTTCATCATGCTGAAGTTGAAGCTCATACGGAAGACGTGAGTTTGCGCGACATGGAGACAAATGGCTCCCCTATACAACATGCAGAACTTCGTCGTTCAAGTCGGGTTGGGCACAAACCTGGCTATCTATCTGATTATGTGTGCAGTACATATTTTCAAGATATTTTAAATGAGCGTGTTTATAAGCGTGACACAAGTGTTAATCTTCTTCAAGGGTGCAACAGTTTGACAGAGACTACACCCGTCCAGACTCTAGCACTCTTTTCTGCTCATTCTCTTGACCAATCCGGTTTTGACTTGCATGAGCCACATGATTACCGGACAGCAGTGACAGTTGAACATTGGCGCGTTGCTATGCAAAATGAGTTACGGGCTTTGGAGGAGAATGACACTTGGGAAGTGGTTACATTACCGCGTGGACAGAAGGTCATTGGTTGCAAGTGGGTTTATAAAGTCAAATTAAAGTCTGACGGTACGTTGGAGAGATACAAAGCACGCTTGGTGGCTAAAGGGTTTACTCAACGCCACGGGTTAGATTATCATGAGACTTTTTCACCTGTGGTCAAGTTAACCACTATTCGTTCACTTATTGTTGTTGCGCTTAGCAAAGGGTGGATAATCAATCAGCTTGACGTGAATAATGCCTTCTTGCATGGTGACCTTGATGAAGAGGTCTATATGAGACTGCCTCAAGGGCTTGAGGTTGTGGGGGTCAACAAAGCGTGTCGATTGAAGAAGTCATTATACGGTTTAAAACAGGCTTCCAGGCAGTGGTTTTCAAAATTGGCAGGCTTTCTTCGCACACTTGGATTTGCTCAGTCCAAGAATGATTATTCTCTTTTCCATAAGGATGGTCAAGGAGGTAAAATGTTTATTGCTGTTTATGTTGATGATATGTTAGTTGTTGGTACTAATCAACAGGAGATAGATGGTATCAAACGATCGTTGGATGAGAATTTTAAGATTAAAGATTTGGGTCCTCTACATTATTTTCTAGGGATAGAGTTTATTCACACTCAGCAAGGTTATGTTTTATCCCAACGTAAGTTTTGCATGGAGTTACTCAAGGAGTTTGATTCTGAGGATCGGCGGTCAACGAAAGGACCGATGATTGTGGGTAAACAGCTGTTTGCAACAGATGGTGTTGTTTTACGTGATCCTACACCATACAGGCGGTTAGTGGGGAAGCTCAATTATTTAACCAACACCCGACCTGATATCTGTTTCACGGTCCAAGTTCTTAGCCAGTTTATGCAGAGTCCTACTGATGCTCACATGGAGGCCGCTATGCATGCTCTATACTACATCAAAGGTACGATTTCATATGGGATTCGCCTCACGTGTAGTCAGACCCTTGACCTCATAGCTTATTGTGATTCTGATTGGGCGGCCTGCCCAAATACCAGAAAGTCGGTGTCTGGTTATTATATTTTTCTTGGCGATAGCCCGATTTCTTGGAAAACTAAGAAGCAGGGGTCTGTTTCGTTATCTAGTGCCGAAGCAGAATATAGATCTCTTCGCAGAGTTACTGCAGAACTCACATGGCTTACGCGGTTGCTGTCAGAACTTGGTGTAGACAATGTGACCCCTATTCCTGTCAAGTGTGACAATCAATCTGCTATATACATCGCTCGCAATCCGGTATTCCATGAACGCACTAAACATATAGAACTTGATTGTCATTTTGTGCGTGATAAGATTCAACAAGGCTTGGTCGATGTGGTCTACACGCATACATCGTCGCAGCTTGCGGACATGATGACAAAGGTTCTTCCCGGGTCGCGCTACAAAGCGCAGTTGTCTAACATGGGCATGCATCACACAGAGTCTAGTCAAGCCTTGGTAAAATCGGCTTTACCTGCGGCTTGAGGGGGGGTATTGGGGCTGTATGTTTTACAGAAGCCCAGCCCATTGTTATGAGTTAGTTGTTAATATTCTTAGTCTAGTTTGTTATTATTCTCTGTACATTTTTTATCTTAACAACTTATGTAATCCCAGATTTATGGGAATTCGGTTTTATCTTGAGTAGATATAGTTGGTATACCCTTGTATATATAGATATACGTAGAAGGTTGTAAATTAGTTTTTACAGATACAATAACAAAGAATACCGATTCATATGCAATTGTTTATTCCAAACACATAGTCGCACAGAAGCTTCTGTTGCAATTCATATACAAATTCTTTCTTTTACAATATGTGTGGTTTTTATGTACATTTTTGTTGCTCAATTGGAGTTATGGTTCTTTGTTTTGGTGACGTGAAGAGAAAAAATTATTTTAAAAATAGAGATAAATAAGAAGAAAGAGATGTGGGTGTGTTTTGTATCAAGTATTGTCCTATGTGACAATGTGATATGAAGGCGTTGTTATGCCAAAATGAATTAATGCCTAAACAAATAAATTTATAGTTTTGAGGATCAATCGTAAGAAATCCCATATCTCAACTAGGTTGACAGATATATTAATAACCTAAAGATATTAACTTGTAATATCATTAAACCTGAATAGGCTAGAGTAATTTACTCTATTTCATAATAGGCAATCGAGAGTGACTAACTTTCCCTTTGAACTGCATGTTAACAACACACACTTCTTACAATCAGAGTCAAATACCACTGTTCGCCCATGCTTCACTCCAAAGAATAAATCTAGGATAGCTCGCATTTTAGCTTACAAAATCGGTACATCACCAATGAATTACATGAAACCTTCCATCCATTATTTTTCTACTCCATGAGAACAGGCCACCGATAGCAAATCGCCAAGATCAAATCTCCTAGCCTCAGTACCATTTAAATCTTTAGATAAGGGCCAACGGCTTGGGAAAAGAAAAACAAGGATATATACGTTTCTCAGTCTCCCTATTACTAATATAAACTAAACTCAAATGCTTTTTAAGCCATCAACGTTGTTTAAACGCCATAAGTTAAATCGTGAGATGAAGCTGAGCTGCCGTACCACGGGGCGCAGGTTATGGGATGGAAACCAAATTTCCGTCTGGGACGGAAGTATTTTTCCTTTTTTTATATACGTACTGCAGGAGGTAGTTGAGAGGAGTAGCATAGATGTAAGTCTTTTATATATATACGGGAGAAGGTGGTAAGATGTAGAATTTGTATGTGTGTTTTTTCATAATAAATTATTATAAAATAATTTATCAATTATCTAAAAGTTTTACATGATTATATACACGTAAATATGATTATTATATAATAATTTTTAAATCTATTAGAGGGTGAGGATTAGGTGACAGACTAAGAATATCCGTCAATTAGACGGACAACATCCTAACCATTGATTTATAAAGAAAAAAGAACTATACACTTTAAGGGTAGAGATTTTGTGATGGAAACCAAATATTCATGATATGATGGACAATTTTTTTTATTAACTAATTATGACGACTGGAGACAGAAGAAGATTTATAAGTGTTTGCATATTAGTGACCATGAGTGATTTGACTACTATAACACTATACTAGGATTTTGTAAAGTTTTTTATATATTTAAAAATTTACGATGATGTTTTATGTTATAATATAATTTTTTTTCTATGTGTAATTTTTTATTTTCTTGACATATTTTTTAGACAATTGAACTATGAAATTGGCTAATAGAGAATTATAAACAACCATTCCTTACTAGTCTTAATAGATAATTTTCTAGCACAATGTTTAAAAATTAAGGAGATAATTTTTGGGCAATTTACCTTTATTTTTCGACGGGGAAAATGAAAGGTGTGGGTATGAGGAGAAAAGTGAGGGATTAAGTGGAAAGTAAGTGTTAGAAAAGCTTAAAAACATTATAAAGCATATAACTTGTTATAAAAGATTACTATACACCAATCAAGTGATTAAAATGAAGAAAATTGCTAATATAAAAAATACCAAGCTAATATTTATATTATTTTTGAAACTAAAAAAAGTGATGTATAATATTTTTAAAAAATATTGCATGTTAATTTTTTAACCTTCATGTTATAAGTTATCGTGTAGTTCATATATAAAAATCAAATATTAATAAATATGTAAAGTCGACTCCAACAATTCAGTCTATGTATAATGTTGGAAATGTTATGTATAATCATGGCTTGGAAACGTTTATATATAATAATGGAATCGTAGAAACATGAAACATTTATATAAACACGTGGAAACGTTTATATAAAAAAGTGGAAACGTTTATATAAACTCGTGGATACTTTCATGCATAACGGTGGAAACGTTATACTTATTGTGGCGTGGAAAAATGCGTCATAGAAACGTTATATTTAGTTGTGGCATGAAATATATAATTGTGTAAACGTATATATGTAATCATGGCGTGTAAATGTTTATATATAAATCGTGGAAACGTATTGTGGCATGAAAACATTCATATATAATTATTGAAATGTTTATATGTAATCATGCCATGGAAACATTATATATAATCAGGAATCGTAGAAACGGATAAACGTTTAAATAAAAACGTGGAAACGTATATATAACAACGTGGAAATGTTTAAATAAAAAGGTGGAAACGTTTAAATAAAAAGGTGGAAACATTATCTGAACTCATGGACTCCTTTATGTATAACGGTGGAAACATTATATATAATTATAAAAATGTTTATATATAATCATGCAGTGGAAACATTTATATGTAATCGTGGCGTGGAAACGTTATAGACAATCATGAACTTGTAGAAACATGGAAACGTTTAAATAAACACGTGGAAACGTTTATCTAAATTTGTGGACACCTTTATGTAAAACGTTGGAAACGTTATAATTGTGGTGTGGAAATCTGTCGAGTCAGTGATGACAATACAAAGTATAGAACAACTTCAAAATAGATTACCATACACCACACACCCTAAAAACCACCCTATGAAAGCTAAAAACGGTGAAGGGATTTTCAGGGTTTATAATGTAGGGTTTGGGGTCTAACGACCCTAAAACCTACACTACAAACCCTGAAAAACTGTCGAGTCAACGACGACAATACAAATTATAGAACGGATTCAAAATAGATTACCCTACACCACACACCCTAAAAATCACCCTAGGAAAGCTAAAAACGTAGAAGGCATTTCAGGGTGTAGGGTTTAGGGTCTAACGACCCTAAATCCTAAACCATAAACGCTAAAAACCTATCGAGTTTGTAACGACAATATAAAGTGTGGAACTAATGCCAAAAATATTACCCTACCACCACACACACCCTAAAACCACCCTAGGAAAGCTAAACCACAAACCCTAAAAACCTGCAGAGTCAGTAACGACAATAAAAGTGTAGAACTAATGCCAAGAAATGTCGAAGACATTTTTAGGGTTTGTAGTGCAAAGTTTAAGGTCTAACAACCCTAAACCACAAATCCAAAAAAATTATCGAGTAGTGACGACATTAATATAAAGTGTCAAAATTATGGCAAAAAAGATTACCCCCCCCCCCAAACACCCTGCAAACCGCTCTAGGAAAACTAAAAACGTCGAAGACATTTTTAGGGTCTATATCTTAAGGTTTATATATTTTTGGATATCAAGGTTAAGATTAAAATAAGTTTTATCTTTTAGTTCAGTCCTTACCTGTAACTTGAAAGAACTCACACATCTATAATTCGCTAAATTCAGTTTGATAATTATCTTTATTTGAATTTATCTATCTTGTTAGCTAATTGTACTTTATCTAAAATATATGGTTTTCACACTTTTTTATTCTGTATTTTATTTTTAAGAAAAGTTTTGAATAATATTTTTTAAAGTGAATTATATGACACTTTCTGAATTTTATAAAAAGTTATATTTTATGTTTTTATATTAGTTTAACTTCTTTAATTGATATATATTTAATTTTTTGTATAAGTGTGTACAAGATACATATTACTATTAGATTAAGACAATATTATTTAATAATCATATATACATATAATCATATATTTTATATACTTGGTGACTAATTATATTATTAAAGTATTGTAAAGAAAAATTACTACGGTAAGTAAATGTACTACCTCTAGGCCAGCAACAATTATACACAAATTATTTGTTGTATAGTTGGTTGATATAGAACCAACAACAAAAAAGAAAGCTTATCTTTCTTTAAAAATAAAAATAAAAAAGGAAATAGGTTCAGAGTGAGGAAATTGTAATCCTGTCTCATCCGTTGTCTCATCCGTGGTATCTGCATGCATTCTGCAACAATAGATTAAATATTATATAATATAATGAACGTGGGGATTGTGTCCCTCGTAGACGGAAATTGTTGGTCCGTCACAAATCCCCTTTGCCGTACCACTCATGTCACCCTCAATATCCTACTCAACTCTACCTAACATAAGAGACCCGGCAAAATATCATCTAAGCCCCTAGACACCCAGCCCCTTAATATGTCTTACTATTATTCACATGTTCATTTTTACGGTCAATTTTTTAGATTCCACAGTCATTATAAAACTATGAAATCAATTTTTTAAATTTATAGTCATAATCATAGTTATTTTCAGGGTACATAGTCATAACAAAAATAATTTTTGTACTCACTTAGTTTTTACAGTCACTTTTTTATTGGTTCAGTCTGATCTACAACCAATTTTTAAAAATAATAATAATAAATTAAATAAATTTACTCTCACCATCACTAAATTTAATTAAAACAAATTTTCATTATTCAGTTAAAATATCTATTTTGCATTTAAATATAAGTATCACAACACACTAAAAATATTTTATATTACATAAATTTATTAAAAATTATTTATAACCTTTTGTACTCAAATTTTAGAAAAGATATTATATATTTTTAATAACGACTACATCAACTAAAATTTGACTACAAATGAATATATTTTTTTATTAAATAATAATATATAATACAATATTTCTTGTTAAAAAATATTTTTTTTCGACCGTGTATCCTAACAAATTAACTATGACTATGATTGTAAATTCTAAAAAAAATGACTGCATCTTTTTCATAATTACTGTGAAATCCAAAAAACTGACTACAAATCAAATCGAGGTATTATTTATCTGGATGAAATTTAATCCATTAGATTAGTAGGGAAAAGTATTTAATGATGAAAATTAATTTATTAAATTCTTTGACATCTTTTCTTGTTTTAAAATTAAAAAAATATCATTTATTGTTTTGCAATAGACCTACTAATGTGTAGTTGTTACATGTTTTTTTTAAACCAGAATAGTTCCCACTTAAAATTCAATTACCTAAATTCAATTACCCTATACAAATACCTCACACTCCACTCCACTCTGTTTTTCTTCCTTATTGAAAAGTTCTTAATTGAAACAAGATTTACTGAATCATACACAACGTGGAAGGATTACAGGGCTAGGAATGTCAAGAACAAGAGGAAGAAGAAAAACCTAGCTGGAATAACTCGGCACTCTACACACTCACTCTCACTTACTACTCACACAGTTACTGTAGCAACTTATAACCTAAGCACAACAGAAACTGGATCATTGGGCTAAGACAGAACCGGCCCACTACTAACAGAGACTACTAACAGAGACCAACCGGTACAGACTAAGCCCAACATAAGATATTCTAACACCCCCTCTCGAAAACCAGGAGGAAACAGCCTCATGAGTTTTGCCAAATTACAATCCTATAACAGCAAGTCCAACCACGCTAACCCTCTTCTAACCTCAACCCCATCTTCTTCATCTGCAAGGGGTAAGCTCTTCCAGGCAATAGCTTGGTTAAAACGTCTGCTACCTGATTCCTGGAAGTGACAAACTCAATGATCATCATGCCCTCTTGTAACTTCTGCCTGACGAAATGAACATCAAGCTCAATGTGCTTGGTTCTTTCATGCAGGACTGGATTCCTTGCAATATAGATGGCTGCTTGGCTGTCTGATTTCACAGGGACAGGCAGGATCTGTTGGACTCCAAGCTCTGCTAACACTCTGGTCACCCAGCTAAGTTCCGCTGTGACATTTCTCATAGCTCTGTATTCCGCCTCTACTGCTGAGGACAGAGCCACGGTCGTCTGTTTCTTGGACTTCCATGACAAGGGGCTGCCTCCAAGCTGGATAAAGTATCCACTGATAGACCGTCTAGTATTGGGACACCCTGCCCAATCAGAATCACAGAAGGCAATGAGTTTAAAATCATTCCTAGCATTGAAGAACAGGCCATAATTTATTGTTCCCTTAATATAACTTAGGACATGCATAGCTGCCTTATAATGAACATCAGTGGGGTTACTCAGAAATTGACTTAAAACTTGAATGCTAAAACTTAGATCAGGTCTGCTATGTCCTAAGTAGGAGATTTTACCTACCAACCTTCTGTACAGAAAGGGATCACCCAGAGGCTTACCATCATCCTTCCTAAGTTTTAAACTAGAATCCAAAGGGCTTACAGCAGCCCTTTCATTAGAGCAATCAAATTCCTTCAGTAAATCAACACAATATTTCTTTGTGTCAACACTACCCCCTCTCTAGTATGTAAAAATTGCATGCCCAGAAAATAATTAAGTTTGCCCAAATCCTTTATTTTGAATTCTTTGTTCAGACCATGCTTAACAGAATTTATGAGGCTTTGATCATTCCCAGTAATTAATATGTCATCTACATAGACAACCAGATAACAAGCAAGATCATTTTCAACTTTTATAAACAGGGAATAATCATTAAGGACTGGGTAAAACCAAAAGATTTAAGGAACACACTGAGTTTGTGATGCCATTGTCTCGAAGCCTGCTTGAGGCCATAGAGAGACTTATTCAATTTACAGACCTTTCCCGATCCTTCCTCCTTGTATCCTTGGGGTACTTCCATGTATACATCTTCCTCTAATTCCCCATGGAGGAAGGCATTATTAATGTCCAGTTGACTTATTAACCAATTTCTCTTGGTAGCTATAATAACTAAGGCTTTGATGGTGGTGAATTTTACCACAGGGGAGAATGTTTCTAGGTAATCTATCCCATACCTCTGTGTGTACCCCTTAGCTACAAGTCTAGCTTTAAATCTCTCTACACTACCATCTGCCTTGCACTTAATTTTGTACACCCATTTACACTTAACAGGCTTCACCCCCTCTGGTAAACTGACTAGTGTCCAGGTGTTATTCCTTTCAAGAGCAAGAAACTCATCAGCCATGGCCTTTTTCCACTTATGGTCTCTAACAGCTTCTTCAAAACTAACAGGTTCTGTCATTGCATCTAACTCAGTGTGAACACAAGAAAAACTGTGCTTATCAGTGAGGATTATGCCAACAGTTTGTGGCAGTTTTCTACTTTCAATTATGCTATCATTTTCATGTAAACTAACAGCTTCAGATTCAGATTCAGATAAGCAAACATCCACAGAATTAGCATGCATAATTCTATCTTGCAATATCTGAGAGAAACAATCAGAAGTGTAGTTGAACAGAAACTTATCTTTTCTTGAGTTTGATGAACCCACAATGTAGTCTTCCAAATACCTGGGTGTGCTTCTGGGTCTCTCTGACCTTCTTAACTCTTGTCCCCCTTCACTGGGTCTTGCTTCTGTTGTTTCTCTTGCGGTTTCCTCAGGTATGTCATCCACACCTTCCAAAGTATCACTCCTGCTATCTTGAAGATTGTTGTTTTCTTCTCCAGACCCTTCTTCAACTTCTGTCTCATCTTGTACATTAGACCTTTCTTATCTCACATTACTCTTAACATGGTCAGTCTCAAGCAAAAAATCATCTTCAAGAGATATGCAATCCCTTGGACAACCAGCAGGAATAATTTCAATTGAATTATCTTGTTTCTGTCTGTAAGGAAAGACTTCCTCGTGAAAGACAACATCTCTACTGTATATAATTCTATTGTGATCAATGTCATATAATTTAAACCCTTTCTTATTTTGTCCGTAACCCAAGAAAACACATTTTAATGATTTGAACTGAAACTTATCCTTTTGAGGTTTATTATTATGGGCAAAACAGAGACAACCAAAAACCTTAAGAGAAGAATAATCAGGTTTTTCACCATGTATGATTTCAAAGGGAGTTCTATTGGCAATACTAGTTAAAGGCATTCTGTTTATTAGGTAAGTGGCAGTCAAGATACTTTCCCCCCAAAATTCCTTAGGGAGAGAAGAATGGAACATGAGGGCTCTAGCTGTTTCAAGGATATGCCTATGTTTTCTCTCAGCCACACCATTTTGTTGTGGTGTGTATGAGCATGTGGTTTGATGTTTTATTCCTTTAAGCCTAAAAAACTCTACTCCAGCATTAGAGCTTCCCAATTCCAAGGCATTATCAGATCTAACACATTTGATCCTCTTATTGAATTGTCTCTCTATCATGTTTATGAAACTAATGATAAGGCTTAAGGCTTCAGATTTATATTTGCATAATTGGGTCCAGGTCACACGACTCTTATCCTCAACTATAGTTAAAAAATGTGAAAAACCATCATGAGTTTTCATATTATAAGGACCTCAGAGATCTACATGAATCATGTCAAAAACTTCTTTAGTTTTTATAGAGCTGGAAGGAAAAGCTAATCTGTGGCTTTTTGCTCTATTACATGGTTCACAAAGGAAAGATTCAACTAATTGTCTTTCTCTGACTAGACCTAACTTGGAAATTCTCTCCTTAGGTAAATGCCCTAATCTACAATGCCACATGCCTAAAGAATTATTACAATTCTGTTTAGGGGAGTGAAAACTTCCCTTATTTATTTCTGTACTAAGGCATCTTTGCTCTCCCTTATCACATTCCTTATCAAGGACATAAAGTCCTCTCTGTATTTGCCCAATCTCTACTTCCTCCTTGTGATCACAGCCCTGATAAATGCAGGAACTAGGATTAAAACACAGCCTACCATTCATTTGTCTAGTTAGCTTGCTCACAGAGATAAGCCCAAATTTAAAGCTAGGCACAAAAAGGACATCTTTAAGTTCTATCAGGTTATTGACTCTAATATCTCCTATTAAATTAACCGGTTGAGGATGCCCATCTGGCATTCCTACAACATGGGGTTTTTTCAGGAAAGAAATCTGATGAAATAGGGCTAACTCACCGCACATGTGGTCTGAGGCACCACTATCTATGATCCACTGAGTTTTCTTACCTTTAACATCATCAGAAGCAGTAAAACTATTATAAGTATTGCAAGTCTTATTAATAGTAAATTGGGACAGATCCTTACCGATGAATCCACAGTTGGATTCAGCAATTTGGGTCTCTTTGTCTTTGATCTGAGACTTGCTTATGTAGGCAAGTAGCTGATTGACTTGCTCTGGAGTGAGTGTTCCTCCGAGAGGATCCTTGGGTCCTTCTTCCTTTGAATCACTAACATTGTTGGCTTGAACCTTCCTTTCTTTACCCGTTCGCCATCCCGGTGGGAAACCATGCTTCTGAAAGCATTTCTCCTCAGAATGTCCCAGTTTGTGGCAGTATGAGCATTGTAGACTGGTTCGCTTCCCTCCAGCTGATTGACCACGCCCGAAGTTTCGTCTACCTTGACTCACGGAGAAGGCCATTGGTGGTTCCGTCTCAGTAGTCGGTGCCGAGGTTAGGGTTTTCTGTCGTTCTTGCTGTATCAACAGCGAGAAGGCTTGTTCAATACTCGGGAGTGGAGAAATCATTAAAATATTCTCTCTGGCAGCCCCGTATCTATCATTCAGACCCATCAAGAACTTGATCAATCGCTGGTTCTTGATGTAGTCCTTGAATGCCTTGTCTGTGGCACAGGAACATACTGGAAGGGAGGAAGCGGTGTCGATTTCATCCCAGACTCCTCTGAGTTTGGCAAAATACTCTCCTATAGTATCGTTGCCTTGGAGGGTGTTTACCAGGCGGCGTTCAAGTTCATACATCTGAGTCGCATCCACTTGACCGTATCGCGCACATAAGTCCTCCCAAATTTTTGCTGCTGAGGAGCGAAACAGCACGGAATCTGCGGGCGATTTTTCCAAGCTCATCAGGAGCCACGACCGCACCATGTTATCGCAACGAGCCCACGCCTCAGCTTTCACTTCGCAGTCGGTGGGCTTCTTGAGGGTGCCGTGTACAAAGACGAGTTTGTTCTTCGACCCGAGGGCGATCTCGACCTGGTGTTTCCATCGAGTGAAGCCGGGACCTCCATCGTACTTGAAGGCTAACGCTTGCCCAGGGCTTTCTGAACTCGCAAGATATAGTGCATCCCCAACCTTGATGATGCTGTTGCTGCTGGCCTCTGCGTCGCTCTTCTCCTCATTAGGGTTCTTGTTCTTAGCATCGTCATCGGCCATCTTCTATGCGTGACTCAAGAGTCGAGTGGAAGCGGAAAATCGAGAGAATCGGGGATGGGAGCGGGTTGAAGGAAAAAACGACAGAATCAAGAAAAATGAATCGAGGTGGCGATGAAAAAGCTAGGCCCCATGACCTTCTTGCTCTGATACCATGAAAAGTTCTTAATTGAAACAAGATTTACTGAATCATACACAACGTGGAAGGATTACAGGGAGAGGAATGTCAAGAACAAGAGGAAGAAGAAAAACCTAGCCGGAATAACTCGGCACTCTACACACTCACTCTCACTTACTACTCACACAGTTACTGTAGCAACTTATAACCTAAGCACAACAGAAACTGGATCATTGGGCTAAGACAGAACCGGCCCACTACTAACAGAGACTACTAACAGAGACCAACCGGTACAGACTAAGCCCAACATAAGATATTCTAACACTTATTCTAGTATCATCTTCTTCCTTCGTTTACCGATTCAGACATTCACCATGTTCAATATTTCAAATACTACAATCACACTGCCAAGAAAAATGTTTTTATCTTCGTCAACATTTCATTTTAGCTGTGAATCCTCAGCGGTAACTCTTTTTTTACTTCTCTTCTTCAACTAAGTTGGATTTTGATTTTTTCTACCCTATCCCATCATTGCGCTGCTGTTTTTTTTTTAATCTTTATCTTCTGTTCATCAATTCTAGGTCATTCATGTATTCCAATATTCAAATCCTACAATCGCACTACCAAGAGAGGTGGTTGTATCCTCATCAACATTTCAATTCCAGCCCTAAATCCTCATTGGTAACTTTTGTATACTTCTCATCATCTACCCGGTATGAATGTTTATTCAGATTACTCTTTCCTTCTCCTTAGAATCCAGTTCTGTTCGCATATCTTGTGGCTCCGTGCCAGAGGCGGATCCAAAGGGGAGAGGTACCGGCCCCTTGAAACTTTTAAAAATTTGTCAAATATTCTTATCAATTTTTAAAAAGTACAAAATGATATAATATTTTAAAGAATGATAGTGCCAAAAAAAAATTGTCCCTCCCCTTGAAACAACTCTTGGGTCCGCCACTGTCCCTGCTTTTATTCTCGGTTATAATTGTTTTTTTTTTGTGATTAGTTGTCTATTTTGTAGTTGAGAAGAAAATGTGAATGAACTTGGATTGCAAAGACCAAATCGAAGAGGCAGACAACAGTGTTATTGGTGTACAAAAAACTGGTTCGTGAAATATTGATATATTTGTAGACGTAAGTATATGAATGTTTATACTAAGTGCACGAATGTTGATATATAAAGTATACGAACATTTCTATAAAGACTACGAATACTGAGATAAAAAGTGTGCGAATATTGATAGGTAAAGTATGTGAATAGTTATATATAAAAGTACACGAATATATATTAAGTGCACGAATTTTGATATATAAAGAATACAAATGTCAATATAAAGTTTACCTAAGTATACGATTGATTCCATATTAAGAATACGACTTAGTAGACATTGAGAGTTTCCCCTTCCTCCAACCCCCCATCTTCCCTTGCTAGCCCTCCACCATGTTGCCGCCTCCTCTGACCTCCACCACTCAAACAACCGTCACCACCCAAACATTCTACAACCCCCTCACATAATCTCCACAAAGTTCTTCCTCATCCTCTTTTTCTTCCTCATCCTCTCCGCATCCAGTTTTCGTTTCTTCCGTGCCTTCCGTCGCCCCATTCACCGCCACCTAACACCGCTTCCTGTCATTAGCCATGGGGAGGGATGAGGCTCATGCGTGGAGAAGAGGCCGGAGGAGAGCGTACACTCGTTCTACCCGGTGGGGTGAACTGCGACATAGTAGGAAGAGTAGAGATGAAGCGTCATTCGATCGTAATAGGAGAAGGAGAGACCATAAAGAGACGTTCTACCGTGGTTCGCGAGACGCTATTCGACCCCCAGATACTGTCCGGTCTCGGTATGGTAGAGACAGCCCTAAAGGTAATACTACTGCCACAGTTTTCATTGACAACATCCATAGAGGGGTGTCTGAGTACCATCTGGGCAAGCTAGTGAGTAGTTTTGCTCGATGGAGTAGGTTGTACATTAGCAGAAAATGGAGATCGTGGAATGTAATGCTTGTGCTTTTGTTGACGTTAATCATGTTGAGGATGCCAAAAGAGTTATCGATGGCATCAGAGGTTGGAATATTAATGGTAATAGCCTTTGGGCGAGAATGGAGTTCCAAGGTCATAAAGTGAAAGAGCGGAGAGACGATCCCGCTAGTAGAACCCCACAGTACAACAATTCGAACCCCCAAGTCCAAAAGGAGAAGAGCAGCGTTAAGTCCCGACTCTCCATTAAAATCAAACCTGATGAAGGGATGAAGGCTTGCTTGTCCAAATGTGCGGTGACCATCCTCCAAGAGGACAAGAATCCAAGGGAAGCAATGAAGTTCTTACTCAGTCAATGGCCAAATCTTTCAAGAATGTTAGCCCTTTCAAGGAGAAAATTCCTCATGCTCTTCAATACTACACTTGAAGCTAAGGAAGCAGTTAGCCAAGCCCAGTCAAAAGATGAGGAACTCGGAGGACTGGTGTGCGCCATTGGGTAAGGGATGACCAAGTTGAAAAGCGTAGGACGTGGGTTGTTATTCGGGGAATTCCCCTCCATGCTTGGAATAAGACAAATGTTTGCAAAATTGCACAAACAGTAGGGGATGCCATAAAGATAGAAGAAGAAAACCAATTTGTGGAGAATGCCGAAGTTCGTGTTCATGTAGAAACTTCGACACTCCAATTGATAAATTGGAAAATTTCAGTTAAAGTGGAGGGTCAGTCCTTTGCGGTATCCATAGTTGAAGTCGGTGATGAAGGGGTCCTCCACAAGTGTGTAGACCCTACCGGGAGCATTGTTCAAATCCCTGGTGATGTTGATGACCATAGCTGCAGTCAAATTAGTTCAAAAAATCTTGACCACACGCAAAAGGAATTGGAAGGAAACTCATCCTACCGTGCGACGTCCCTCAAAGATAGTGACCCGGTGAATATTAGTGAGTCCCATGATATCTTGTACGGTACAAAAAATGGGCAGGCGCATGTGGTTTTAGGAGAGATGGACACGACACGAGCCCCCAAACAGGAAGACAGTGCGGCGCCGTTCTCTTGTATTCGGGAAAAGGAGTTGCATGATGACAATATAGGTGCAGTGAACAGTGAGACTTTCGATAGTGATAAGTGTACAGAGATAGAGCATGCTCGAGAGAAGGAGGGAGAATCGTGGGCTGTCAGTCCCGAGAAAGACTCAGGCTCACAGACAGGCACAGTCTCAGTAGGCATAAAAACGGGGAGGACTTTAGAGGAAAAGGGAAATTCTTTTCCTGAGACATCCGGAGTGGTGGCGATAATAAAGAATCATGGAAATGAGATCAGTAGTGTGAAAGAAAAATTGGCCCACGTGGGCGCCTCCTCCTCTATAGTAGGCGACAACAGTTTATTTATTGTTGAAGCCACACCCCAGCTGATCGCTCCAATTAAAAATAGTAAGGAGTGTCCTGAGAATGAGGTCAGGGTGGAAGTAACACTGGCCCACGTGGGAGCCCCCTCCCCCTTAGCAATCCGACTATCATACAACCGGTTGTACGATGTTTATGTACATCCCCGAACATTCTTCACAATTAATTTGAACAATCATCATATAAAGTCGAACAACTTTCACAATAAAACATGAACTTTTACATCAATATGAACAATCAATATAAAAACTTGAACAACGTTTGAATTTAAAATGAACGGTTGTACGATGCTCACCGTACAACCGGTTGTACAATAGAATTTGCCCCCCCTTAGCAGGCGACAACAAGTTTATTATTGTTGATGACACGCCCCACCTTGTCGCACCATTTAAAAATAACAACGGGGAGTGTGAGCAGGCAGATGACAAAATCGAAGAGGTGGGTATTTACTTTGCTCAGGCGCGTCAGACCCAAGACGAGAAGGAGGAGGAAATGCCTTTTATCCCTGTGGATTTTTTTGAAGAGGCGCCGCACAAGGTTTTGTCCCCCACCAGTCTCTCGCGCATTGTGAAAACCGGTACTGATAAGGTAGAGAGGGGTGACAATTTGGAGGAGCCACTCCACTAGACAGTAGTGGAAGAGACTCAAAGTAAGAGGCAGGGTGATGAGTTATTTTTGGATGAGGAACAATCACTATCAGCGATCGCTAAGGCTGACAAGTTAGGTGTCCTACCACAGATCGAGTCGACTCCTATGAATCAAGAGCTTACGACTGAAATTAACCCAGTTAATTCTAAGATAGCAAATAACAGTATTGGGCTTGTTGTTGAGTTATTTCATGATACACCCCCTGTATCAAATAAGGAAGTTCCAGCAAGAGATGAGATGGGAAAAATTATTAATGCAGAAAGAGAGGCAGAAGAATGTATGGACCTGCTACTGCAACTAGGGTGTGAAGTTCCTAATCCCAGTCTCACCAAGGCCAACCTCCTCAGTCAAATCCAAGCTCATATGAGCAATAAATTGAGCAATTAAGACTGGATAGCTGGCGACGTCCCAAAGCTAGGAGAACCTGGCGGTCAACTCTATGTTATGGAGTATATTGCTGTTTGGATGCATCAGAATGAAGTGGTTTTTCATAACTAAACTCGAAATGTGACCCGTCTTGGCTTTCGAGTATAGATGGGAGTCTGGAGATGGACGAAGGTTTGGTGGAAGGAATTGCCGTTCTCATGTGGATTTTTATTGGATTGACATCTCTCAAGGAGTATGTGTAACAATGTTATGTAGGTTGATTTGTGGTGTCTGTTTGCTTTACAGCGTAGTTTTCGTTGGTGTTGGATCTCATTTTTGAGTTTTGGTGTGTTAGGCTTGTACTATGGACATGGTGGGTACTCTTTTTCCTTCTCAAGTTTTTTCCCATTGGGTTTTACTTGAGGAGGTTTTAATGAGGCCCGAAATACCGGTCCGACTATCTTTATTAATCAAATGGCGAAAGCCTTAATTATAAAAAAAAACTATACGAATGTAGATATATTAAGTATGTGAATGTAGATATATTAAGCATATGTGTGTTTATCCGTATGTTTGGGTAGTGTACGAATAAATAGTTTACTTAAAAATATATGAATGTGGATATATCGAGGACAAATGTGAATTGTTAAGTACACGAATATGTGTAAATTAAGTATACGAATATTTACTTAAGGATGATTACATAAGTATATGAACATTTATATACACTGCATCAATTTAAGTTTACTTAAGTAGATAACTGTTTTACACCGAGAAAACTCAAACCTAAAGCCAAGATAAGAGAGCTAGCACCCTCGCATCCTGCTAAATCCAGATCTAACTTACATGTCGTGATAATATTTGGGGGAACATTATCCCCCAACCAAAAATAGTATTATCTAAAATTTTTACATAAACATAAAATTTAGGGAAATTTCACCAAATACCACTGAGTTTATGCTTAATTCATGATATACCACTGTGTTTCTAAAATTACATAGGATAACACCGAGTTTTTACTTATTTCACCAGATAACATTATGTCCCATATTTCATTAACTGCTCCGCTAACATCCCTAGAAAAAAGACTAAACTACCCCTGTTAATAGCTAAACTAAGGTGGTATTTTATGGAATTTGTCAATATGACAATTCATTGTCAGGTAATTAATTAATAGCATGAGTATTTTTGTCATTTCCAAGAAAATTAACACAAAAGTTAACAAAATATGAGACAGAGTGTTATCTGGTGAATTACGTAAAAACTCGGTGTCATCTTGTAATTTTAAAAACACGGTGGTATATCGTGAATAAAAAAACTCAATGGTATTTGGTGAAAATTCCCTAAAATTTATGAGGAGTCTCCTATATCAAATTAATAATTAAAAGGTAATTGCGTTCCATCTCCGTTCGCCGGTCTGCCAAGAATCCCTAACCCGGTGGCGGTGGCTCCCTGCCACCTCGTCATCGTGGTGCTCTATCTCCCCCAAGTGGTGGTTTCCTGCTTTCGAGGTTCTGTTTCGGCAATTCACCCATCCTGTAGTGATGGCCTATTAGGTTCATCTTGCTCTTTTGCTAGTCTTCGTTATTTGTTCTTGAGAGGTGGGCTTCGGTGCGAACTAGGTATCCCATCTTCTCCAACTGAGGAGCTATTGACACACATGGCGAATTTCTACTTGTCTGAGGAAGAGTGCACTCCGCTAGTGGTTTCATCTCAAATTGACGAAAAGAAGGCGGTTCAATTAGACCTCTCTCTTATGGGGAAGGTTTTATCTCCCAAAGCAATTCATCTTCAACCTCTTAAGGCGGCTATGGGAGCAGCTTGGAATCCTCAATTCGGTTTGCAAGTCCAGGATATGGGGGAGAACATATTTTTATTCCAATTTGGTTCATTAAGAGAAAGAGCTAGGGCTCTCGGAGGGGGCCGCTGGGAATTCAACAGGAGCTTGTTGGTTCTTAAAGAAGTTCAAGGTTTGTTGGTGTTGGATGCATATTCTCACAGGTGGCATTCTGGATTCGAGTATTCAATGCTCCTCTCGCGCTATTCTCTCTACAATACGCCCAGGCTATTGGAAATATGTTGGACAGTTTCGTCTCATACGAAGAGCAGGACTCTCTTCCAGGAGGCCCCTTCCTTTGCTTAAAAGCCAAGATCGATGTCACAAAACCACTCAGACGATTCTTGAAACTGAAGGTTGAAGGTTAGGATTTATTTCTTCGGATCGGGTATGAAAAGCTGCCAGATTTCTGTTATAATTGTTGCCGGGTCTCCCATGTTGCTAAAGAATGCCTCTCTCCTCAAGTCTCAGAGCTGGATCGCACCTCTTTTGGTCCTTGGTTAAGAGTAAAATTTTCTCAAGCTGGTACTCAATCTAGGGTAAAGGATCGGGAGATGAGATGTAAGGCTGCGGTGAGGGACCTGATGTGTAAGGGTAATCCTGAATCGTCACAAAGCCACTCAGGCATGGAGCTGGTTCGGTATTGGATAAGTCCTTGGATTGTTCGGGGGCCATGGGCGCTGATCCAGCGGATTCTGGTAGAAAAGCGAAGAAGAGGAAAGGGATTGTAGAGGTTCCGCCCACCTTGCCTAAGGAGTTAAATTCAGAGGATGTTTTGGTTGCAGGCTCTAAGAATAAGGTTCTCTCTGGCTCTTCTTCTAAGATTTTCGAAGCGGCAGTCCTTGCCATTAAGCAAGGCTGCCGGAAGCAATGAATCCCCTTAGTGTAAACTGCAAAGGGCTGGGTCGTCCCTTTGCAGTGTCCTGGCTTTGCCAGGTGGTTAGGAAAAATAGGTCGGGGATTCTGTTTTTAATGGACATGAAAAAAAATAGTTAAGGAAATGGAAGGCATTAGGGCTAAAATTGGTGGATATAACTGTCTGGCAGTGGATTGTAGGGGTAGGGCTGGTGGTATTGCTCTGTTATGGAGGCAAGGTATTGATTTGATGATTTCCTCATATTCTTCTAATCACATTGACTGCACTGTTACCAGATTGGGCTCTATTCATGATTGGAGATTTACCAAATTTTATGGTTGGCCTAAGGTTGTGGACCGCCATCTTTCCTGGGAGCTGCTCCGGCTGCTAGCTGGTCACTCATCCCTCTCGTGGCTAGTAATGGGAGATTTCAATGAGATTCTCGAACAGTGTGAGAAAACAGGCAGGCGCGATAGACCTCAACGTCAAATTGATGCTTTTAGACAAGCCTTAGAGGGTTGTGCGCTATATGATCTTGGATTTGTGGGTCACACCTTTACATTTGATAATGGGTGTGCTGGTTAGAATAAGGTGGAATGCAGATTGTATAGGGCAGTGGCGACAGTTGAGTAGAGCGACTTATTTCCAAAAGCGCTTCTTAAGCATCTTCCCAGATCAAGATCTGACCATTGCCCCATTACTCTCTTGTTAAATGGTATTGTGCAGGTGTGTCACCGAAATTTCAGATTTAAGAACTCATGGATTCCGGAGGATAATTGCGAAGAAGTTACATCCCAAAGTTTGAGGTCGGGCTCTAGTAGTGGTATCTCAGTGGGCGATAAGATCCGAAATTGTGCTAAGGCCCTGGTAAAAGATTTTATCTCATCCCCAACTGTGGTCAGTAGAAGACTAGATGTTTTGGAAACGGAGCTTTCTGAGCTACAGTCGCTCCCTCAGTCCCTGGACTTGCAGAGTAAAAGGTTAATGCTCCTGAAGGAAAGTGAGAAATTAATGCAGCAGTTGGAAATCATGTGGCACCAGCGGTCTAGACAGGATTGGTTGAAATTTGGTGATAGAAACTCTAAGTTCTTCCATGCTAGAGCGTCTGGTCGTAGGCGTTGGAACTATATTTCGGGGTTGTATAATTCTCAGGGAGTGTTTTCTGGGGATCAGAATGATCTTGGGAACATAGTAGCTGATTATTTTGAGCTATTATTTAGTAGTTCGCCTCGCATTATGGACGCTCATGTTATCTCAACTACCTTTGATAGGCTATCGACGGAGGATTGAGAGTTTCTGTCTATGTCATACAACAAGGATGAGGTTGAGAATGCACTTTTCCAGCTTGGTGAATTTAAGGCCCTGGGGCCCGACGGTTTCAATGTTACCTTTTATCGAAGATTTTGGCACATAATAAGAGATGATGTCTCGAAGAGTGTATTGGAGGTTCTCAACGGGGGAAGTCTCTACTAAGGTATGAACCACTCCCTGATTACTCTTGTCCCAAAAAAAGGGTCTTCTCCTCATATTAATGAATATAGACCTATCGCGCTCTGCATTGTTATTTATAAGCTGGTTACCAAAGTTTTGGCAAATAGGGTTAGGCACAATCTGCCCAATATTATCTCGCAACATCAGTTTGCCTTTGTGCAGGGTAGGCTTATTTCGGATTGCGCTATTATTACTAATGAGATCTTGTACCATTTTCAGCATAGGTCTAGATCTAGGAAAGTTTTTTTGCTTTAAAGTTAGATATGGAGAAGGCCTATGACCGATTGGAATGGGCGGGATTTCTAGGCCATGATTTTGAAAACTATGGGGTTTCCTTCGGCTTGGTATGTCCCGGTGATGAATTACATCTCTTCCTTGTCGGTGGCTGTTAATGTTAATGGATCTCCTAGTCGTACTTTCTTCCCTCATAGGGAAATCCTCTAGGGTGACCCTATGTTGCCGTACTTGTTCATTATTTGCATGGAGTCTTTGTCTTCTTGTTTACAGGTCTATGAAGATTCGGGTCTTATTTCACTAGTTATGATAGCTAGGGAGGCTCCTTCAGTTGGTCACCTTTTGTTTGCGGATGACTGTTTAATTTTGGTCATGGGGATGTCGGTCAGGCTAATTCATGATCTTTTAAATGCTTTCTGTGGGTCTTCTGGTAAGTCTATTAATAAGCAAAAGTCGGAGCTGTACCGCAGTAGACTTATGAGGCCTCATTTGCGTGTAGGTTTGGCTAGAGTGTTTGGTATTGGGTCTGTTGCGCGCATTCAGAACTACTTGGGCCTCCCGACTTTTTTGGGTAGATCTAGGTGTAGTGCTTTGGGTTTCTTTGGGGATAGGATGTGGAATAGGTTGGAGCCATGGTCTTGTAGGATCTCTTAGACGGGTCGGATAACACTTATTAAAAGCGTCTTACAGGCTATCCCTAGCTACGCGATGCAGTTTATCTCTTCCCTAACTCCTTGCTGGACAAATTTTCTTCTCTTATGTTCCGGTTTCTATGGAGTGGGGATCGGTCCTAGAAATCAGTTCATTGGGTGAGGAAGGATTTGATTATCCGGTCCAGGGATGAAGGTGGTTTAGGGATTCGGGATTTAGTGGCTCATAATTTGGCTTTGTTGGGGAAGCAGGTCTGGCGTATTCTATTTGACCCGTGCTCTCTAATGTTGTGGTAGTTGGGGAGTGTTTATTTCTCGAATAAGTCTATTTTGCAGGTGTCTCATTCGAGGAAAGGAAGCCCTATGTGGATGTCCATCAAGGAGGTGATTTTTTGTTGTAGAAGGGTTGCAGGTGGCAGCTTGGCTCTGGGGATGTGAATGTCTAGTTGGACCTTGGCTTCCCCGACCTTGGAGTTTTAGGCAGATGGTGTTAGGGTAGGCGAGGTCCGAAGATCTCTCAGTGGCTTCCTTACAGGCGGTCAGGTACTTGGAATATTGCCCTTCTTAATTCTTTGTTTGATAAAGATGATGTTTCTGTAATTTTATCTACCCCGCCCTCCTCTTTTAATAGGCCGGACCAGTTGGTCTGGCATTTTGAGAAATCTGGTGTGTATACCGTGAAGTCTGGGTACTATGTTGCTAGACGTATACTATGTTGTGAAGAGGAAGCAAGTGTTGGTAAGAAATCTTCTTTTTTAAAGTTTTTTGTTGCCGCTTCTTTGCCTCCCAGTGTTAATCTTTTTGCTTGGTGTTTGTCGCTGGGTGCTCTGCCTGTAGGTGTTGCGCTTGCTAGGCGTGGTTTGGGTTCCGCTGTGTGTCGATTCTGTGATGATGTTGAGGACCTGGCGCATGCCTTGGTGTTGTGCCGACTGGTGCAAGTAAGTGCTGGCACTCGAATTCTTGGTTTAAGCTCTTATTGATTTTCTCTGAATTTTCAAGCTTGGTTGGAATGGATTTCCTCTGGTGGCAACCAGAGTATTTTTGTTGATACTATTTAGAAGCTTTGATCTGTTTGGTGGGCCCGAAATGATTTTCTCCATGGCAACACTTGCTCGTTCGAGGAGGGATTGGAGAAGGTGGCTGCTTTCCTTCATCATTTTTCTGTTGTGTGTGGCGGTGGAGACCCTCTTGATGTGGACTGTGTTAGGTGGCAGCTTCCAGATCCGGGCTGGTTCAAGGTGAATGTAAATGCGGGTATGTCCTCTGATGGTTTGAGGATCATGGGAGCTGTAATGCGGGATTCGACTGGGGGGTTGGTTGCTTGTTACGTGGGTGAGCTGGGGTAGGTTTCATCTTCTTCTTTGGCTGAGTGTTTGGCCTTTGAAAGAGGGTTGGGTTGGGCTAGATGGTTGGGCTTTGGGTGTGTTGTTATCGAGACAGATTGCTCGTTGTGTTTGATTCCCTAAGGGGGAAATCTAAGTTGTGTTCGCATGGGGAGGTTGTAATTCAGCGATTAAGGTCTAGAAGGAGATGTGATGGAGCTCTGCGGTGAAGTTTTGTGAGGAGGGAGGGGAATGTTGCGGCTGATTACATGGCTACTGGTTTTCATTTGTTGTCTAGCTCTTCTAGGCATAGGTCTTGGTTGTCTGATTTTCTAGACCGGTTGGTGTCTATCTGTGTCCATGACTTGAAGTTTTGAGTATAATGAGAATGAGGTATGGTTTTGGTTGTCAAAAGTAGATCATTGTTTGACTATTAAGTAAATGATTAATGTTTAAATATAAAGTAGACAAGCGTATATATATTTAGTTTACAGATGTTACTAATTATTTTTGTAAATTTTTATCAATTACCTTTTTTTATGACAACTGGCACAAGAAAATTACTCGAAACTGTTCTTGTCGAGGTTCAATTGCCTATCTCATTGACTTAATCCCGGGATTCAAGAGTTCTTCTATGCGGATGCTTAAGGAAGACACTCTAAAAAAGGCTAGATTCTGCCCATTACGAACGACTCATGACTGTGTTGTACCACCAAGTGCACATAATTGGTTCTACATGCACTTCAAATGGGACAAATCCAACATTATGATGCGTGATGGAAGGATTAACAATATTTAAGAATGATGTGTGTAGTGTTTATGACTTACCAATATCTAAGAATGATATGCGAAAAGTGAAGAAATACCGACTATATTGTTATACGTATACTACAAAAACACTTACTTAAATACTAGTTTGTGTAAAACCCGTGTATAGGGCAAATATTAGCTATAATTAATATTACTAACTTTTGTTTCAAATACTAAATTAATACTACTTGAATTATCATATAATCCCATACTTAACTACTGTAGTGATCCGTATATGTATACCAGATGTAGAAGACTGATCAATTGTCATATCGAAGAGAAATGTTATGAAATACATATAATATTCATATACTCATTATGTCATAACACAAATACCAAAAATACTATATTTGTATAATGTATAATATACGACCTTTCATCTACCACTGTTGCTAACTGGTGTATTTAAGAATGAGCTAAAATTTAAAAAATATAAAAAGTGGACAGAAAAAATAATTATTTTATTAGAAAACTAAAAACAAAAAATATCTAATTGACACACATGAATTACTAAATCGGTAATAGATCAAGTACACATAACAATATCTTAAAGTACTAACGTGTACTCATATATCATATATCTTGTGACTATTAAACCACCGCTTAATTATTACTTCTAATATATCAGAAAACATGAAAATATTTAAATTGATAAAAAATTAATGTCAGAATAACTTTTTAGTTTCCCAAAATACTAGTCAATAGTTAAATATATCAATGAACTAAAATAATTAATAATTTATATAATAAAAAAATTTATTCAAATTAAATCCACAGAATTATGAATTACTTGTAAGACTACAACTCAAGTCAAGCTAGAAGACAAGCAGCATATATTCAGGATTGTTCATTCCACCCAACATCTATCGACCCTCAACCTATAGAGATTGAGCATTTCCATAGTACCGCAATCACACAACACATTAATTAGAACTGGCCATGGAAGTAGTAGTGGGCCCCAGAGGCAAGAGCTGAACCACTTTGGCGGTTCCAAACCGATTACTTTACAGACCCTAGCAGCCTCAGACACTGAACCACTACAACCACTGTGAGCTGTTTTCAAAACAGACCCAAGACCCTAAAACCCTAGCAATATAATCGATATTAAGCAATCTGATTTTATTTAGAGAATGAGTTAAAAATTATACAACTCACTTAGCGATAATTTGTAAACTAGTGATCCTATAATTAAGGGATAACTAAGAAAGTTGACGAGTGGTTAAAAGAGTGGCTGACTATTTACATAGGTTGTTATAACTAATTGTTTTGAATTATAATTAAGTTATTTCCTCAATACACTCTTGCAAGTTGGACGGTAGGTTGAAAAGGCCAAGCTTGATGACGCTTCGGTCAAACTGAGGACGCAGAAGGGGTTTGATTAACATATCTGCTAGTTGATCATTAGTAGGAATGCGTTGAACATGGAGAACACCTTCTTGAACCTTCTGAAGGACAAAGTGATACACAATGGTGACGTGTTTCATGCGGGAGTAGAAGACGGGATTGGAGGACATGAATGTGGCACCCATGTTGTCGTAGTGCAAGATGGGCTAGTGTACCTTGTGGTGAAGTTTGGTGAGAAGAGAGAGAAGCCATATAATCTCAGAGGCAGTGTCATCAAGGGTGCGGTACTTCACTTCAGTGAGAAGCGGGCAACGACGCGTTGTTTGCAGAAGCTCCAGGAGACAGGCGTGGTGTTGAGATAGACGATGTAACCAGTAGTGGAGACGAAGTTGTCACGGTCTCCATCCTAATCAGTGTCTAAGTAGGCATAGAGACTGGTAGCTGGGGTGGGACAAATAGTAAGATTGTGGGTTAAGGTTCCGGCAAGGTAGCAAAGGAGCCGTTTGAGGGAAGTTCACTGATGTTGGGTGGGTGATTGCATAAATTGAGATAACCTGTTCACAGTGAACGTAATGTCTGGGCAAGTGAGACAGAGATATTGCAGGCATCCTACGAGACTGCGGTAGGTGGATGGGGTCTCAAGTTGGGTGCCAGTCCCACGCAAGAGAGGGGTAGCGGCGGAGATCGGGGTGGGGGCGGAGTTGTAGCCGTCTATAACTGCTTTCTAGAGAATGTCAGTGATGTATTTTCTTTAGGAGAGGAAAAGGCTGCCGGAGCAAGGCATGACCTCTACATCAAGGAAATAGGATAAGTGAAATATCCCAAATATTAATTACGTTAATTAATAATGAACTAATTAAATAAAAGTAATTAATGAGATATTAAGGAATTAAATATCCTTAAATGAGTAAAGGGGAATAACATAAAATTTAAATAAACCCTAAAAAGTCATTAGGAAACATTAACGGACCCTAATACGACATGGGGGAGGTTTAGAAAAATATGTAAATGAAAATATAATTAATCGTTTTACATTGAAAAATGTGCCATAAATATTTTAGGAGTGAAATTGAGGTCTAAGATACCGTATGAGGTCATTTGGGTAATTTTAGAAACTTTGGAAAAATTGGCTAAGAAATCAGAATAGAATATATAGCGTTTTCGCCTAAAATGGCAAAACACAAGCCAATTAGAAATTAAATACTAATTAAAATAATTTATAAATAACAATAATAATTATTGTTTGGAAAAAATAAATTTGAATTCATAAAAAGGTCCGTCTTGTTAAATGGGACAACGAGCCTCGAACGACACGAAAAACAGACAAAAAGCGAGGTAAAAACAGCTTATATGTATAACGTTAAAAAAATGATAATAACAGACATGGGCCATCCCGCCTAACAAAACGGGGCCATCCAGTCACTTCCCCTTCACTTCCGGTACCAACCTAGACTCAACTAAATAAATCACCCAGCCCACTTCCTTCTATTCTTTCCTTCTCGACAATAGGGCTGCCCAAACAAAAAAAAGAGGAGCCCTTTCTTTCCTTACTTCTAATTCTTTTCTGATAATTCTCAACCCTAACTGGAGTCAAGCACAACGTGCCTCTCCAATCATTCTTGCATGGCAAATTGAAACCCTAACCCCTTGCATTCTCTTCATCCCGCCGATCCCGTTCTCTTCTTCTTCCCATTTACTCATTCTGAAACCCTATCTGGCAAGGAACTCACATGCTCTGCCGCCTCTCTACTTCTCCATCTTCATTCTTCTCCCTCTTCTCGAAACAACCTTAACAGGCGAACAACTCCGCGCCTCCATTATTCTCTTCTCGCCTCTTTCTATTTCGCTACCGGTCGAACAAGGACCACGGCTAAGTGCCCTTCTTCTCCTTCTTTCTCTACCAACCACAAGAGCAATATCCTCTACTCTTGCTAATTGCGGTGCGGACGAACAAGCATCGAATTCCCAGTTCGAATCGGAGCAGAACAAGGTAACGACTTCATTTTCTTTTCTTCTTTCTAAAGTACTCTCACATAACTCCATCCTTTGACGATTTTTGAAACCTAAACCGGCCTAACACCACCTCCCTTCGTTTTCCCTTCTTCGATTGCACTGGGGAGCCAAAAACGGCCTTGTTCCGCCGGATCTGGGAATAATCGAGAGGAAGCAGGCCGTGGGTGCGCCTGGTTGGTTCAACCAAACATGGAGGGTAAGACATTCAACCCCATTTTCGGTTTCTTGTCTATTTTTAAAGACTAAAACCTAACCCTAACCCATTCCTTCGATTTTCTTCTCCTTATTCGAACATGGGTAAAACCACAGAGATCAATTTTGACTAGAGCTGGGATAAAAAGATGAATCGGAAAATAAAGAGGACAACCGAAGAGGGTAAGTTGCAAATCCGGTAACCTTGAACTCGAAACCTAAGTAACTTACAGATTTTGAACAAAAAAATATTCAAAAATTAATCTATTCCTTGTCACTTTGGTAACAGGGCCGAAATTCAAAGAGGGAAAATCGTCTCTTGAACAATCAAAAGGTTAATCGTTCAACTCCAACCCCATGTTGGTTACTTTTGTTTAAGTATGCATTTGTGTCTGTACTAAATCGGAAGAGTAGAGGTGTTAAGAATTTAGATTCATCTTTGCTCTGGAATTTCGGACTTTTTGTGTTGTTGATAGTACCGAAATTAGGGTTCCTATGAGTATTGTGACAAATCCGAAAATCAAGGTTTAATAGAGCAAAACTAGAGTTCCGAAAGTTGTGTTAAGGTTTAAAGATTTTGAAATTTGATTTTCTGGAAATTAGAGTTTACCAAACGTGTGTTTAACTTGGTCAAGCCTAGGGTTCTACGAAATTTGAAACTAGGGTTTAATTTGAGGATTTTTGAAATTAAGCCTCGAATTAGGTTAAAAATAGGATAATGGTTAATTTGGGAAATTTTCGATGAAATTAAGGTTTTTGGAAAATGTTGGCTAATTTTAAGGTCGGTCAAAATTGGTTTTCTGGTAAAATCAAAATTAGGGTTTTGAAAAAAAAATCGATTAGAGTTTGCGTATAAAATTGACTTTGGGGCAGCTTGTAGTTTCAGGAATAATTAGGACAATTTTATAAAATCTGGAGTATAATTAATTTGGGGTTTAATTGGGAAATGAGAGCTTATGATTAAATTGGGGATTAAATTGAAAATTAGGTTGCGATTGAAAAACGGGGTTTTGAAATGAGGATAGGAGTTTGAACACTTATTTGGGCAAATTAAGGTTTACGACAATTAGAAAAAAAAATTAGGGGTGGAATTGTAAACATGACTAAATTGGGGGCTGTATGATAATTTGGTGATACTTTGGGCTAAAACGTGAGTTTGGAGAGTTTAGGGTGATTCTGTAAGTTCTGGAAAGAAAAAAAAATAATTATTATGGGTAAGGATGTAAATTGGTAAAGTAAAGTCAAAATCGAATTGGTTAGTAAAAAAAATGGGAATTGGTCAGATTGATTAAATGAGAGTTGGATTGAGCTGTAAATGAATTGGGTTGTAAATCTAGTTTAATTTTGTGATGTTAAATAATGGGCTTAAAGATAGTTACGGGGTAAAGGATCCTAATTGAGTTAGGCCCAAATAAGGAGTAAATAACTTAGGCATCGATTGGGCTCAAATTAGTCATAATGAGATTAAATTAGAAGGTTGTCGGTTGGACTCTAGCCAGTTAATTAGATCTTATAAAAGGGCTTAAGCCCAAATTAGGAGTGGATAGAAATTAAAATGTTTAATTGGGCCAACTCTAAACATTTAAACAATTAGTTGAGGGTTGAACATAGGAATAACTTTAGTAAGGGAAATTAAATAAATAAATATATATATACACATACTAGTAAACTAACGACAAGGAGAATTAGATTATACTAGATTAGAGAGGAATCAACTTATAAGATATAGTATAATTGAATTCGAACTCTAAGGTTGTAACACCCCTACTACACACTTAACAATACTTGAAATCGCAGCGGAATTGAACAACTAAATAATAACTAAACGATTCGGTGCTACAACACCGTTAACCACCCACGTGGTCAACAAGGCAGAATAAATACAAACGTACCGGTCTGATGATCAGACTCCCGAGCATAGAACTAATAACCTTTAATACATTAACATGATACCGAGTTTGTAACTACATTCATAACTGTAAACTGTACACCACAATCTGTCACTGTGAACTGTCAACGACTGTCACTGTAATACAAACGATACCAAAATATATCGCCACGGAAGCACAGGCGCATCCCGGGCTCCACATCTAAAATAACCAAAAGTATTCCTGCAACCTAGAATCTATAGCCATTCCGCTTCCTCGATCCTCATCCTGCAGTAAAAATATGGAGCCCCCGAGGGGGTCAGCAACCCTTGGCTGGTATGGTTAACGCGCAGCTCATCGGCTACCAGGATACGCGCAACTAATTGTCATGATGACATGGCATTCATTTTAAACATACAACATACATAACATAGCAAGAATATTGCATAACAACATCACACATAACACACAAGAACAATTCCTTTTAGGAAACGAACCAACACAATTAGTTCCCATGGAGAGCCTAGAGGATGTTGCCAAACTCATGCTAAGCTCGTTACATAACTCGTTACCGTCCTGTTAGATTGAACGAATAACTTAACACAAGGTGCCTCGGATATAGCGATCCAAGCACACCGAACAAAACATAGTATGCCCCTGTGGCCCGACGTGAGTCAGTAAAATAGCCTTGGTTAAGCTAAAGGGAAGGTTGGAAACCAAAATGGAAGAACAACCATAACATACAAAGAGAATCGAACCGGTTATGACATCGACTCCCATACTCACACGCGTGGCCGGAACAGACCGGACTCCTCACTCCCCCCTTAGCACTTGTTAGAAGTTCAACATCGAACTCAACAAACAATCACATACAAGTGGTTAAGTCTTGTTAGACACACACAAGGGAATAGAGTCACACTTAACAATACAATAATATTTAACAACTGTGAACTCGTTACATGACTTAAGTCTTACAAGGTCATAAACACACAGAAAAACAAACAACACACAAGCCGGTGTAAACCGGTAGGCAACAGACTGCAAGAAAACCATACCTTGGTCCCTGCTTCGATTGGTTTCCACCGTAGGCAACTCCTATACATAATTAACGATGTCGGTTAATTAACTTATTCAACTTATAACTTACTAAGTGTTTACATGTTTTCATGACCATGTTTTACCCTTAATCTTACACTCATTTTAGCTTTATTATTCATACTAGGGCCCACTGCATAACTCTCATTCTCTTTCTTAGATTTAAAGATTTTTTTTTGTTCTGGTTCAGACCGCCCCTCTGGGGAGGTCCCCAGGGGCGGTCCACAACAGAATGTCTCACGCATGCAGCAGACAACAGGACCTCCCCACAGGGGTGGTCCGTAGGGGCGGTCCATTGCAGAACCAATTTTCTAATGTGCTTTTCTCCTCTTTTTGAACTCCAAATTCATCCCAATTTTTCCTATGTTTTACACATGTTCTCCCACATGTTTTAACATCTTTTGGGCACACTTAAACCCTCTCTAAACATCCCAAAACTCCTTAAACTTTTACTCAACGTTTACTAAGTCTTTAACACTTAGAACATCTTTTTTTTCTTACACTTTTAACTTGTATTCTTGCCTAGGACTTCATCTAACCAAAGTATTTCCTCACTACCTTATAATCATCTCTTTAAGCATCATTTGCACTACCACAATCCCCTTTACACAAACTTCCTAGGTCCTTCTCACAAGCTCTTGTTTTAAACCCTCACAAGGCATTTCCCTTTCATTGCTCACCAACTTTGCACAAGACTAAAACACACTCTTACTACTACCTTGGTATGCTTACAATCACCCATTTGATTCTCTAACTTCCTTGAACAATGCCCAAGTCATTTTCATACTTATGAACACCTAAATTCCTTTCCTTTCACCAAATCAACCCTTAACAATTCCTAGTGAACCCTAGGTCATCAAACTTCATTAAAACACCTAAACTTCTTATTTTCTATTCAAATTTTGACATGGCTCCCCTAGTATTTTCTTACACACCAAACACATGGTTTCTCACCCTTGAACACTCAAGAACATTTATTCACACAAAAATGTTCTTTACACACAACTAAGCCTTAAACTACACTACATAACAATATAGTGCATAATTTAAATTGCTTGGCACTTAGGCCCTTAAATTGCATGGCTCTTAGGCCCTTAAATTGCATAAACCTTAAACACTGAATTTCCCACATAATATATGCCTTTGACCTGCGAATACATACAACAACACATATGCCTTTTTAATAAACACTTGAGGGCATTTTACTAAGTCATTTACCATTGGCTCCTTAAGTAGTTTTAATAAGCAAAATAAGCTCATTTCTCCTAAGACATTATAAGCCACATTAGGTTAGCATATTTACCTCTTTTCCTCACAACTTCTTTCTTGTTTCCTTGTTTAAAATCGGTAAGGGTGTTTGATTGCTTGTCAACTATATACAAATAATGAAATGAGTATACAAGCTTTATGCTTCATCTCATTGTAAACCCTAGATACATAGATTGTCTCAGAACATTTAGATGATTGTTTTACCTTGGATATGAAAGAGAGTTTGGATATGTAGCAAGAGAGGACTCCACCTAGTCCATGAAAGGTTCAAATGAAGCTAGAACAAAGCAATATAAAGGACACCATCAATGGTGATTCTTGGTCAACATCAAAACAAGAAGGAAATGGAGTTTTTCTCTGAGTTTCCTTACCTTGAAGCAAAGGAGAACAACAAGGTGTGAAAAGATGAGCTCAAGCTCCTCCCATGGTGATTCCTCTTGGCACTGAAATGGAGGTTTTGGAGTTTTGAAAAGACAAGATTGTAGAGCTTGACTAAACTAAGAGAATGGTGGTCTTGAAATTATTTTTGGAGCATGGAGCTAGGAGTTATGGACAATCAAAGAAGGAGAATGGTATATGGCTGTAGCAAAACCGTGAATGGAGAGGAGGAAGAGAGGTTGGAGATGGTGGGAACAAAGAAGAAAAGAAGATAATGAAGGAAAGGTAAGTTTGTAAGATATTTATGCTTAAAGTAAATAGTAACTTACTTTATCATTACTTATTTACTTGTTAACTAGCAAAGGTGGTGACTCACCTTATAAAAACCGGCCCCCTTTATGTACTTAGGGGTGTTTTGGTCTTTGTTGACCAATTTACTTACTTATATTGACTTATGTTATAAACTAGCTTAATTTAGTTACTATTCACAAAACAAGGCACATAATTGTGAAATTTTTGATTTCCCATTGATTTAGACTTCCTAATGTGATACTAAGTAGTACACATGTTAATTAAAGAGTAATGATGGACATTTAGCCACTCAAAACCCATTTACAAGACAATTTTTCAAAAATGTGCTTTAAGACTCCTTAAAGCACATTTTGTGTTTTAACTTGTTTTCAAGCTTGGTTTTCTTTGGTAATTGATTTAATATGTTCATTAATATATAAATAAGGTCTTGGTAGGCTCTTAGAGTTAAACCAAGGTTATCCCAAGCTTAGAGCACATTTTTGCTCTTATTGACCTTATGGTATTTATTTGTGTTTTATATGGTTTAAATTGTTCTCTAATGTTTCTAAGACTCTTTTTAGTCTTAATATACCATATTTTTAATGTTTAAACAATATACTAAGGTTTGGGGTATTTCAATCTACCCCCCTTAAAAGAACTTTGTCCTCAAAGTTCACATTTCCCACATATCTTTAATATTAGAACACGGGAATACTTATAAACAATACTTCCATAACAACATTAACAACATACTTACTAACATCGGACACAAGGTCCAAACCACATAACAACACAACATCATTCAGACTCAACGGTCTGTAACATAACAAGGTAACAACATAACAACATAACACAGACAATGTATCCAAATACATGTCGTACACACATAACCGAAACGGCTCTACCCCCCTTAAAATAGGGGTACGCCCCGTACCCTATACATATAAGTACTAAGAAGTAAACAACGACGGGTACTTCGCCTTCATCTTATCTTCCAGCTCCCAAGTGGCCTCCTCAACGTCCTGGTTAGACCAGAGAACCTTCACCAGTCTCACTGACTTATGGCGAGTGTCTCGAGTCTTAGTATCCAGAATCCGTACCGGAGTCTCCACTGATCGCATGGTCGGCTCTAAGGTTAGCCTTTCAGGCTGAAGTACATGAGACGGATGAGACATATATTTCTTCAACTGGGACACATGAAATACATCATGTACCTTGCCCAGCTCGGCGGGTAAATCAAGTCTGTAAGCTACCGGGCCGATCCGCTCCGTCACAACATAAGGCCCCACATATTTCAGGCTCAACTTGCCTTTCTGGCCAAAACGAAACACTCCCTTCATGGGGGATACTCTAAGAAATACCTGATCGCCCACGGCGAACTCCAGGTCACGTCTGCGCACATCGGCGTATGATTTCTGCCTATCCTGAGCTGACTTCATGTTAGCCCGGATCTGTCGTACCTCTGCTTGAACTTGTTCCAGATACTCTGGTCCTATAATGACCGTCTCACTCGACTCATCCCAACATAATGGCGTGCGGCATGGTCTACCATACAAAGCCTGGAAGGGAGACATCTTGATCGAAGCATGGTAACTGTTGTTGTAACTAAACTCAATCAGATGTAACTTATCAATCCAGCTGGTCTGGAAGTCAAGTGCACATGCACGTAACATATCCTCGAGTGTCTGGATGGTGCGCTCACTCTGTCCATCTATCTGTGGGTGGAACGCTGTACTTAGCTTCAGCTCGGTACCAAGCGCTTCCCGTGTGGATTTCCAGTACCTCGAGAGGAATCTGGTATCCGTATCATACACGATAGTCTTCGGTACCCCATGGTGCCGAACTATCTCTCTATCGAAAAGCTCTGCAAGTTTTGCCACTTTCCAGGTGTCCTTCATCGGTATGAATCGGGCCACCTTGGTCAGTCGGTCAACAACAACCCAAATCATATTCAGACCTCCCCTTGTAGGCGGAAGCCCTACTACGAAGTCCATAGAAATGTCATGGAACTTCCACTCAGGCACTGGCATTGGCTGCACCATACCACCAGGCCGTCGGTGCTCAAACTTGACCTTCTGACAAGTGAGACACCTCAATACATAATCATTCACATCCTTTTTCATGCCAGTCCACCAAAAGTAACGTTTCATACCCTTATACATTTTTGAAGCTCCGGGGTGAATCGAAGTCGTAGAACAGTGGGATTCACTCAGTATGCGCTCCTTCAGCTCAGCGCTACTCCTCGGAATACACAGTCGGCCATTCAGCCTAATCAGGTCATCATCGTGGAGCCGGAAGTCATACTTCTGACCCTCAAATGTGCCATCAATAAGCTTCTGCCTGATCTCCAACATATACTGATCCGTCATCTGAGCACTCCGCACCTCTTCAATCAAGCTAGAATGAGAGACTAGCGAATGGAGAGAGTGTGCTCGGCGACTCAGTGCGTCAGCTACCACATTTGCTTTCCCCTCTTTGTACTGTAAATTGATGTCGTAGTCGTTTAAGAACTCGACCCACCTTCTTTGTCTCATGTTCAACTCCTTCTGAGTGAGCAAGTACTTCAAACTCTTGTGGTCGGAATAAATTGTCACGCTTACCCCATACAAATGATGTCGCCATATCTTCAATGCGAAGACAATGGCACCCAATTCTAAGTCATGGGTAGGGTAGTTTTCTTCATGCTTCTTCAGCTGTCGGGAGGCGTACGCTATGACCTTCCCATGTTGCATCAACACACAACCCATACCTCTGCCTGATGCGTCGCAATAGACCTCAAAACCATCTGGACCGTCTGGTAAAGTCAGGACTAGTGCAGATGTCAGAGCATCCTTGAGACTCTGAAAAGAACTCTCGCAGTCATCTATCCACTCGAATGGAGCATCCTTCTTCATCAAGGAAGTCATCGGCTTCGAGACACTGGAGAAGTCCTTCACAAATCTCCTATAATATCCTGCCAGACCGAGGAAGCTCCTGATATCGGTAACTGTCTTCGGCCTAGGCCAGGTGCGCACTGTATCAATCTTTGCCGGATCAACAGCGATCCCGGCTTCAGAAATCACATGGCCAAGAAAATATACTTGGTTCAACCAAAATTCACACTTTGAAAATTTCTCATATAACTGATTCTTTCTCAATGTTTGCAACACACTTCTCAGGTGGCTTTCGTGCTCACCCCTCAATTTCGAGTACACAAGAATATCGTCGATGAAGACTACTACTGACTTGTCCAACTGATCTTGGAACAAGCGGTTCATTAAGTCCATGAACTTGGTTAGTGCATTGGATAAACCAAATGGCATAATTGTAAACTCATAATGTCCATATCTGGTTCTGAATGCGGTCTTCTCAATGTCACTGTCACAGATGGCAATCTGATGGTATCCGGATCGTAGATCTATCTTGGAGAATACTGATGCTCCTTTCAACTGATCAAATAGGTCGTCAATGCGTGGTAAAGGATAACGGTTCTTCACCGTAACTGCATTCAGCTCTCAATAGTCGATGCAGAGCGGAGGCTACCGTCCTTCTTCTTCACGAAGAGGACCGGTGCTCCCCATGGTGAAACACTAGGGCGGATAAATCCCTTGTCGAGTAGGTCTCTCAGCTGCTCCTTGAGCTCTGTCATCTCTACTGGAGCCATACGATAGGGCGCCTTCGCAATTGGTCCGGTGCCCGGAACCAAATCAATCACAAACTCTACTTCCCGTGCTGGCGGCATGCCCGGCAGTTCCTTAGGAAATACATCAGGAAACTCCGACACTACCGGCACATCTGGGCTAAACTCTGGGTCTCTCTCTATGTCCTGGACATAGCAGAGGTATACATCATTCCCTCGTCGTAGTTCACGATACATAGCCATGGCGGTGATGATCTGAGTCGAAGGCTCCCTGGGCCTCTGGCGGTAAGATATAGTAACCCCAGACGGACTCCGAAGAAGCAGACGATGCTCGGCACATAGGATTCTGCCCTTGTACCGCTCCAACCAGTTCATCCCGACAATCACATCAAAACCAAGTCCCTCGAACTCTATCAAGTCGATCGGAAACTCTTCATCTCTGATTCGTACAATAACATCTCGGTGGTAGCGGGTACACCTGATCCGCTCTTTCGACGGGAGAGTGACTAGAAAGTCAGGCATCTCTTCACCGTCTAACCCCAGCCTCTTTGCAAAAGATAGCAAAATAAATGTATGTGAGGCTCCGGAGTCAAACAAGATCGAAGCGTCCACGCCATTGACTGGAAAGGTACCGATGAGGATTGTGCCGCTCTTGCCGGCTTCTGCCTCATTGCAGACACTCAGTATACCTCCCGTTCCGAGTGCACAGCCTAATTCATTGGCAAACTAATAAGTATTTGGTAATAACACGGTTGACATACTTCAAACAACTCCACTTTATTCATTAACACACTTTCTTACAACATACTTTGGTTTACACTGTTGACATAACTAACACATACAACATCCTTAACATACACTGGTTTAACACATTACATAATTATACAAGGCTTTAAAACTGTCTGAAGGTCAAATTCAAACGTCCGGGTTTCATGTGTGTGGCATTGATCACTGCCGATGGTGCGGTATTCAGTTTGATCTTCTTGATGCCATGATATAGCATCCTTGACTGCCCACCCATGATTAGTACATCTCTTGATTTCAACACTAGCTTCTTCGCGAGATCAGCACGCTTCTGCTCGCCGTACACAAACACTGCGGTGTCACCAATGGACCAAGACACCACGGGTACTTCCTTACTTAGAGACTCGGGTGACACGTCCTTATCTTGGTGTAAACCTAACCGTCCACCTTTCTGGTAGAAGTTCACAATACATAAATCCGCTTTAACACTTGGTATTGAATCTGATTCAACTTGCTGAGCAATTCCCACGGTGTGGTTAACGACCGCCAGGAACTCCTCAGGTATACTTGGTACAGTTGCTCCATCTTCAGCTCGCACTTCTTGATATGTCTTGGTGTAAGGGTTCCAGTCCTTACCCATGCACATCATCTTCAATTTCATTCTTGATCCGCTCGGGTATTCGGGTGTATAGAAACCTCCCGGTGCTGCTCCTAGTTCATTGCATCGTCTGATGATGTGGATTTGCGCTTCCGGTGTCAGGTATCCATTTAAGAGTATCATACCTGGTTGGATGACCTGACATTGCTCCATTGGAAAGTCGGTGATGCTGATGGTGGTTTCTTCAGGGTTTAGTGTGGGTGGGATTGGATAGCAAATATTGAAGGTTCCTAAGTTTTCAAATTACCTAATTAGGTGTTCTCACATTATACTTTAACTGTTTACTTACATGGTTGTTTACTTAAACTCACTAACACACATACATGAAATGTGGTATGCAATCACTTATTTCATTCAACAGTTTAGGTGGTACCTGGTCTAGTAGAGGGCCCTAGTGCCTCAGACCGGTCCACCACATTCAGGGCGGCCTTGCCGGATCCCGACCCCTTCCCCTTCTGGGAATCTGTGTACCTCTGATCTGGGGGTGGCTGATTCGCCGTCTTCGGGCCATCGGTGGTCACGGTGGCCTTACCCTTCCATTGCCCCTTAGGCCTGTAGTTTCTGCTATTCGGGTTCTGCCAGCACTCGTAGTCGCGGTGCCCCATCTTCTTGCAGTATCAGCACTGCACATCATTGCCCTTGCAGTCCTTGCCGGGGTGGTCTCCGTTACACCACTTACAGTAATAGTGGCGCTTCGGTCCAGAGCCCGTGCTAGCTGCTAACACATCACACACTCAGTATATACTTCACAAAATAACAACACACACCAGAATTCGGTATTCGAATTTTATTAGTTACCCTTGGGTGGGTAAGAGCGTAAGGGCTTAGCCGGATATGCATAGGTGAGCTGTAGAGGCTCCTCAGCAGTGGTGGTCTGGGCTTGGCCTTTGCCACCATGTTGCTGTCCTTTCTGGGACTGGGGGTATGGCTTCTTCTTCTTTCCTCCCCCGTGCCCTTGCGTGCTCTGGCCCTCGCTCGTGGCCTTGCGCTTGAGCGCATTTCTCTTCGTCCCTCAGACGGACGGTGATCTCTACAATAGCAGCGGCATGATAGCACTCCTATATTTAGGGTGTTAGTTATGCCCCTCAATTCAAACTCACAATTACATTAACACACTATACACACTTATTCACTTCATACTGTAGTTCATTACCTGCAAAGTAGTATACCCACTTGGCCCCATACCGTAGCGTAGGCGGTAGCTCAATCCGTTGTAGAAACGGTTCACTAAAATCCGGTCTGAGTATCCCAGATCCGGCAGCAGATGGATAAGTCCGATGAAAGCGGAGTAGTACTCATCAACCGTCATCTTATCCCCTTGTCTCAAGTTGTCCAGCTCTAGGCGCTTGGCCTCTTGCACATGAATCGGGTAGTACTTGGCTCGCAGCAGGGCCGTGTACTCCCTCCACTGGAAGGTAGGATCACCAACTCTGCCCTCCCTTACCAGTGTCCACCAACCCTGAGCCGATCCCTTCAAGTAGTAAGCGGCTAGACGAACCTTGACCTCCTCGGGCACATTCAAGGTCTCGTAGGCGGTCTCCATCTCGGAGATGTACGCCTCCAACTTACTAGGGTCGGTCTCCCCACTGAATGACGGGGGTCTCAAATCCGCCAACGCCTTGACCCAATTGGTCTCGCGTGGCGTGTTGCGGTTGTGGCCCTTGTTGACCCACACCGCCTTGATTGCTGCTGCATCGCAGCTACTAGTGGGACCATCTGGGCTACGGCGGCCGCGACAGCGTCGGCCATGACTTGCGTCGTAGGGTTCTCTCCCTGGTTCCCGGTATCACCAGTACCGCGTCCGCGGCCTCGACCTCGTGGTCTACCTGACATCTGAATTCATATGAACATTTATTAACACTGTGCTTGCACACTTATAGGTCCAACGGTTGTAACATCTTCCCGACAATAAGGTATTTCCACACTTAGTTAGTGGTTAACCTTTCCACAACTGTTCTCTTAGGTAACTATAGCTAGATTTCCTAACTCGGTATGTTCCTAAGCTCGGTATTCTAGTCATCAGAGCGATACTTCGCTCTGATACCACTTTTTGTAACACCCCTACTACGCACTTAACAATACTTGAAATCACAACGGAATTGAACAATTAAATAATAACTAAACGATTCGGTGTGCTACAACGCCGTTAACCACCCACGTGGTCACAAGGCAGAATAAATACAACGTACCGGTCTGATGATCAGACTCCCAAGTATAGAAAATAACCTTTAATACATTAACATAATACCGAGTTTGTAACTACATTCATAACTGTAAACTATACACCATAATCTGTCACTATGAACTGTCAACGACCGTCACGTAATACAAACGGTACCAAATTATCGCCATGGGAGCACAGGCGCATCCCGGGCTCCACATCCAAAAATAACCAAAAGTATTCCTGCAACCTAGAATCTATAGCCATTCCGCTTCCTCGATCCTCATCCTGCAGTAAAAATATGGAAGCCCCGAGGGGGTCAGCAACCCTTGGCTGGTATGGTAACGTGCAGCCCATCGGCTACCGGGATACGCGCAACTAATTGTCATGATGATATGGCATCATTTTAAACATACAACATACATAACATAGCAAGAATATTGCATAACAACATCACATAACACAAGAACAATTCCTTTTAGGAACGAACAACACAATTAGTTCCCATGGAGAGCTAGAGGATGTTGCCAAACTCATGCTAAGCTCGTTACATAACTCGTTACGTCCCTGTTAGATTGAACGAATAACTTAACACAAGGTGCCTCGGATATAGCGATCCAAGCACACCGAACAAAACATAGTATGCCCCTGTGGCCCGACGTGAGTCAGTAAAATAGCCTTGGTTAAGCTAAAGGGAAGGTTGGAACCAAATGGAAGAACAACCAAACATACAAAGGAAATAGAACGGTTATGACATCGACTCCCATACTCACACGCGTGGCCGGAACAGACCGGACTCCTCACTCCCCCGTTAGCACTTGTTAGAAGTTCAACATCGAACTCAACAAACAATCACATACAAGTGGTTAAGTCTTTTTAGACACACACAAGGGAATAGAGTCACACTTAACAATACAATAATATTTAACAACTGTGAACTCGTTACATGACTTAAGTCTTACAAGGTCATAAACACATAGAAAAACAAACAACACACAAGCCGGTGTAAGCCGGTAGGCAACAGACTGCAAGAAAACCATACCTTGGTCCCTGCTTCGATTGGTTTCCACCGCAGGCAACTCCTATACATAATTAACGATGTCGGTTAATTAACTTATTCAACTTATAACTTACTAAGTGTTTACATGTTTTCATGACCATGTTTTACCCTTAATCTTACACTCATTTTAGCTTTATTATTCATACTAGGGCCCACTGCATAACTCTCATTCTCTTTCTTAGATTTAAAGATTTTTTTTGTTCTGGTTCGGACCGCCCCTCTGGGGAGGTCCCCAGGGGTGGTCCACAACAGAATGTCTTACGCATGCAGCAGACAACAGGACCTCCCCACAGGGGCGGTCCGTATGGGCGGTCCACTGCAGAACCAATTTTCTAATGTGCTTTTCTCCTCTTTTGAACTCCAAATTCATCCCAATTTTTCCTATGTTTTACACATGTTCTCCCACATGTTTTAACATCTTTTGGGCACACTTAAACCCTCTCTAAACATCCCAAAAACTCCTTAAACTTTTACTCAACGTTTACTAAGTCCTAAACACTTAGAACATCTTTTTTTTTTCTTACACTTTTAACTTGTATTCTTGCCTAGGACTTCATCTAACCAAAGTATTTCCTCACACCTTATAATCATCTCCTTAAGCATCATTGCACTACCACAATCCCCGTTACACAAACTTCCTAGGTCCTACTCACAAGCTTTGTTTTAAACCCTCACAAGCATTTCCCTTCATTGCTCACCAACTTTGACACAAGACTAAAACACACTCACTACTACCTTGTATGCTTACAATCACCCATTGATTCTCTAACTTCCTTGAACAATGCCCAAGTCATTTTCATACTTATGAACACCTAAATTCCTTTCCTTTCACCAAATCAACCCTTAACAATTCCTAGTGAACCCTAGGTCATCAAACTTCATTAAAACACCTAAACTTCTATTTTCTATTCAAATTTTGACATGGCTCCCCTAGTATTTTCTTACACACCAAACACAAGGTTTCTCACCCTTGAACACTCAAGAACATTTATTCACACAAAAATGTTCTTTACACACAACTAAGCCTTAAACTACACTACAAACAATATAGTGCATAATTTAAATTGCTTGGCACTTAGGCCCTTAAATGCATGGCTCTTAGGCCCTTAAATTGCATAAACCTTAAACACTGAATTTCCCACATAATATATGCCTTTGACCTGCGAATACATACAACAACACATATGCCTTTTTAATAAACTTGAGGGTATTTTACTAAGTCATTTACCATTGGCTCCTTAAGTAGTTTTAATAAGCAAAATAAGCTCATTTCTCCTAAGACATTATAAGCCACATTAGGTTAGCATATTTACCTCTTTTCCTCACAACTTCTTTCTTGTTTCCTTGTTTAAAATCGGTAAGGGTGTTTGATTGCTTGTCAACTATATACAAATAATGAAATGAGTATACAAGCTTTATGCTTCATCTCATTGTAAACCCTAGATACATAGATTGTCTTAGAACATTTAGATGATTGTTTTACCTTGGATATGAAAGAGAGTTTGGATATGTAGCAAGAGAGGACTCCACCTAGTCCATGAAAGGTTCAAATGAAGCTAGAACAAAGCAATATAAAGGACACCATCAATGGTGATTCTCGGTCAACATCAAAACAAGAAGGAAATGGAGTTTTTCTTTGAGTTTCCTTACCTTGAAGCAAAGGAGAACAACAAGGTGTGAAAAGATGAGCTCAAGCTCCTCCCATGGTGATTCCTCTTGGCACCGAAATGGAGGTTTTGGAGTTTTGAAAAGACAAGATTGTAGAGCTTGACTAAACTAAGAGAATGGTGGTCTTGAAATTATTTTTGGAGCATGGAGCTAGGAGTTATGGACAATCAAAGACGGAGAATGGTATATGGTTGTAGCAAAACCGTGAATGGAGAGGAGGAAGAGAGGTTGGAGACGGTGGGAACAAAGAAGGAAAGAAGATAATGAAGGAAAGGTAAGTTTGTAAGATATTTATGCTTAAAGTAAATAGTAACTTACTTTATCATTACTTATTTACTTGTTAACTAGTAAAGGTGGTGACTCACCTTATAAAAACCGGCCCCCTTTATGTACTTAGGGGTGTTTTGGTCTTTGTTGACCAATTTACTTACTTATATTGACTTATGTTATAAACTAGCTTAATTTAGTTATTATTCACAAAACAAGGCACATAATTGTGAAATTTTTGATTTCCCATTGATTTAGACTTCCTAATGTGATACTAAGTAGTACACATGTTAATTAAAGAGTAATGATGGACATTTAGCCACTCAAAACCCATTTACAAGACAATTTTTCAAAAATGTGCTTTAAGACTCCTTAAAGCACATTTTGTGTTTTAACTTGTTTTCAAGCTTGGTTTTCTTTGGTAATTGATTTAATATGTTCATTAATATATAAATAAGGTCTTGGTAGGCTCTTAGAGTTAAAACCAAGGTTATCCCAAGCTTAGAGCACATTTTTGCTCTTATTGACCTTAAGGTATTTATTTATGCTTTATATGGTTTAAATTGTTCTCTAATGTTTCTAAGACTCTTTTTAGTCTTAATATACCATATTTTTAATGTTTAAACAATATACTAAGGTTTGGGGTATTTCAAGGTTGGAAGTTATTTGGCTAAATAATGTAACACCATCAAGGATATTAGTGATTAATAAAACTTATGTATTGTAAGTACAATATGAAGTTTAGGATTGAATTTTAGGCTATGGTTATAATGTTATAAATTTTATAACAGTTATAAAGTATTAATGTTATTAATGAAACTAGTACACGTGGTTGAAATACCCCAAACCTAGTTATGTTGTTTAAACACTAAAATAAGGTGTGGTAAGATAAAAAGAGTCTTAGAAACATTAGTAAACAATTTAAACCATAGAAGACACAAATAATGCCTTAAGGTCAATAAAGGCCAAAATGTGTTCTAAGCTTGGGATAGCTTGGTTAAGACCTAATGAACTTACCAAGACCTCATTTGTATACTAATGAACATATTAAACCAATTACCAAAGAAAACCAAGCTTGAAAACAAGTTAAAACAAAATGTGCTTTAAGGAGTCTTAAAGCACATTTTTGAAAAATTGTCTTGTAAATGAGTTTTGAATGGCTAAATGTCCATCATTACTCTTTAATTAACATGTGTACTATATAGTATCACATTTGGAAGTCTATATCAATGGGAAATCAAAAATTTCACATCTATGTGCCTTGTTTTAGTGAATAGTAACAAAATAAGCAAGTTTATAACATAAGTTTATATAAGTAAGTTAAATGGTCAACAAAGACTAAAACACCCCTAGATGACTAATGGGGGCCGGTTTTTATGAGGTGAGTCACCACCTTGTAAGTTAACAAAATAAATAACAAAAGATAAAGCAAGTTACTATTTGCTTTACTACTTAATATCTCTTAAAAGTGAACTTATCCTCACTTCTCATTCCCTCCTCATTTCCCACGGTTCCAAGCTTCTTCTATCTCTTCTTCATTCTCCATTCACGGTTTTGCAATAGTACCACCACCATTCTTCATCTTCAACCTCTTGTAACTCCTAGCTCACTTTGCCAAATCAAAAACAAGACCACCATTCTCTTAGTCTAATCAAGCTCTTCATTCCTATCTTCTCAAAATCCCAAGAGCTCCATTTCGGTGCCAAGAGGAATCACCATGGGAGGAGCTTGAGCTCATCTTTTCACATATTGTTGTTCTCCTTTGCTTCTAGGTAAGGGAACTCAAAGAAAAATAACATTTCCTTCATGTTTGTGTGTTGTCCGAAAATCACCATTGATGGTGTCCTTACCTTGCTTGTTTTAGCTTCATTTGAATCTTCCAAGGGCTTGGTGGAGTCCTCTCTTGCTACATATCCAAACTCTTTTTCCATTCCAAGGTAAAACAATCATCTTAATGCTTTAAAATAATATATGTAACTAGGGTTTACAATGAGATGAAGCATAAAGCTTGTATACTCATTATATCATTTGTATAATGTTTAGAAGTTGACAAGCAACTAAAAGCCTTGCCAATTTAGTCAAGGAAACAAGAAAGAAGTTTGTGAGGAAAAGAGGTAAATATGCTAACCTAGTGTGGTTTAAAGTCTTAGGAGAAATGAGCTTATATTGCTTGTTAAAAATGATCTAAGGAGCCAATGGTGAATGACTTACAAAAATGCTCTCAAGGGCTTAGTAAAAGGCATATGTATTGTTGGGTGTATTTGCAGGTCAAAGGCAAATGTATTGTGGAAATTCAGTGTTTATGATTTATGCATCTTCAGGGCCTAAGAGCCATGTTATTTAAGGGCCTAAGTGCCAAGCAATTTAATTATGCACTATATCGTGATGTGGTGCTAAATGAGTGAAGTTTTGTGAGAATGTGTTTGATGGATTTTAGTGTTCTTAATTGTTTAATGGTGAAAATAATGTATTTTGGTTTAGTAATGTTCTAGGAGAACCTATGTCGAAATTTAGGTAATAAACAAGAAGTTCTAAGGGTTTAAAATGAGTTTGGTAAGTTAGGAAATGTTTAGAATGGTTAAGTGCTTTACTAAGTGGAAGGAACATGCATTAAAGTATCTAAGATGTAAAAAGGGCTTAGGCAATGTTCTAGAGGATTTGAATGCAAAAGAATGTTTTGAGACATTTCAAGATCATGGTGAGATTGTGTTTAGGACTTGTGCAATGTTGATGTAAAAGGAAGAAGTAGTTTGTTGTATGGAGGATCTATAAGCTTGTAGAGATATTCAAGGAATTGGTTAGGAAGTAAAGATGCTTGGGAGATGATGTAGTGTGAGGAAACATTGTTGGCATAGTGGTTATCATAGGTATGAAACACCACTGGATGGAAACTAAGGAGAAAACATTATAAGTGTTAGGAATTTTGGTAAGAAATGAGTGAGTGTTTAAGGAGATAGAAAAGGAGTTTCATGGATGTTGTATGAGGGTTGTAAGTGTACCAAATGATGTTAGAACACATTAGGAGGCTTTAGGAGAAGTTTGGTGAAGATTTAACAATTTTTGGACATGTTCTGGTGGCGTCCGACCCAGGGGTCCGAACCAAGTTTGGGTCAGACAGCCTCTGTTAGACGCTAGTAAAGAGTTCTGGAACGGTCCGACCCAGAGGGCTTGGGTCGGACATGGGTCGGACGTGTGTGTTTAAAGGACGGTAAATGTTCTGGAATGGTCCGACCCATATGGTTGAGTCGGACATGGGTCGGACAAGTAGAGTTTTTCAAACCCGAAAATCACTGGAAGGGTCCGACCCAGTTGGTGGGTCGGACGGTGGGACGGACAAACCAAAACTTAAAAAAAAATAGTAAAGAATGTGGCAAATATAGTTAACCCTAGGGGGTATAATGGAGGTAACCAAGGTTAAGTTGGTCATTTAAACATGTCATATAGTCATGTAAAATACTTAGTAAATTTGAAGTTAAGTAAATTAATTAACCGACGTTATTAATCATGTATAGGAGTGACCTACGGTGGAAACAAATCGAAGCAAGGACCAAGGTATGGTTTTCTTGCAGACTGTTGCCTACCGGTTTACACCGGCTTGTGTGTTGTTTGTTTTTCTGTGTGTTTATGACCTTGTAAGATTTAAGTCATGTAACGAGTTTACAGTTGTTAAATATTATTATATTGCTAAGTATGACTCTCTCTTCCCTTGTGTGTGTCTAACAAGACTTGACCAATTATTGTGAATTGTTTATTGAGTTCAATGTTGAACTACTAACAAGTGCTAACGGGGGAAGTGAGGAGTCCGGTCTGTTCCGGCCACGCGTGTGAGTATGGGAGTCGATGTCATAACCGGTTTGATTCTCTTTGTATGTTATGGTTGTTTTCCAATTTGGTTTCCAACCTTCCCTTTAGCTTAACCAAGGCTATTTTACTGACTCACGTCGGGCCACAGGGGCATACTATGTGTTGTTTCGGTGTGCTTGGGTGACTATATCCGAGGCACCTTGTGTTAAGTTATTGGTCCAATCTAACAGGACGGTAACGAGTTATGTAACGAGCTTAGCATGAGTATGGCAACATTCTCTAGGCTCTCCATGGGAACTAATTGTATTGGTTCACTTCCTAAAAGGAAATGTCTTGTATGTTATGTGTGATGTTGTGTACAATACTTATGTTGTGATATATGTTTATGATGTATGTGTTAAAAAGAATGCCATGTCATCATGACAATTAGTTGCGCGTATCCCGGTAGCCGATGGGCTGCACGTTAACCATACCAGCCAAGGGTTGCTGACCCCCTCGGGGGCTCCATATTTCTTTTACTGCAGGATGAGGATCGAAGAAGCAGAATGGCTTTAGATTCTAGGATGCAGGATTATTTTGATTATTTTTGGATGTTAAGCCCGGGATGCGCCTGTGCTCCCGTGGCCATATATTTTGGTACCGTTGTAGTACAGTGACGGCCGTTGACAGTTTGTGATGTACAGTTATGTTCATGGATGTAGTAACAAACTCGGTATTTTGTTAATGTATTAAAAGTTATTAGTTCTATGCTCGGGAGTCTGATCATCAGACCGATACGCTTGTATTTATTCTGCCTTGTTAACCACGTAGGTGGTTAACGGCGTTGTAGCACCGAATCGTTTAGTTATTGTTTAGTTGTTTGATTCCGCTGCGATTCCAAGTATTATTATGTGTGTAGTAGGGGTGTTACAGTGGTGGAGTAATAAAGTTATAAAATAAGGTGGGATATTAATTAGACGTTGGAGGTCTAATAATATACAAGATAATGACGCATAACATTAGAATTATAATCTTAGTATGAATTTGGGTAAGATAACACAATCAAGTAAGGTTAATCACCTTACATAAATGATAAGATTTATCATTTAGTAAATGAGTTTTATAATTCTTATACATATAAGAATATATGAGGTGAATGGATTATATGATATGGTTGAGAACCATATAATATTAAATAAGAGAAGTTATAAGGTGGGAAGATAAATTATAACACATTAAATATAAAGTTTTTATGTTAAAGTATAACACATTAAATGGTGAGTGAGTTATATAGTACGAGGGTTACAATATGAATTATATAAACATATGTACTTGGATAATTAACCAAGTCAACATAATTAGCCAAGTCAACTTAATTGACCAAAGAGATCAAGTTGACCAACTCATAGCTTGAAAGGAGGAATAAAGATTTATAAGTCAAGGATATAATTAATATATAGTAACGAACTATATGGAAGTGTGTATTATATATATAAATAACAAACTTATTAATAAATGAGGTAGGTTATTTGGGTAAATCCTAAGTAGTAAACAAATACTACATATTAATTACAATATAGTTAGAGGACGATTTAACTAACCCCAAACTGTTTAAAACCCGAATGATGAACGTTGAACAATCGGGGTAATTACTAGGGGGGTTTAGTGACTAGTTGGGATACTGAATTAGTCCCTATTACATAGAGCTAATATGTAGTTGTATTCCAGAGTTGAGTGCATTAGATGGCACGTGCTGGAGGACGAGCTTCGGGGTGATTGAGGACAAGCGTGTATCGTCACACTAGCATTGTACTTCGGTGTACGGTATGTTGGATTCTATGGTCTGAACCCCTGATGGATTCTTTGGGTTCATGCATTTGTGTGCTAATTGCTCAAGAAGATATGTGTGAATTATTGCATGTGTTTATATGATATTATATGCTCGGTAAGCAAGCGTTTTATATTGTGCGCGAACGTCCTTTGGATTACTTGATTTATACATCACGTTTATGCTACGAGCGAGGTTGGTGAATATAACGAAGTACGACTTGGTCGAAAATTACTTCAATCTATCTAAGACTTAAAACTTAGGAAAAGATTTGGTGTTACCGATCTTAGAGCATTGGCATTGAACATGAATATGACCTAGATGACTTCTAGGTATAAGGCATCAAATAAAATGAATTCTCCATAAGAACTCAAAAACTAAAACAAACGAGTTGGTTAAAACGCTTAACTATGGAGAAGTGGTGGATGGTATGGTGGTGTGGTATATGTACGGGAAAGCCTGGTCTGCATCCGTTCCAGCAGGTTGCGCAGTGTGATCACCAGAGAGGATCTAAGTATGGAACCTCTAGTTGAGGAATCCAATTGATCGCCTTAGATCGGTTGGCAGAGGGTGCAGCTGTCTGGCACACGGCTACAACCATATAGACGTCTCTCACGAGTCTCAGGTAGTCCAATGATCTCTGATTATTGGCATTGAGGACCACTGTCCAAAATTTAATTAAACATGGTGAGTATTATGGGGAATTGTCCTTTAACATGACACCCATAAGATAATACGAGTGATGGTGGAAGCGGGGCTTCAAGTGATGGTAAATGAACATGAGAATACGACTTTCGATGTGGTTATTATATATTCCTCTTTAAGGATTGAATGGATGATTTCTTTGTATACGGTGCACTTGACTGGATGGTTATGTTAATGCTATGTATGAACTGCTAAATGTTTTCTTTCGTACTTACAGCTTTATATACTTGTAAACCGGAACAGCATGAAAATTGAATAGCATATTAAGACGACTAATCAACTCATGTGGCCTAATGGGGCCTAGGATCATATAGTTCAACATACTCAGCCTCGTGCTGAGCCTTTTGGCAACCACATTTTTGCAGGTGTACGATGATTGACGCTGGAGTGCGGGATGGGGTATGGTTATGATTTTGATTAGACGGTATGTGTAGGAGTTTCCCAGACTATGGCATTGTATTAAATGTGCCAAGTGATGGGGGTGATATATTTTGAATCTTAATAGTTGCTCACTAGTTCTTAGAATTATATGGATTTACTTATGGGTCGGATGTTCGTGATGCATTTCATAAGTGTTAGGAGTTGTGTAAATCTCGTCATCACTGTGGATGGATGATTAAGTAGTTGGATGGAAGGTTGTGACACCCGCCTAGTTAGCGAGAGTGTTCCGCTGCGAAGGTTGTGATTAATTTATTTTTAATTAATGTTACGAAGCGATTACAGTAAGAGTTAGGATTAATAGACGGGGGTGTTACAATACGGGGCCGAGATCTTTGAGAGAAAATGTTAGGCAAGTTGTTGGAGGAGAGTGGTGACGATTATTGGTGTGTTGCCAGTGACGACGATATCGTCGATGTAAACGAGGAGGAGAATGAGAGTGCTGTTGTGGTGGTAGATGAATATGGAGATGTCAGATTTAGAGGACTTGAAGCCATGGTGTTAGAGATAGGTCCGGAGTTCGGTATACCATGCCCGCAGTGCTTGACGAAGTCCATACAAGGCTTTGTGAAGGTGACAAAAGTGGTGAGGCTTAGCTGGGTCGACACAGTCAGACGGTTTGCTGACATAGACTTCTTCATGAAGGTAACCTTGAAGGAAGACGTTGTTAATGCCTAATTGTCGGAGAGGCCAGGCGTTGGAGACGGCAAGGGTGAGGACGATCCGAACGGTGGAGGGTTTGACCACGGGACTATAGGTTTTGTGAAAATCCTAGCTAGGACGTTGGGTGAACCCTTTGGCAACCAAACGGGATCTACGGCGGTCGACAGTGCCATCTGGGTGGTATTTAATGTGATAGATCCACTTGGTGCCGACAAGATTTGGGATGGAGAGGGGGAACAAGGGTCCAGGTTCCATTCTTGAGGAGGGCATCAAATTCATGTTACATGGCACTCTACCGGAAAGGATGTTTGACAGCTTGGTGATGGTGCAGGGTTCGGTCGGGGGTTGGTGGTGGTGACAAGGTTGAGCTTGTGTATGGGTTTGGAGATGCTGTGTTGGGAATGAGTGACAATAATGCGGGGTGGTATACGTTATGAAGGAGGCGGGGAAGTATGTAGAGGAGAAACAGGGGGTGGACTTGTGGTGTGGTGGGTTCGGGGTGGCTGATGGTGGAAGGCAAATGGTCAACGGGGGGTTGGGGGATGTTGGTGGTGAATGGGCGGTGGCAAAACGGATGTGGGGAGATGAAGATCAGTCCAAGGCGTGGAGGTAGGTGGAAAAGGATCCGGTGGTGTAAGATCATGGAATGAGAACACATGTTCAATGAACTAGACATGACGAGAGACGTACACACGGTGGGTAAGTGGATCCAGGCAGTAGTAGGCATGTTGAGTGGTGGAGTAACATGCAAAAACACAAGCCATGGACTTTGGGTCCAATTTGTCAGTTGCATAGGATTTGAGCCAAGGATAACACAACACAACCATATCTCTTTAGCTTAACATAATCCACACTTTTATTGAATACGCGAAGGGTGGGAGTAGGCAGCCGATTAATGAGATAGTTGGTAGTAAGCATTGTGTGAGGCCATAATTTGAGAGGCATACCTGAATGGGAGAGAAGCGCGAGGCCGGATTCAACTATGTGTCTGTGTTTAAGTTCTGATATGTTGTTGTGCTCAGGAGTGTGAAAGGGGAGGTAAAGTGACTAATGTCGTGGTTGTGGAAATATGAATTGAGATCGAGAAACTCACCATCATTATCAGAATAGAACACCTTCAGTCGAGTGTCGAAGTGGTTTTCCACAAGTTTATGAAATTGTGGGAATGTGAGTGTAACACCCCTATTTAACAAAAATACAGCGGAAATAAAACACTACTAGCGTTTACAGATCATCAGGTTCCAAACACCCGGCACCAAACCTCACCAATTACAATTTATGAAATTACAAGTGTTACGGTCTGAACTCGAGAAATGCAACATAAACATAACTTAAAGTAAATTAGAATAACTCTCCATAATTCCTAATTCCCATCCCAATCACTCATACTCTTCGTCGCCACCTGTATAAACAATTCCGTACCTACAAGATGAAACCAAGTAGCCTACCCCGGGAGGGGTGAGTCAGTTCCCTGGAATGAAACTGGTACAATTCTCCAAAACAATAATTAAAACATAACTCTTAAAATAAAATAGTAACTGGAAATTTAACTCTTGAAATTAAAACAGAGAATGAAGGAACTTCAAAACAATCAACCATAGAGAAAGGAGAACCAGACAAAGATAGAGATAGACAACTTTAAAACCAAAACGATCACTTAGGAAGTCACACCATATAGTAAGTAAGCATCCATCGTTGATGTTAGAACCAATTCTGGTTGAGAAGAGAAAGACTCAAGTAGTCACAAAGGACTAGGAATGATATGAATATCCATAACCCGTGGTAGACAGTTTATGTCTCCACCATTTTAGAAAGTTGATTCCCATAGACAACATACTCAAGAGTGGAATAAAACCAACTGAGAGAGATGGCCCCCACCGCTAGTCAGTTGTCACAAGGACGAGGTAAACAGACCTCCACTGTTAGTTGTCTATAAGGACAAGGTAAACAGACCTCCGCTGTTAGTTGTCCATATGGACGAGGTATAGCAGACCTCTGCTGCCACTGACCCGTTCTTAGTCATCGTGAAAAGTGTGTGCACCACTAATAGAAAGAATCCATACTCAATAAGGCCGATCAAAACTCGACTCATGGATAAACAATACCCATAGTCTAAAGGAAGAATTTACCAATATCTGATATTTTCCTATATTCCCAGTTATCCCACTAGATCATTAACTGCACAAGTGCAATACCAAAACACTCAGTCATACAGAGTGTAGAGGCGTAAACCCTTTACAGTTAATATCTAGTGAAACGACTAGATAGGAGGAAACAGTAATCATGAAAGTTATACACCCAATGCTCGGTCAGTCACATCAAACTGAGTTAGTCACACAAGCAGTTTCCTTTTGAAATCCATTCAAGATCAGTTGGCGTTTTCCTAAAACATTCCATAAAGTCCGTTAGCAAAAGTATCTGAGTATGAGAAATCGTACCTGATTAATGTTGTAGCAGTTCTAGTAGACTCGTGCAAACATTCAACAACACTCTGAGGAACATTAAAGATAGTCTATTATCAATAACTTATATCCTAAGTTAAACTTAAACAAATTCCTCACTCTTAATTCTAAATCTCAATTATCTTTTAAGCCCTCACTTAAATATTATGTATAACCTCTGACTTATCTTAGAATGTTGTATAGCTCAATGTTGTAAGACCAAGGAATGTATTTTACTAACACTTATTAATTGTTCCACTCTTATCCACTTTACTCCTACTTAACCATAATTCTCAATTCAAGACTGTTGAGACCCTTATATCACAAATGCATTTATGCTATTCAATCATCTTAGAATTTCAATAATAATTCTTAGGCTCAATACTTTCATTCTTAATTTAGAATAAACATCGTATTATGACCTATGATAGGTTTATCTTAGAATACTATACTACTATTTCAGAATGTAATGATTATGTATTTTTATCAATACCTACTAGTTAATCCATTATGATTAAATCTTCCCCTTAAATAAGATCTACATCCTGTATATTGGAATCACAGTGTTGTAGATGCCTTTTATTATAACTTAATTGATCTTAGAATTCAAAGATAACTATTAAACTCAATTATTATATCTTTAGTTCAGAATGACCTTTTTTATTATAACCATTTAATAATCTTGTCTTAAGATGTTAAATTACTTTTCATCTTGAATAACTATATCTGAACTAACTTAGACTTATCGAACTCTTACATTTAGTATTCACAAGGTATATTATTTGCTTTATCATTACCTATATAATAAGGTGTTTTAAGATAACATTTTATGTATCCTTACTTACATTTCTATAGACTATGTATAATCCTTTTATACTAAATTTTAATAAACTTATGTCTAAAATACCTTTTAGAATGTTTACAAAACCTAAGGTTTTAAAGGAATAACTTAATAAATTAATTTCCTTTATTATGCTTTAGAATAGACATATATTTTAACATAAGGTAAAATTTACCTAAGAATTAAATTCTCATTCATACGTGAAATTGTCAATTATCTAATAAGATCAACTATTCTGAAAATCCTCATACCTTATATTCAAATGCCATATTAATATTTTCAGTGTCGTAAAGTAGATCAATATAATCTCTTACGTAAATTAGCTTCATCTTATTAAAGGTTCAAAGGTTTTTAAGTATCTAATTTCTATTTACAAACCTTTTTTATAAGTTCTAACTATTAAATACAACACTTATTTATAAACTCACATTAATGTTACAAATGTATTTTTATGGCTTATCTAATTCTAAGAAACTTAAGGATTATTATTTGGATTAATTTCTGATCATAATTTAATATAGTTTTATATCATAATCCTCTTAATGATTTTATCTTAAAACATTAAGTTATTATTCAATACTATAAATGTTATGTAATGATTAAATCTAGACGTTTTAATCCACTTCACATTTAGATGTAAAAGTATTTCATTATATAATAAGATTTATCTATGTCACATCTTATGTAATCAAATTACAAATATTCCTAAATCTTAACTTATTTAGTACCTAACCCAATTATCGATTTACAATCTGGTCATTGACAAATAATATTATATATGTATTTTAATATGGTTTATATAAATCTTAAGAATTCAAAGGTAACTCTTTTAGCTTAATTTCATAACCATAATTTAATACCACCTCATATAATATTCTCTATTAGTATTATGTATAGGTTTAGTTTAACTTATTAATTCCTTCATATTCTATTTTCTATAGGGTATTTTATTTCTTTTATTTATTGTTTGTTTGTTATTTATATATATTAGGATTTATTTAAAACATTCTTTACGTAGCTTAATTGTATTTAATTATTCCTATTAACTTGTACACACATCAACATCCAATATATGATTTATAAAATAAAGTATATTTTTTTTCTTAGTTTCAATTTAGTATATTAGCTTCCATAGTATATAGCTAACATAAAAGTAGGTAAATTTTAATTCCTTGATTTAACCTAAGATAATCTTTTATTTCTTTTGTTTCCACTCAAAAGTTTATAGCCTAAAATATTCGCTGAATGTTATTTTAGCCTTCCTATATTATTTTCAACCTATAGAGTTTAGTAATAAGCTATACTTTAATTTTAGTTACATTAAAAACCGTAGATTATAAGATATCTTATGAAAAATTCAGAATTACAATTTTTAGACCTATTTCTTCTTGTCTAAAAATTCTCAAATTTAATATATAGTAACTATGATATTTTAGACATATTATAAAATTTTTATTTCCTAAAAATTACTTTATTAAATAGCTAAGTTGATTCATACAAGGCCGTAACTTATAAAAATCCTAACTTACGTTTATAACTCCAAATTGATATTAATTTATATCAAAACGAAAAATACTTTATAATTCACACTTGTATAAAATATCATTTCAAAATTCATTCGGGAAGATCATTAAATTAGTCAAACAAGTTCAACCTTACCAAGATTCATTATTTCATGTGCAGATGTGGTTCTCATAACCTAAAGCGATTCAATCCAAGGTCTTTATCAAGTTTAAAAGAAGAATTGTAGCTCTACACATGGGTGAAAGAATCATTGAAAATGGAACATTGTGGAGAAAGTTATAGACTCTTCAAGATTCGAGTTTACCACTGAAATTCTGGGTTGCAATTGCGTCCTGACCGTGTTGCCTATTTTGGATGCTTAATGCTCCCAAATGAGGACGATTCAGCTTTGGTTGCCTTAAGGAAAGTTGAAGAGGAGTTAAAGATCTTTCTAAAAAGATATGGTTCATGAATATTCGTACAAGGATGAGAAAGTTATGATAGGGACAAAAATCGGATTTACCATATGTTTCTGAAAATTCTGGGCAGAACTGAATCAGGTGACGAACTTTAGACGACTTTCTGTACCAATTAGTAGTGAATCAGCCTTAGATTTCTAAAGAGAAGTTGAAGAGGAATCAATGATCTTTAAACTAAGATTTGGCATAGCGCATTTGGCTCAAGAACGAGAGAGTTATAGATCTCATAAGATCTAGGTTTACCTAGTCGATTTTCTAGAAAAATCTGGGCAAGAACACGACCTGATCGAGGTGGGGACTTAGACGCCTTAATCTTTCAAACGATTGAGAACTAGCTTGGGGTTCTTTCATAAGGGTTGTAGAGCGATTAAATATCTTCAAAACGAGGTATAGTACGTGAATTTTCATTCATAAACAAAGAAGATACGATTGAGCAAAGTTTACCTCATCAACTGGAATTTCCGGATTTCTGGGTTGCAGTTTCTCGGGGAGGAAACTTGAGATTGATTTTGTGACTAATGGGTGAAGAGTTAGGTCAAGTAGGAGTAATGGTTCGAAAGTATAATTGTAGGAGAATCAAATGCAAAAGACGGCATCTAAAAAGGTGGAGTATTGGCTGAGATATAACTGTCTAAAGATTGACCCATGATATGCCAAAACTGACGAAAAACTTGAACGTTTCAGTGGAATTTCTGGCTGACTGGGCGCGGCACGTGTCCCGAGGCACGTGGCTGAGTCAGCCAGCTCTAGACACGTCAACAACCTCCAAAATTTTGGCTCTAAACTTCAATTTATCATAACTTTGGCTAGGATGATCCGTTTTTAACGTTCTTTTTATCAATCTTCTTGGTTTTCCATAACCTTTTTAATGATATAGGTTTCAAGGGTTGTTTTTACCATTCTCAAAAAGTCAACCCTAGCAAGGCTTAAGGAGCTTTAAGGTTACTATGATTTTATATTGACTTTTATGATCCAAATCAATGTTCCAAATATTTCTAAAATCTTTATAATATAATTGGAGTGTCTTAAAAATTTTCCAAGATTTATTGACTTATAAATCATATTATTAAATTCATAATACCATATAATATATAATTTAATATTTAATAGTATTATTTAGGGTTCAATAAAGGAAATCCCCTAAATTAATTTAGATTAATTTATGGGGTATTTCAATAAGGGATACATCAGATTTACGTTTGAGTGGTAGACCCATGTATATTGTGTATAATGATCGACAAACAAAACATAGTATTTGAAACCATAATAAGAAGGAGTCGCTGAAGACATTAGAGAATATGGTTCCAAGAAAACGTGTGGCTTGTAAACTAGATGTGGAAAAATGGAAGTTTGTGACTTTTATTTGATTGGCATGTTTTACAATCACTTTGTTGAAATGTAGAAGTGCTTAATTGAAAATGTTGGTAAAGAAGTAAAAAAAAACATATGTGGTTGGATGTCCCAAGCGATGATGCCAGGCGGTGTGGGTGGTGTGGTGAGGTAGTGGGTGTGGACAACGGGAGTGTAGGTGGGCCAAAGGTAGATTCTGTTCACGCAGGGACTTGTGAACAGAACATCACCTATCTTTAGAGTCTTCACATAAAAACACGAAGGGAAAAACATTATAGAGCACTTATGTTCCTTGGTAAGCTGAGAAACAAAGATAACGTTTATGGTCATTGTAGAAACCCATAAGGTGTTAGTTAAGTTCAATAAACGTAGAGAACGATTAAGTGAAAGAGTTCTGGAGTGAGTTATTTGCAAACCTTGGCCCCCGCCCATATACATCTCATCCGGGCCGATGTATAGATAGGTTTTGGTGAGAGTGTGAGGATTATTGGCAACATGGTGGGAAGCACCACTGTCGACCAAGTACTCTGGTACACACGGACGGGTGGTGGTGGTATTGGATTGTGGAGATGGAGTGAGAGGCGAGTGGTGGCGGTTGCACATGGGGGTAGTGAAATACCCCGAACTTAAATATGGTGATTAAACAATTCTAATATGGTATTTAAGGGCCTAATAGTGTCTAAAGAATATTGGTGAAGAAAATAAAACCAAAAGAAAGGAGAAAACGCTTAAAAAGCATAAAACATAAAAATGAGCGTTACGCAACCACAGGAGGTATATGACCTCGATTAGGGTCCTAGATGGATTCCTAGGGATTAATTATGCCTAAATAATGTGTGGAAACAATTCCCGAAGAAAACGGATCCATATAGTGGGTTAAAAGCGCTAATGAAGCTTTAAAGTACATTTTTCGAGAAAACCCGAAAACGTGACTTTAAGTGGTCAAACAGACCCGTAAAAATTATAGTTGACTATATAACTATAATTAAACATTAATGGAAGCCTAAAAACCATTAAAATTAAATAAACGAGAAAAATCCGAAAAACAGACCCGGTTAGTGAATAGTGCCCAAACTAGGAAAATTAACAAGCGTTTCTTGTAAAAAGATGAAAACGCCCCATATTATATGTACATAGGGGGCCGGTTTTTGAGAAGGAAAATCAGCCCTCTCTCACACACTTGACTAGCTTATTAGTTTAATAAGTCAAAAAGCAAAAAGTGAAAAGTAGAAAGTACTTTTCTCCTCTCTTTCCCCCCTCATTTCCTTTCTCTCCTTTTCTCCTTCTCCCAGCCGATGCTCTCTTCTTCCTCCCCCATTTCTAGCGATTTTTCAAGCCTCCCATGGCAGTCCTCTTTCTCCTCATGCCCAAGCTACATCAAAGCTCAAAATCGAAAATAAACTACATATTATTGCTCCCCTCATCAAGAGCTATCTTCCTCTCTTTTAAAAATCTCAAATGGGTGAAGTAGATCACCATGGGTATAGCACCATTGAAGGAGAAGATCAGATTTTTTGGAGCTTGGGAGCCTCCTCTTTCATTTAAGGTAAAAAGATTCAAGAAAAACTCATTTTTCTCCCATTCTTGTCTTGGCCGATTTTCGCCGCTCTTGATGCCTTGCTTCTTTCTTGTTTTGGAGCATTGGTTCAAGTCTCTAATGGTGGTTGGAACCCTTCTTTGATTCAAGGTTGAAAACCTATTCTAGAACTCTAAAGGTAATGCCCTGATTTGTGCTTTAAGCTCTCTTCTTGAATCCTAGGGTGTTTCAATGTGTCTAAGTGTTTTTACTTAGCCCCATTCCCTCTTTGAATGATAATTTAGAGTTTTTGGCATTTGATTTTCCCTTGGCCGATTTTGGAGTCAAGAGAAATGGAGAAGAGGGGAAGAGAAGTGAAAAAGAGCACTTGAGAGCTTAAGGTAACTAAGCTACCCTAATATCTATCTTGAATGCTCTAGAAATTATGGGATGGGAAAATCTAATGAATGAACCAAATATATGTTAGAAATGTATTTGGGTGATTTAAGAGAGAATTATGGATTTATGGTGATTTAAGGGCCTTAGAGCCAAGTGTTGTGATTATTGCACTATATTATGATTGATGGAATTTTGGATGGAGTTGTGTGCTGGTAGAACCCACTATAGGTTTGGATAGTTTGAATTGAAATAGGTGATGAAGATATTACATTTGGGCATACTAGATGAGTAAGGAGTGTTTTAAGGTGTTAAAACATGTTTGGAAACATGTGGAAAGATTAGGAAATGATTGGATGATTAAGGTTGGATTTGGGGTTGAAAAATGTAATTTTAGCAGCTTTTTAGCAGGGTCCGGGACTTAGGGGCCGGACCAAGTCCCGGACCACCCTTAAAAATGCCTCGAGAGTGAGCTAGAGTATTGGTCCGGGACCTTAGTACAGGACCAAGACCCAGACCAAGTGAAAAAAAAGGGCCGAGAGTTAGAAAATGCATTGGTCCGGGACTTTGGGGCCGGACCAAGTCCCGGACCACCCCCAGAATTTCACCGTGACTGTTTTAAAGGCCTTAAAGGTAGGGGATTGATAGGTAATGGTTTTAGATGATGTTTAGGACTTGTTTGGTGACATGTAAAGGTCTTTAGAAGTGTAAACAAGTTTAAGAAGTGAATGAGAAAGTTGAGAACTTAAGTTCATAAGAGTAAAGATGAGGTTAACGGGACAACGGGGTAAGTACGGGAGTAATAGTCATTTACATACCGTATGGTATTGATGTTAATAGAACCGCTTGATATGTTATCAGTGGATCGAGAATAAACCAAGGAACATAAGGTGACATGGTAGAGTAACCCCATGGTGAAAGGTATGGATTTATTTCAACTTGTGTCCTACTAAGTCCTCTCGGCTTGTGTGTTGTTTGCTTGAGTGCCGGCCTAACAAGATAAATGCATGGAAAAATATTTATTGCATTGTTATTTATATCTTGATGCTTGTTGTGTGTGCTAACCTTCCTTGCGTGATGTGTGTGGAACATAGAGTCGTAGAAAACATAAACAGTTACCGTATGGTTAGTGACTCATAGAAAAGAGTCGTCCCGTGAAATAACTTAAACGCGGGAAACACATAAGAACTACAAACTTGAGAACAATGAAGGTTCAAACTAAATGAACACACTTGAACGTGAAAAGTTACGGGACTAATAAACTCCCTCTTTACGGTTAGAGAACCGAAACGAGACAGTCCACGAAATGAACAAAAGTGGAAAGACATAAAGAACCTTTTTAGGAGACAAAAGTTCAATGTTATGAACTTATGAGAAAAGTAAAAAGAAATATAGCGACCACCAAATCTCTTATAAGAGATAGTCGATCCTATAAAGGATCCGACCCGGTAGAAGAAAACGACCCAAATGCAAAAGTATTCAAAACGGGGGCAAACCCTTAAATCTGAGAATACTGAATACAAGATAATTCCCTAGGTCATTAGAAGACATCGAGAGTGATGCTTCTAGACTAATATACATAATATATTATAACTCCAAGAGAGGAAGATTTGGGAATTTAAGAAGTCCGAAAGAGATTCGGACCGATGTGAAAGAAGTGGGAACTAAGAGAGTTCCGGTTACTAGTTAGCCTTCCCACCATGCTAGACCTAGAGTAGGGTCAAAACCGAGGAAGTAAGACTAGGCTCGAAAGCCCGGTGGTGAGTCTTGTGTATGATTCTGCCGGAGGCCATGTGTATTGGCTTAAGAATTATTAAGAGAAGAACAATTTAGAAAGTAAGAATGAGACTTGTAATGTCTATAGTACTCAAAGAACAATTGAAGCTATCCGAAGAGAATGGATAAGATACTGAATGAACAAAGAGAATGAGGCGTTGTTGAGGTAGAAACCCTCAAGCCCAAAGAGTAAGAAATGTAAACTAACTAACTTAATGTGTTAGTTTAGTGATGGCATTCCTATATTTGAATACTTGTGAATGCGAGCATGTTGAATGGTTATTGCACTTCATGTTTTGATTTAAATAAAACCAATCGCATGTTAAGATGAGAATTAGTTGAGTGAGGCCCGGTAGTAACGGGTTGCACGACTTCCATACTAGCAAAGGTGTTGAGCCCCTTTGGGGCCACCCATTCTATTTCAGGTACAATGAAGTAGATGATACCGTTTGAAAGTATGACGGAGATGCTACGGCATGGGTAGTGGTAGATTGAATTGTATTGTAAATTTTGTATAGTAAGACCGAAATTGTATCGGCACTCGGATTGTAATAGAGACTCGGTATAGTTTGTATTGTATGAGATTTGGTTAGTATTGAATGGAAATTGTATTTGTATTGAGTACTTGGGAATTCCGGCCCATCAGACCAATGCTGTAATTAGTTAGGCCTTGTTAGCCACATGGGTGGCTAATGGCATTGTTTTACCCACCGTTGTGTATAGATTATCCGCTACAAATGTTATGCTTAATGAGGCAATTAGTAGCTAATGAGGAGATTAGCGGTATGGGTGTTACAGGTAGAGTCGACGAAAGTCCGGACAGGCAATGAGGACATGGCAGACTTCCCGACACCATTGACATTTGTCGACGAATGGGTGAGGGGTGTTGGCGCCGCGGCCGGTGGTTGGGTTGTGTAAGGAGGTGCGGATCCGGGCGTTCCAGGTCGTGGCGGGTGCTGGGTGAGGGTGGTGGCAGTGGCGAGCTCCAATTCATAAACAAGGAGCTTGTCGTGTAGCACTGCAATTTGGATGGTCGAGTCCTGGGCTTTGATGGCATCGATTATAGCAGCATAATTTTCGTCAAGCCAGTGAAGGATGTGGGAGACTAGGTCGTCCGCATCGGCCGGTTTGCTAAGCTTGGTCAGGTTGTCGCAGTAGCAACCATTGTTTGGAGGTATTCTGAGATAGTTTGGGAACCTTAGACGATAGACCGGAGTTTGTCCTTTAGTTGGTTAACCCGCCCTTTCAACGGGTTGGCGTAGGTGTTGGCGAGGATATCCCATTGATAAGTGTGAAATACATCTATTTTTAGGGCTTTAATTCTTTCTATTTTCAAAATTCATGTCGTATTTCTCACTTATCATATGTTTTTCCTTAGATTTATGTTTTGATGTGAACTGATATATTTATGTGTCTTATGCAGTGAAAAGTCTTGGAAATGTATAAGTTATCTCATGAGGATTCCAACGCAACAAATTGGGAGCGAAACGGAGCTAAAACGAAGAATTTAGGCCCCGCCAAAGTTGTGTTCGACCTTGCGTTCGAACCTGCAAGGCCTGATAGAGGCCGAGACAAATTTTAGACACTCCGGACAACCTAGGTCGGACAGCACTGTGAGACGTCCGGGTGACTTAGCCGGACATAGGGCTAGACGCAATCAGAAGGAAAATTCTCGCACGGACATTCTAGACACGTCTGGACTTGCTCACCCGGACGTAAGTCCGGACGCGGCGAATTCGGGATTCCAGACACGACGTTTTTATCAATTCAAAAGATAAAATTTTATCTTTTCTAACAAATCAAGAGTTCTCAATGCTATATATATAATTAGAGGGGAAGGTTACAATATGCTATCACGTCCCATACAGGGGCTTTAAGCCTCCAATTCTCCGGACCATCATCATCAATATTCGCTAATATCATCTCCCTGATCCCGTATTCGCTGCTCCACACCACCTGACACCTTCATTCTCCAGCCGTATACATTCACCATCACTGCTCCAGACCAAATCCTTCCACCGTTGATCCATCGAGTCACACCACCATCCATCATCATCCCTCATACTCCATCGTCCATCACCAGCCTACCACGTCCACAAACCGCACACCTCACCAGGTACCATCTGCAGCCACTCTCATCCACCCTCTTCGATGACATACCACAGGGATGGGCAGTAGTTCGACGCGGGCATACCAAGCCAACTTAAGGTTTTTAGTAAACTGAAACTATTAATTTATTTTATAGTGTTTTTGTTACAGTTTAATGTTTATTTTATTTATTGTTTTTGTCTTTGTTTATTTTTAGCTTCCCGAGTTGGGAAGCGAGCCTAATTCTAGATGACTTTAATATTATATTTTTCCATACAAATTTGTTAATGTAATTAGTTCGATTCCTGTTCTTAATGTGTTTTAATTATCTGGCCAATAATTAGAGCAATTTTTTGTAGTTTTCTAATCAACATGCAAGAGCTGAGATAGTTAACTAGACATAGGAAGTCGAACCTGATTAACAACTAGAAGCATGATCCCGCCTATAGGTTAATCGGACTCTAATAGAAACTGTACTTTATGCGATTAGTTGTGTCCGGATTAGAGCATTAGTCTGCTGCTAGTTCTAGCAACTAGTTAGGATTTGTTAGACTTAGCCGTTGACGAATTATATAAAGTTTCTGAGTAATTGTAGAAAGTTAGGGGAAGAATTTGATAATAAAATCTGAGGAATTAGGTGAACGGAACAACTCGGGGAGCGCATTTTAATTATTAGATTTTAATCCGTTGTTTGTTTGAATTTGCTTTCTTTGGTTTAATTGTTCTTTTAATTTCTTGTTTATTTAAACTTCGTTTAGACTAATAAAAATCCCTTCAAAAAGTGACAATTTCCCGTTTTATTAGTTTAGCTTAGTTTTTTTTTCTAGATTAGGTTTAATTAAAATTGTCAGTTAATTGAAAAAGGTCCCTGAGTTCGACAACCCACTTAATCACTATACCCGTAAAACGATAGGTACACTGCCTAGGTAGAGATAGTCACATGTTTCTACTAACACCCACACCTGTTTGGTGGTGGTGGCGCGAGTAATCAGAGGGGCAACCGCAGGTGTGGGAGTTCCCATGATTGCACCGAACAACAGGCAGTCTTGGCGCATCTAGGTGGTGTTCGCTGGGTTCAGGACGCTGGTGGTGCCAGTGGTAAGATGTTGGGGCGGCGCTTTTTTGAGACCCATCGATGAACTTAGGAGATCATAGGCGATAAGGATGGTTTGAAGTTGGATCTTTCATATAATGTAATTGAGCGGGATAAGTTTGATAACATTTTGGTTGGGGCTGTCAATGGTCGTGGTGATAGCAGCCAATAGGGGTGGTCGGATGCGTGAAGGAGAAGAGAAAGAGGATTGGTTAGGCTTATACCATACAATCGATATTAAGTAATCTGATTTTATTTAGTGAATTAAGTTTTGACAATGGGGATTTGGTCTTATAGAGTTCAATTACCGTTACCGTTATGTTCGCCATATGAACTCGAAACTTCCTTCGTAACTCCGGGTTTTTTATTAGTAGAGTTCCAACAAAACCTTACGTCGACGAATAATCAAATTATTAGTATATTTATTCATTTTTCTGGTAGCGAATGCTCCTACGCAACTAAGGTTGAAAAGATTGAAAAAATCAATCATTTGCAACCTGATGAAGGATTCCTCAACTCAACAATGAAAAATGAAATTTACTTTTCTCTTAAAAATTGAATTGATCAGATTCACATCAGTAAATCGTTCAATTACCACCCTTTATAGGATTTCAAAAACTATGATGGTTCTGTTTCCTCTAGTGGATTCCATTATTAAAATAAAGGATTTGTCGAGGCAAGGAAAAATTTCAAAGGTTGACCTCCTTACTTATTGGCGTAATATGTAAACTAGTGATCCTATAATCAAGGGATAACTAAGGAAGTTGAGAAGTGGTTAGGAGATTAGATTAAATAGGTTGTTATAACTAATTAGGAAATAAGCAGACAGCCCCGTTGGGTACCATACGGGTCCCAAACTTTCAATTAAAGGAATTTGGAGTGCCCCGGTTGGTTTTGATCCGTTCCATCATAGGGGCCCAGGGTTCAAGCATAGAAACTCTCTTCTAGGGAGCATACGGAAAGACGGCAAATGTTTGGTAATTTGTATGACTGCATATAACTTGTGACATCTCAGTTATTCACACTTATTTTCCCCTATCTTTTGGCTGGCCAGATCGGTTGCACGATCAACCACAGTTTTGCTTTTCTTCAGAGTGTCCAAAACGTAAATACTGAAGCCAACCTAGAAAGTAAAAAAAAAAGTGTATAACTTAACTGCTAATACCAAAACCAAAAGTGGTCATAAAAAAAACTGACAAACGGACTTAGAATAAGAGAGAAATTCAGCAAGGTAAACTCCTGCCTGCAAAATCAGTCTTTCGTGTCTTCCGCGTATTGTTTTGGTTAGCTCTTCTGTGCTCTGTTTCTAATTAGCAGGGGGGAAGTCGATGGGCTCAGGCCTTAGGGCCTTTTGAACTAGCTCTGACTGTTCTTGGAGGTGCACAACATAGAAACCTGTAGCTGTGGCGGCAGAGGGAGCACGACCAACATACTTGATATCATCCATACTTCCTCTGTTGAGAACCTTCATCGCAGTGCAGAGTCGCGGGGCAATGTAACTGTATGCCCCCATGTTCATAGGTTCCTCCTGACACCACACAATCTCTGCATCTGTTTTATCAATAAACCCAAAAACAGCATGTAAGGGTCCAAATCTTGGCAACATTTAGGCTCACTAATCTAATTTTATTTAGTGAATTAAGTTTTGACAATGGGGATTTGGTCTTATAGAGTTCAATTACCGTTACTTATGTTCGCCATATGAACTTGAAACTTCCTTCGTAACTCCCGGGTTTTTATTAGTAGAGTTCCAACAAAAACCTTACGTCGACGAATAATCAAATTATTAGTATATTTATTCATTTTTCTGGTAGCGAATGCTCCTACGCAACTAAGGTTGAAAAGATTGAAAAAATCAATCATTTGCAACCTGATGAAGGATTCCTCAACTCAACAATGAAAAATGAAATTTACTTTTCTCTTAAAAATTGAATTGATCAGATTCACATCAGTAAATCGTTCAATTACCACCCTTTATAGGATTTCAAAAATACTATGATGGTTCTGTTTCCTCTAGTGGATTCCATTATTAAAATAAAGGATTTGTCGAGGCAAGGAAAATTTCAAAGGTTGATCTCCAAATTTGAGTTGCTTTTCTGTTCATTGAAATCACATACCAAACATGCGTTGTCCACCAATGCTCCAGCGATAGTTGATGCTACGTGTGTTCCATGCCCATTCATGTCTCTTGGAGTAGATTCGTCGCCTTCCGTGCAACAGTAGCTGGAGGTGTTATGTCTCCCTCTCCCCCTTTCGCTCTCCCATCTATACTATCCAGGCCCAAAACACCATGTCTCCACCGTCTGTAACACCAACTAACCGGATTTCCGTTAACTGCGCTCCACAAAACAGCCGAGCCTTCTGCCCTGTCCAGCCTACTCCATCTCCACCACTGAAACGTTCTCACCACCACACACTGAAACCGCAACAGCACCCACCATTCCAAGACGACCTGCAACTCTAGCCCACCCCTAAAAATCTGCTCGCCCGTTACCTCCACTAAATAACCGATAGCCATAACTCCACCACTAAATGAGGAGAGCAGGCAGAGACCCCAGAGGGAGATGCGGTCATCGAAAGAAACACGCTGGAACAGGAAGAAAGCCAAGAGGGAAGGACACGCAGGAAACAGCAGTAAGTAACCAAAAGAGACGACGCATAAAGGAGTGGCGTAAAGAGTGTTCAGCTTCCCATAAACCCCCAACGACAGTCTTCATAGACAATATAGACAGAGATGTCTCGGAGTATCACCTTGGCAATATAATACGAAGGTTTGTCAACTATACGAGACTCTACATTAGCAGAAAGGTTAGAAGATTTAATCGAAATGCTTGTGTGTTCGTGGATGTGGCTCATGTGTATGACGCAAGAAGACTGATCGAAGGTATCCGGGGATGGAATATTAATGGAAGCCAACTATGGGCTAGGATGGAGTTTCAAGGTAACAAAGAGAATAGAGCAACAGTGCAAAAGAAAATTTTCTCAACGCCAAGCAAAGGGGCAAAGCCTAGCAAGCGATCCAATAAGGATGAGCAAGGGATTCGAGAGAAGAAAGCCCACTTAATGATCACTTATGTCAACAAAGTGATGAAATCTGGCCTAAGGAGGTGCGCAGTTATCATTTTGGGAGAAGAAAGTCCCCAACCGAAGCAATGCATTTTCTGCATGATCGATGGCCAAACATGGGAGGATTACTTGCCTTCTCACGAAGGAAATTCCTCATGATGTTTAACACAACAAAGGAGGTAGAAGCCGTTCTGGAACAAGCAGGAAAAAGGGAAAGGAACAAGAAGGGGTAATCATTCGCCTTTGGAATACATCGGATCAAGTAGAAATGAGGCGTACATGGGTAGTCATTCGCGGGATACCATTACATGCATGGAACAATGCAAATGTTCGTAAAATAGCTCAAACAGTAGGTGAGGTCATCAAAGTTGAGGAAGAAGAAAGCCATTTTGTGGAGAATGCGGAGATTCGTGTTCAAATTGAAACTTCAACACTCCAATTAATCAATTGGAAAATTACTGTTACAGTTGACAATCAGAATTTCCCAGTGAGTATTGTCGAAGCCAATGAATTAATGTCTCCGTCCAAAAATTTAGACCGATCAGAGAGCATCATACAAATGGTTGAGGATACCCAAATTCAAATCGCACAGGAAGGAGAGGGCCAACGAACGGACAAGATCAGTCCCATAGTACAGCCGCGTCTGCAGATCATGAACTGGCGTTCAGACCACTATGCGCCTCTTCTGGTAACGAGGCAGGGAGATTAATATGTAATAATGCTGAGAGAGAACAGAGGGGATCAATATCCCAGGCACAACATCTGATTAATTTAAGCCATGATGATGTGCCCACCCAAAACTTCAGAATAGTGCCGTCAACATGTGAGCAGGTGAGAGCGGCAGTAGGGGACAAAAGAAATAATGAAGCCGGCGTCACTCAGATGCGTCTTGCAGAGGAAGAGAATGAGGAAGTTAATATTATCCCAGAAACACTTTTCCAGTCCCCACTGCAATCGCCGGTCAGACCTAGAATCGGTCAATGCCCGACAAAAAAGCAAGGTAACCCATCAAATGGGGTGACTCACGAGGCGTCAATCCCATTCACGCAGGGGAATATTGAAATGTCGGGGAGCGCACAGTTCCCAATTCCAATAGCGGAAGAGGGAAAAGGAAAGCCGCTGAGAAGGAATGCAGCGACAGGACGCGATTCAGTCTGTCGCATCAAATAAAGATAGCACTGGGATGTGTGAGTCGGCGAAGACAAAATATTAAATGAGGAGGAAATATACTTTTCTTAGGCGCGTCAGGATGAGCAGGAGGAGGAAGTGCAGTTTATTCCTGAGGACTTTTTCAAAGAGGCGCCGGCCAAGGCTCTGTCCCCCACTAGACTCTCGCATATGGTAATAACCGGGACTGATAAAGTAGAGAGGGGCGAAATTTCCGAGGCGCAACACCAACTGAAAGTAGTGGAAGAGACGCAAAATAAGAGGCAGGGTGAAGTTTTATTTTTTGTTGAGGCTTCCGATGAAGAACAAGCACTAGCAGATAACGACAAAAGGGGAAAGAACAATAAAAACCGGCACATATACATGCAGAAATCAACGCCTGTTAAGGCTGACAAGATAGGTGTCCAACCACAGATTGACTCGACTCCTATGAATCAAGAGCCTACACCTGAAATTAACCCAGTTAATTCTAAGATATCCGAAAATAGTATTGGGCTAGTTGTTGATCTATTTCACGATACGCCCCCTCCATCATTACCAAACAAGGAACCAGCAAGGGATGAAAGGGGTAAAATCATTAACGCCGAAAGAGAGGCAGAAGAATGCCTTGTTCTACTATTGCAACTAGGATGCCACGTTCCTAATCCCAGTCTCACCAAGGCCAACCTTCTCAGTAAAATCCAAGCTCAAATGAGCAATCAAAGGAACAATTAAGTTTGGATAGCTGTCAACGGCAAAGACCCAAAATTTCAGGAAGGGTCAATATTCATTCTATGTTTTGAATACTGAAATTCGGTGACTGAGATCTGTCAGGAATGGCTTGATACTTCCCCTGGTCACAAAGCTAGGAGAATTGGGCGGTTAATTCTAGGTTATGGAGTATATTTCATTTGGATGCATCGGAACGAAGTGGCTTTACGTAATGAAATTCTAAATGCGACCCGTCTTGGCCTATAAGTATAGTTGGGAGTCTGGAGATGGTCGACGGTCTGGTGGTAGGACTTACCATTTTTTAGGTGGAATTTTTTGTTGGTTTGTCATCCCTCAAGGTGTGAGTAACAATGTTAGGTAGGACGATTTGTGGTGTCTGTTTTGATCTATAGCTTATGCTATTGGTTGGTGTTGGTTCCCATTTCTAAGCTTTGGTGCTTAGGCTTGTACTAAGGACATGGTGGGTACTCTTTTTCCTTCTCAAGTTTTTTCCCATTGGTTTTACTTGAGGAGGTTTTAATGAGGCCCAAAATACCGGTCCGACAATCTTTATTAATCAAATGGCGAAAGCCTAAATTATCAAAAAAAATGTAAACTAGTGATCCTATAATTAAGGGATAACTAAGGAAGTTGAGAAGTGGTTAGGAGATTAGATTAAATAGGTTGTTATAACTAATTAGGAAATAAGCAGACAGCCCCGGTTGGGTACCATACGGGTCCCAAACTTTCAATTAAAGGAATTTGGAGTGCCCCGGTTGGTTTTGATCCGTTCCATCATAGGGGCCCAGGGTTCAAGCATAGAAACTCTCTTCTAGGGAGCATAAGCGGAAAGACGGCAAATGTTTGGTAATTTGTATGACTGCATATAACTTGTGACATCTCAGTTATTCACACTTATTTTCCCCTATCTTTTGGCTGGCCAGATCGGTTGCACGATCAACCACAGTTTGCTTTTCTTCAGAGTGTCCAAAACGTAAATACTGAAGCCAACCTAGAAAGTAAAAAAAAAAGTGTATAACTTAACTGCTAATACCAAACCAAAAGTGGTCATAAAAGAAAACTGCCAAACGGACTTAGAATAAGAGAGAAATTCAGCAAGGTAAACTTCTGCCTGCAAAATCAGTCTTTCGTGTCTTCCGCGTATTGTTTTGGTTATCTCTTCTGTGCTCTGTTTCTAATTAGCAGGGGGGAAGTCGATGGGCTCTGGCCTTAGGGCCTTTTGAACTAGCTCTGACTGTTCTTGGAGGTGCACAACATAAAAGAAACCTGTAGCTGTGGCGGCAGAGGGAGCACGACCAACATACTTGATATCATCCAGACTTCCTCTGTTGAGACCTTCATCGCAGTGCAGAGTCGCGGGGCAATGTAACTGTATGCCCCATGTTCATAGGTTCCTCCTGACACCACACAATCTCTGCATCTGTTTTATCAATAAACCAAACAAAACAGCATGTAAGGTCCAAATCTTGGCAACATTTAGGCTCACTAATCTAATTTTATTTAGTGAATTAAGTTTTGACAATGGGGATTTGGTCTTATAGAGTTCAATTACCGTTACCGTTATGTTCGCCATATGAACTTGAAACTTCCTCGTAACTCCCGGGTTTTTTATTAGTAGAGTTCCAACAAAAACCTTACGTCGACGAATAATCAAATTATTAGTATATTTATTCATTTTTCTGGTAGCGATGCTCCTACGCAACTAAGGTTGAAAAGATTGAAAAAATCAATCATTTGCAACCTGATGAAGGATTCCTCAACTCAACAATGAAAAATGAAATTTACTTTCTCTTAAAAATTGAATTGATCGATTCACATCAGTAAATCGTTCAATTACCACCCTTTATAGGATTTCAAAAATACTATGATGGTTCTGTTCCTCTAGTGGATTCCATTATTAAAATAAAGGATTTGTCGAGGCAAGGAAAAATTTCAAAGGTTGATCTCCAAATGAGTTGCTTTTCTGTTCATTGAATCACATACCAAACATGCGTTGTCCACCAATGCTCCAGCGATAGTTGATGCTAAGTGTGTTTTCCATGCCCATTCATGTCTCTTGGAGTAGATTCGTCGCCTTCCGTGCAACAGTAGCTGGAGGTGTTTATGTCTCCTCTCCCCTTTCGCTCTCCCATCTATAAATCCAGGCCCAAAACACCATGTCTCCACCGCTGTAACACCGACTAACCGGATTTCCGTTAACTGTGCTCCACAAAACAGCCGAGCCTTCTGCCCTGTCCAGCCTACTCCATCTCCACCACTGAAACGTTCTCACCACCACACACTGAAACCACAACAGCACCCACCATTCCAAGACGACCTGCAACTCTAGCCCACCCACTAAAAATCTGCTCGCCCGTTACCTCCACTAAAAAACCGATAGCCATAACTCCACCACTAAATGAGGAGAGCAGGCAGAGACCCCAGAGGGAGATGCGGTCATCGAAGAAACACGCTGGAACAGGAAGAAAGCCAAGAGGGAAGGACACGCAGGAAACAACAGTAAGTAACCAAAAGAGACGACGCATAAAGGAGTGGCGTAAAGAGTGTTCAGCTTCCATAAACCCCCAACGACAGTCTTCATAGACAATATAGATAGAGATGTCTCGGAGTATCACCTTGGCAATATAATACGAAGGTTTGTCAACTATACGAGACTCTACATTAGCAGAAGGTTAGAAGGTTTAATCGAAATGCTTGTGCGTTCGTGGATGTGGCTCATGTGTATGACGCAAGAAGACTGATCGAAGGTATCCGGGGATGGAATATTAAGGAAGCCAACTATGGGCTAGGATGGAGTTTCAAGGTAACAAAGAGAATAGAGCAACAGTGCAAAAAAGAAAACTTTTCCCAACGCCGAAGCAAAGGGGCAAAGCCTAGCAAGCGATCCAATAAGGATGAGCAAGGGATTCGAGAGAAGAAAGCCCATGCCATGAACAGATTATCACTTAATGTCAAATCAGACAAAGTGATGAAATCTGGCCTAAGGAGGTGCGCAGTTATCATTTTGGGAGAAGAGAAGTCCCCAACCGAAGCAATGCATTTTCTGCATGATCGATGCCAAACATGGGAGGATTACTTGCCTTCTCACGAAGGAAATTCCTCATGATGTTTAACACAACAAAGGAGGTAGAAGCCGTTCTGGAACAAGCAGGAAAAAGGGAAAGGAACAAGAAGGGGTAATCATTCGCCTTTGGAATACATCGGTCAAGTAGAAATGAGGCGTACATGGGTAGTCATTCGCGGGATACCATTACATGCATGGAACAATGCAAATGTTCGTAAAATAGCTCAAACAGTAGGTGAGGTCATCAAAGTTGAGGAAGAAGAAAGCCATTTTGTGGAGAATGCGGAGATTCGTGTTCAAATTGAAACTTCAACACTCCATTAACAATTGGAAAATTACTGTTATAGTTGACAATCAGAATTTCCAGTGAGTATTGTCGAAGCCATGAATTAATGTCTCCGTCCAAAAATTTAGACCGATCAGAGAGCATCATACAAATGGTTGAGGATACCCAATTCAAATCGCACAGGAAGGAGAGGGCCAAACGAACGGACAAGATCAGTCCCATAGTACACCGCGTCTGCAGATCTGAAATGGCGTTCAGACCACTATGCGCCTCTTCTGGTAACGAGGCAGGCGAGATTAATATGTAATAATGCTGAGAGAGAACAGAGGGGATCAATATCCCAGGACAACATCTGATTAATTTAAGCCATGATGATGTGCCCACCCAAACTTTAGAATAGGCCGTCAACATGTGAGCAGGTGAGAGCGGCAGTAGGGGACAAAAGAAATAATGAAGCCGGCGTCACTCAGATGCGTTTGCAGTGGAAGAGAATGAGGAAGTTAATATATCCTAGAAAACACTTTTCCAGTCCCCACTGCAATCGCCGGTCAGGACTAGAATCGGTCCAATGCCCGACAAAAAAGCAAGGTAACTAGGGATGGCAATGGGTCGGGTTTGGGTCGGGTGGATCATCACCCGCACCCGTCACCCGACTTCACCCGCTCCACCCGTACCCGACCCGTCACCGTTATGTATCACCCGTTTCACCCGTCACCCACGGGGGAGGAAAGGGTGAACCGTTTACCCGTTTGTTTTTGTTTTTTCTTTTCTTTGTCGCCAGTTAGGTTTGCAAATTACTATGAGTGGAGAGTAAATAGAGACGCAGAGCATGTATGTTCTATGTTCGCCGGTTAGGGTTGCGAAATTTACTTTAGAGAAAAAAGAATGAAATATTGCACAGGCATGTACGTTCCATGTTCGCCAATTATGGTTGCAAAATTACATGAGTGGAGAGAGAAAATAGCGGTGTGGAGGCATGTATGCTCAATGTTGCCTATTAGGATTGTGAAATTACCTTCAGTGGAGAGAATGAAAAACTTCACAGAGCATGTAAGTATTTGATTTTCAGTTAGATTTCAAAATTACCAAGAGTGAAGAGAAAGAAAATAGAGCACAGAGCAGTTTGTTCCATGTTTGCCAGTTAGGGTGCAATTACCTTCAGTGAAAGAGATTAAAAACTTCATGAGCAAGTATGTTAGGGCTGTAAATTACTGAGAGTGGTGTGAGATAAAGAATTGCGCAATCACCCAGAGCATGAATGTTCCTTGTTCACTAGTTAGGGTCTCAAAAATCGTGAGTGAAGGAGATGAATAATAACTAACAATTAACTTAATATATATAATCTATGGGGTGAGCGGGTCGGGTGATGGGTGAAAAATGTTCACCCGTCACCCGACCCGTACCGCACCCGTTCCACCCGTCACCGTTTTTCACCCATTTCATGCGGGTTTTTCACCCGGTTTAGCGGGTCGGGTGACCGGGTGTGAATGGGTACCCACGGACCCATTGTCATCCCTAAAGGTAACCCATCAAATGGGGTGACTCACGAGGCGTCAATCCCATTCACGCAGGGGAATATTGAAATGTCGGGGAGCGCATAGTTCCCAATTCCAATAGCGGAAGAGGGGAAAGCCGCTGAGAAGGAATGCAACGACAGGGACGCGATTCAGTCTGTCGCATCAAATAAAGATAGCACTGGGATGTGTGAGTCGGCCGAAGACAAATATTAAATGAGGAGGGAATATACTTTTCTTAGGCGCGTCAGGATGAGTAGGAGGAGGAAGTGCAGTTTATTCCTGAGGACTTTTTCAAAGAGGCGCCGGCCAAGGCTCTGTCCCCCACTAGACTCTCGCATATGGTAATAACCGGGACTGATAAAGTAGGAGGGGCGAAATTTCCGGAGCGAATACCAACTGAAAGTAGTGGAAGAGACGCAAAATAAGAGGCAGGGCGAAGTTTTATTTTTTGTTGAGGCTTCCGATGAAGAACAAGCACTAGCAGATAACGACAAAGGGGAAAGAACAATAAAAATCGGCACATATACATGCAGAAATCAACGCCTGTTAAGGCTGACAAGTTAGGTGTCCAACCACAGATTGACTCGACTCCTATGAATCAAGAGCCTACACCTGAAATTAACCCAGTAATTCTAAGATATCCGAAAATAGTATTGGGCTAGTTGTTGATCTATTTCACGATACGCTCCCTCCATCATTACCAAAAAGGAACCAGCAAGGGATGAAAGGGGTAAAATCATTAACGCCGAAAGAGAGGCAGAAGAATGCCTTGTTCTACTATTGCAACTAGGATGCCACGTTCCTAATCCCAGTCTCACCAGGCCAACCTTCTCAGTAAAATCCAAGCTCAAATGAGCAATCAAAGGAACAATTAAGTTTGGATAGCTGTCAACGGCAAAGACCCCAAAAATTTCAGGAAGGGTCAATATTCATTCTATGTTTTGAATACTGAAATTCGGTGACTGAGATCTGTCAGGAATGGCTTGATACTTCCCCTGGTCACAAAGCTAGGAGAATTGGGCGGTTAATTCTAGGTATGGAGTATATTTCATTTGGATGCATCGGAACGAAGTGGCTTTACGTAATGAAATTCTAAATGAAACCCGTCTTGGCCTATAAATATAGTGGGAGTCTGGAGATGGAGATGGTCGACGGTCTGGTGGTAGGATTACCATTTTTCAGGTGGAATTTTTTGTTGGTTGTCATCCCTCAAGGTGTGAGTAACAATGTTAGGTAGGACGATTTGTGGTGTCTGTTTTGATCTATAGCTTATGCTATTGGTTGGTGTTGGTTCCCATTTCTAAGCTTTGGTGCTTAGGCTTGTACTAAGGACATGGTGGGTACTCTTTTTCCTTCTCAAGGTTTTTTCCCATTGGATTTACTTGAGGAGGTTTTAATGAGCCCGAAATCCGGTCCTACAATCTTTATTAATCAAATGGCGAAAGCCTAAATTATAAAAAAAAAAATGTAAACTAGTGATCCTAAATTGAGAAGTGGTTCGGAGATTAGATTAAATAGGTTGTTATAACTAATTAGGAAATAAGCAGACAGCCCCGGTGGGTACCATACGGGTCCCAAACTTTCAATTAAAGGAATTTGGAGTGCCCCGGTGGTTTGATCCGTTCCATCATAGGGGCCCAGGGTTTCAAGCATAGAAACTCTCTTCTAGGGAGCATAAGCGGAAAGACGGCAAATGTTTGGTAATTTGTATGACTGCATATAACTTGTGACATCTCAGTTATTCACACTTATTTTCCCCTATCTTTGGCTGGCCAGATCGGTTGCACGATCAACCACAGTTTTGCTTTTCTTCAGAGTGTCCAAAACGTAAATACTGAAGCCAACCTAGAAAGTAAAAAAAAAAAGTGTATAACTTAACTGCTAATACCAAAACCAAAAGTGGTCATAAAAGAAAACTGACAAACGGACTTAGAATAAGAGAGAAATTCAGCAAGGTAAACTCCTGCCTGCAAAATCAGTCTTCGTGTCTTGCGCGTATTGTTTTGGTTAGCTCTTCTGTGCTCTGTTTCTAATTAGCAGGGGGGAAGTCGATGGGCTCAGGCCTTAGGGCCTTTTGAACTAGCTCTGACTGTTCTTGGAGGTGCACAACATAGAAACCTGTAGCTGTGGCGGCAGAGGGAGCACGACCAACATACTTGATATCATCCATGCTTCCTCTGTTGAGAACCTTCATCGCAGTGCAGAGTCGCGGGGCAATGTAACTGTATGCCCCCATGTTCATAGGTTCCTCCTGACACCACACAATCTCTGCATCTGTTTTATCAATAAACCCAAAAAACAGCATGTAAGGGTCCAAATCTTGGCAACATTTAGGCTCACTCTCCACACCCCCCCACCCCCCACCCCCCCCCCCAAAAAAAAAAAAAAGGAGAGAAAGAGAGCGGGTGGCAGATCAATAGTTTAGTTTATACACCAAAGAGGATCATGGTAATACAACATGCAGAGATTCAATTACAGAATGGGACAATTTATTCTGAAGTTACACGGAGAGGTTGGTATTATGAAACAGATAGCTCAATTGTCCTGGAACAATTAAGTAAGAAATATTATCATAGAAGGAAAAGGAAGACGTACTAGGATATCGTTTTAACTCTCTCTGGATCAGGTCGAATGGGAATGGACAAAGCTGCTCAACCCTACATATAGCAACATCACTGCCGTCAACTTTCTCCTCTGCTCATCAAGCTCATAGTAAACCTGTCATTGGTAGATGAAATCCCGCAAGAACCGCGTGAACGTGAGTTACAATTTACAAAGTACATTTATCGTCAAAAACCCAAAAGCACAAGAGAACAGTATGCATAGGTAAGCTACAGATAAAAACAACTGAATTAGTTTCGTAGTCATATCACCTACAAATATAATAAAACTGACAACGGAAACTACAATTACTATAGGCCACAAAAAGAAATTCTATCCTTGTAGAGTTCTTCCAATTCTAACACCACCCTTCTATCAATAATGGAGCTCGTGTGGAGTCCCTATGACATGAATACATGATTATATGACAATGAAAGTGCAACAGTGACATGAAATTCTATTCATTTGATCTAGTGGCCCACAGCATGATTAGCTTTGCTAAGCATGAGAACCATTACAGCGCACTGGCTAAATTGACACAATTCAACTTTAAATAACACACACATGACAAGAAGAGATGCCACATCCCCAAATAACTCCCATAAAATACTAGTTAAACGGGGTTAGCATTATTTATAGAACACCGAGTAGCAGAAGGCTAGGAAGAAAACATTATGGTTGATGAATAAATAAAGCGAAGATGCCATACCTTTCCTGAACACAGGACCAGGCGCCTAATGTTGGGCTCATGATCTGAGTGGAAATTCTGGTCTTTAATGAGCCTCTTGAACCTGGTACCCTGTTTGTCAAACCTGGGTGACCTTGGACATCATCAAACTCAGACAAATTTGATTTGCAGTCCTTGTGACGAAGCAAATTCTTTGGAGACATCACAATCAGTGGCTTGCGAAATTCTCGGTGAATCTGATTATGGGAAGCAAAAATTTGTGAGGAAAAAGAAGTGTGTAACAATTTGTTATACAGATAAGAAAAAGTAAATATTTGACTAACCTGGCGGCGCAGAACATGAAAATAATTAGCTGGTGTTGTCACATTCACAACCTGCCAATTGCACTCCTGAATTTGCTTCCTCATAGTAGGTTCCATCTCAGGTATAACGTAAGGGTTGTCATCACTCATCTGCCAAAGAAAAGTTTAAAAACGGTCAAGCAAAGCAAAGAAACAAAAGAGTTTTAAAGTAAAGTACCGAATCATAAGAGATGCGCATCAGTGCATTGGTGCATGAAAAGTGGCATTAAATCAGAGAAGAAACGGTAACCAGAAACATTAAACCGTGAAACTCGAAATGTAAATCCTTACCTGAAGGAAGCGTTCCAATCTTGCACTTGAATGTTCAGGGCCCTGCCCATCATAACCATGAGGCAGCAATACAACAAGCCCTGTTTGGCGCAACCATTTTGATTCTCCGCTACTTAAGAATTGATCAAATATCACCTGGGCTCCATTTGAGAAATCACCAAATTGGGCTTCCCAGAGTACCAAAGAGTTTGGGTTTTCCATCGAGTAACCCAATTCAAATCCAAGAACACCAAACTCTGAAAGAGAGCTGCTCATGAAAAGAAGAAACTATATAAGTAAATAAAACGTCTGAATTTACATCCTTGAGTACATATACTAGTGCATGACCAGGATATACATTACTGCATTCTATTGAAAGTAAACTACAAATGACAGTCTCAAAAATCCATTCATGCTTGTCAACCAAGAATCACAAGATGGAGCTGGTCATATGTAAAATCAAATTAGTACAACTTTCAAGAGACAGAGACAAAAGGAATAACATAGAACATGTATCAACTGACTTCCAAAGCATAAAATACACTATTGATTTTGAATTCATTTTCTATGATTATCATCAACATTATAGATTTCAAATTAAGTTTGCTGCACACAGTGAAATATGACGAACAAATGGATGTCGCAATATTGCCAGAACCAGCAACCTTCCAGGACTCGCCATGACACTATAAACTGAAACTAATAAAAAGCACAGCCATAACATTTACCAGTCAATACCTGTGCATCTATATATTACCACCATCAAGAGATATTATAAGTAAGCTTGCTCATGCTTTATCACCATTCATAATATTATTTGCAATACATCAGGGTGCAGCTTAAACCGTAGCTAATGCAACTCACCTATTACTGACAGTAAACATTTCCTCATTCTGATTCATCATGACATGATCTAATGGGCAATACCGTTCCCCAGTTTGCTGGTCATGAATGACCGAATGCCTATGACTGAATGTGCCTCTCTCAACATCCTGACCACTTAAACGAACATGGTTCCCTTCAACGAGCAAGGTGGCAAAAGCAAGTGCTTCACCAACTGCCCAGTCAATGCCCTCACCTGTTTCAATCATTTGAGCACGTTGCTCGTAAACTTTCTTTACTCCTCTATGAGGGTTAAAAGTTTCAGGAAGGGCTGTAATCGCCTTTCCTACATTCTTCAATATCTCAGGCTTAACACTGCAGACAGTAGCATATTAATTACCATGAGTAGATTCTTGAGATTCAACAAGTCAATATTTAAAGCTTTCGACTGCATACCCAGTGTTCCGCATCCTGGAGAGCTGTTCAGGTGACTTAAATCCAGTCCAATATGCCGATAGCCACTCTCTCCTATTAGTCTTGTGACTTGTGCTTGCCTCAAACTCCTCATTGAGGATGGTAAAGACTTTCTTCTGGATCTCATCCATATCTTCCTGAGAAACTTGACCTGATTCAAGGAGCTTCTTCTTGTATATCTCAAGAGATGATGGATGGTCCTTGATAACCTGGCACAAGTTACTCATACATAAGGATAATGTCATTGTAGATAATATAACTATACTCAACAAGCACTACCAGTATATCTTCTGTTATGTCTTACTTCACCCACTTTTCAAGCTTACAAATAGAATGATTCCCTAAAGAAAACGGACGGACGATAGCTACCAGTTCCATGAATTATGATGGAAGGAGCCAGCAATACCTTACATTTTACATATAGCAAAAAAATAATAATAAAGTATATGTAAACGTGAAAACCTTCAGGTGGCCAAAGATTATACAAGAAACAATATCCGTACACTCATGTATACCAGAATTACCTTATACATTTTAGGTTGAGTGAAAGATGGTTCATCAATTTCATTGTGTCCAAAACGACGATAGCACACAATATCAACAACAACATCTGAATGGAAAGTTTGGCGCCACTCTGCAGCAAGCTCACAAGCATGCACCACAGCCTCCAGATCATCGCCATTTACATGGAAAATGGGTGCATTCAAGGCCTTGGCAACATCAGTACAATATTGTGAAGATCTACCGGACATTGGATCTGTTGTGAAAGCGACTTGGTTGTTCACCACAATGTGAATGGTCCCACCTGTACAGTAATTCGGGAGGGCACTAAGGTGGAGAGTTTCATATACAACACCTTGCCCAGCAAAGCTACCATCACCATGAATCAATACTGCCATGTTCTTTGTTCTGTCACTGTCATTTGAATAATACTGCTTTGCTCTCGTTTTCCAACAACAAGTGGATCAACAGCTTCCAAGTGACTTGGGTTTGCAACAAGAGAGAGATGAATTCTCTTCCCACCCCTTGTAGGTCTATCATAAGACGTTCCTAGATGATACTTCACATCACCGGTTCCTGTGTACAGGCCAACATCATCTACAGGTCTAGTCCCACCACTAAATTCGCTGAAAATCTGGCGGAGAGCGGCTTTCTTACAACATTTCCCAACACATTTAGTCTCCCCCTGTGGGGCATGCCAATAACAATGCTCTCAACCCCTAGATCAGCAGATCTGTCAAACATCTCTTTCATTCCAGGAATTAGAGTTTCACAACCTTCAAGGCCAAACCTTTTTGCAGTTTTCCACTTTGTTGCCAAAAAATTCTCAAACTGGGTACTCCAGAAAAGCCGGTCAAGCATAACTTGGCGCCTTTCTCGATTGTATTCAGTAGATTTGGGGGTTTCAATTTTTTCTCTCTCAACCAATTGCATTTTTCACGATCTGGGACATGCATATACTCATAACCAATGCTTCCACAATAAGCCTGCTCAAGACGAGTGAGGATGCTTCTAAGAGTTTGAACAGGGCGATTCTCAGATAAGAATCCAGACATCCTCCACACACCAAGGAAAAATTCCCGATCAAGATCAGCATCGGTGAATCCATACAACTCTGGGCTCAGATCATCAGGTATAGGTCTCTCTTCCAAACCTAGAGGATCCAACTTAGCTTTGTAATGACCATAGACCTGGTAAGCTCTAACCAGCAACATCAATCGCATGCTCTCCTGGATTGTTTGGCCAGAAATTCCAGGAGATGAAGCCGCTTGACCAACAAAATTACGGAAGAAATTGTCCCATGATTCATCCACACTGTTTGGATCATCTTCCCAGGCTCTTTGAAGCTCCTCTAGGTAGACACTACTTGTCCCATCTAGAAAGCTATCAGTGAGCCTAGATAGTGGAACAGGACGAGGAACAGGAGCAGACTGTGCCTTCGATCTGAAAGTAGTGGTGTGGAACCACTGGCTTTGAGAAGGAGCGACACGGTGTCTTCTTAAATATGAGCATCCTTGAGATAGTGATCTTTTGACAGCAGACTTTGCAACACTAGAGCCCGCTCTAAACCAAGTCATAGTTGCAGACTGACTTGTTTGACAACCAACAGTTTAGAAATGTTTTCAAATTGCTTCAAGCCTACATACATCACAAACGAGATTATTACACAATACGTGAGATTAGTGAGGCAAGCAGCAATAACAAATCAGTAGTGATCCTGAAAGTTATTTAAACATATCAACATTTATTAGATACAAAGATCTGTCAGCTTAGATAAAAAATAAACAAACTTATACATGATGATGACATCAGACGTCATACAGTAGTACTCCATTCAGCATGTATTAAGTATAAAAATTTAACGGGAAAAGAAAACAAAGGTAGTTAAAAGCAGATTCGCTACTATACACGATAACGGACAATACAATGAAAGGAAAAATTAATCCATATATTCATATACATACGAAGTAAGTTTCAAACTTCCACATCAAGCCTATAACTTTCTCCGACAAGAGGAACAACTGGGTGCTGGTTCTTAGTCTGTTCAACCATCTTAATACCTTCTTAGACAAGAGGCAATCAAGCAAAATCAAGCTGGCAGATGAGTCAATTAACCTGGCACGACTATGCATGACTGAGTGCAAGGAAGACCACCTGATCAAGTCATTTTGGTCAAAACATATGCATAACCTGTAGTGATGCATCCGCTTAACAATTACCATACTGTAACACCAAACTACAAGTGAGCTGCGTTGAATCGCAGGAAAAAAAAAGAGTGCATGATACATGTCACTCTTAACTTAAGGAACTTCATAGAATTGCCCCATTTTTTATGTTGGTACAATGGTACCTAAAGCAAGGTAAACTGATCCAGTAAAGAGTAAACTAGTGCCTACATATGATCAGACAAGACTCAATCAGACGAATCATAGGGGCCAGAATCAAACAACAAATGACTTGCATCAACTGGAAGCTAATGTGATAAATAAAGTAACAAAACAGAAGCCCACGGAAACATATTGAGTCAGCAGTTTCAATTCCGACTGAGATTAACCAACCAGGCATTAAATCGGCAAAATGCGATAAGTAAGAGTGGTCAGCGTGGCGAAATTAAAGAGATAACAGAGAGGTGCAGGCATGGGCTGAACACCAAATGACTTGGCCTAGCTGCCGGAGAGCAGAACAAAGGATTTCATCCAGAGAGGGGCTAAGCACACGAGCATTGAGGCAAGAAGATAGAATGGTTTAAACCGTGGTTTGGTGGCAGAATCCGACAGACTGGGTTGATCGTCAGAGCGGGTATAGAGAGAAAATGTGAATTCTCAACAACGTAAGAATATGAAGACGGCGGCCACCAAGGAAAAAAGGTAGGAAATAGTGATACACTTAAGTATGATGTATTTATGTATGTGTTCATTTATTGATCAACATCCATTATGCAGCGAAGGAAATTCAGGAAATGTGATGCTCCTTTTTTATTCAGTCTGTGGCCATTCATCGGCAACGATCCGGAAACCTCAGCTTTTGCTCAACATTCTAGGGTTGCAGAAACAGAGAGAGTCGGCAAGAATAAAAAACTTAAAAAACTAAACACAGGGTTGAGCCGAACAAAGAGGGCACACCATAGAGTAGATATGCGCCATGAGCTCTCAAGGGTTCGTGCAGGAGAAGGAAGTTGAGCTTTCCACCTCGATCAATGGACAGAGCGAGAGAGGCTGCGTCGAAGCGTTGTTGGGATGGTAAGAACAAAACAGGGCGAAACTAGGACAAAACATGCAAAACCAGGGGAAACTGGTTCTCGAGCTGTGTGCCATCTTTATACGCTCAATACGACCCGTTTCATGGCTGATGCTTGTTGACTAGCTTAGTTTTTTCATTTAATTACACTATTCTTTTTCTCTTCACTGTTGCCACGGAATGAAAGAAGTTGTAGTATTTCACAACGGTGCTTACTTTACCTATACAGCGCCACGTTTCATGTCATGCAACTTCCTCGATAGTGTGCAGGACATGAGCAGTTCCGAGTCTTCCGACAGCCGAAAGAATCAAAGAACCTGCACAACCGAACAAACAAATGTCAAGTCCTCAAGTCTCGAATATTTTTCATCAAAGATTTGTGGAATTTATAAATATGATAAAACATTGTCAAGTGGCTGTACGAGGGTATATTTAGTTTTTTTAATAATTAACAGAATATAGAATGAAAGGGTAAATTCCTAAAATTAGTTCAACAGTAAAACATGAATTAAATAGTGTTATTTCATAAAATTATCAAACGAAATCACTTTTTCTATTCAAACAAACACCCAAAAATTTTAGTTAATACTATATGTTCCCATTTTTCACAAAGTAATTTTTAACTGATAATAAATGGGTTAATTCATTTAATACCTTAATATAGCGTAACTTACTATTTTATTCGAATCATTATAGTACAATAATTAATTTTTTTATCAGTTTTATACCTAGTTTTATACTAAAACAAAAGTGTTATAGTGTAATTTGTGCAGCGTGCACGCTAAGTCATGAGTACTTCCATGGTAGCACGGTCGGGGTCGATGTAATGAGGAGCTAGTTGGAGCTCTAACTGGTGTGACCTAGTTAAATCTGGCCAGCTGACAGAGAACTTGGTCCTCTCCTTGGGGCAAGGTCTTAACCGGGGAGACCTGGCTCTTCTTGCGTCAGTTGTTGACCGTAGAAAGTACATGTAATCAGGGAGATGAAAACATAATTAGTTTTCTTAATAACAAGGTTAAGGTTGATTTATTTACACCGTACCAACAATAAGTATTACATCTTATTTTGAAAGGGGTAACTTCTAATTATTTAAATTTTGATAATATAATTAAGTGCATTTGATATTGCTTATATTAATATCTTAATATCATTTAGAAATACAACAACAACATTCAAGCTTTATTTCTCAAACATATGGAGTCTGCTAATATGAATCATTATATGAGGTTGACAAAACAAGACATAAGAAAAAATAAATATAAAAGAGTAAAAAAATAGAAATATAACAAGAATTAGGGGAGTAGCGAGAAAATCAGTTATTAAAACTAGACAAAAATTACTAAAGTATGACAACAAAAATACCAAGATAGAAACAAATATAAAGAAAGTTACATCCATGACAAGAAAATTAAAGTAATTTATAGAGGATGTAATGTGTTATTTATAGAGGAACGATCATGGTATTTCGGCTTGCTTTCCCTACTTGTTTGCTTGGCCAAGGATTGGGAGGATGATGTAACAGGTAACAGGTGAGTGAAAGGATGACATTATCATCCTTTGCGAGACGTCTCCGAGAAGCTTCCACTGTCATTTTCCGGGACCAGAAGATCGTGTCTGTTTTGGGATAATTGAAGTTGTGTTGGAAGAGGTGAAAGGCTCGAGGTGGTGCTGATGGTGTAATACCCCAATTCTTAAGCGTGATTAAGGTCTTATTTAATTGTAAACCTTAGGAAACCCTAATTTCTAAAGATGTAGAAGGTTATAATTAGTTGGAGGTGCTTGGTGAACATTAGAAACTTTAGTTCCCGGAGTATCACCCGGTAAACCTTAGTTTCGCAGGATTTCTGAAATTCCCGAAAATTACTGAATTCCTCAGGAACTGAGAGTGGGTATCAACCTTAGGAAGTGTGTTAGATACTTTTGAGAGTGTTTTGAGGAAAGAAACAATCATATCTCTCTCCTTTCAATATAAGACAATCTAGTTACATTTTTCAGTATTTAGTGATTCTGGGCAAACGGGGCTTAAGGAGAGCTCAAAAGTGACCCGAGGAAATTCCTTAAACTTGATAACCCACACTAGTATTAACATACCTACACATATAGTCTTAATTCCCATAAAAAGTTCAAGCCAAACATGGCCTAAGATGGGGCCGAAAATATCAAGGAAGGAGGAGAAAAATATCTCGGTTACTATTCACACCTCCTTACTATTCACACCTCCTTACTATTTGCCAATGATTGCAAAATCAACTTGCCCCCTCCTTATCCATTCAATGGCGGTTTGGCATGAGTGGTTAGGATTGGTTTTGTCACCTAACACAAATCTATGGCTATGGACAATTCTAGAAGTCATAATTACAAATAGTAAGATAAGGATAAAAATCAAGTATAAAAGGGGGGGTGGAGGTCGGCCATGGTAGGTGAGCAAGGTGGCCATTCCTCTTCATCTACCTTGCTTCTCTTAAGCTAAAAACACCATTGGAGCATAGGCAACAACACTCCTCCATTGGAAACACAAATCTAAGGAAGTAATTAAGCTAAAATTAAGGAAAAAGGCAAGTTTAAGGAGTGGAAGCCAAAATCCAAGGAGGGCAACTTGGTTATTGAAGCTTTTGAGCTCAAGCAACTTATAATCAAGGTAGAAAAGCTCCAAAATGGCTAGGAGAGGACAGGTAACATCTATGCACATCACTTTCACCCTTTAAGCTTATTTTCCTTTGCCTTCTTAAGTCATTTCTTTTTTGTTATCTACGATCCTATCTCTTATTCTTAAAATTTCTACAGTAAACTAGGGATGAATAGTTAGTGAACATCCTAGAAAATCAAGTCGAAATAAGGTTGGGAAGTAGGGAAAACTAAAGAACTTTGAAAATGAAGAAAAATGAGCTTTAAGCTTTAGAAATTGTTTGGATGGGTTTCCGACATGGGTTTGAGCTAAAATTTGAGAGTAGTCTTGAATAGTGAATATATGGTTATGGTTGAAAAATCAAGTCGAATGGAGAAATTTAAGTCGGTTAGACAAGGTAAAGAAGCTAAAAATGAGAAAAAGTGCTTTAAGCCTTTCTGAATGTGGTATGGGTTTCCGAATTGATCTTGAGCTGAAATTTTAAGGAGATACTTGTGTTGTTGATATTGGATCATGTTAAAATTTTGGGCGAGAATCGTTTGGGAAGTTGCTTAAGTTGGTGAATAGTGATTTTGGCTAAAAATAAGAATTTAAGCTTTCTAAGGTGGTTTCTTGGAAATTAATTGATTCTTTGATTTATTGGAGATTGAATGGTATTTTTATGATGTTATTAAGGTTATTTTACAAGTGGTGAGCTTGATGTGTGAATTCTACTTGTGTAAAGCTTGGTTATGATATCTTACTCATGGTTGCAAATGTGTTAAGGATAACCTCTTGTGGTGGGGGTGGAAAGTATTGTGTGATGTTGATATCATGGTTATCCTAAGGCTATGCCTCTTGTGAGAGCCTTTAAGGCCAAGCCGACGTTCCGGCAACAATATAAGCTCCTACTAATGAAATTGGAGCTGCCACTATGATCTACTCCTGTTGGACAGAAGTTTTCAATAGGGGGGTGTGCACACTTAAGGACATAGGGTGGGTGGTGGTGGTGGTGGACTTCATTTGGAAATATCTTGTGTGGTGGACTTCATTTGGAAATATCTTGTATTTGATATTAATTATCTCTTGATAATTCATGGTACAGGTAAATGGTGTGTGATCTATTCTGATTTGTTATACTTGTTAATATTTGCTGGGAACAAAGGTTTTAAAGAGAAAATAAGTTTTTACGGGTGTGGTAGTGTTACTCAGTTTTTACTGATTTATTTGGTGTGTTTTCCTGTGTATATGTATTCTGTGAATTCAGGGTAACTGGGATGGACACCTTCTCTGCACTGAGGACGAGTCCACCGATACTTTCTATATTTTCATGTTTGTCACCTATCGTAGAAGTTTACAGCCTGGGGTCACCGAGATAATTTATGAAGAGTGGAACAAGAAGATACAAGGTTTTAGGCACCCGGAAAATGGCACCAGTCAGTCCATCACTCATGATTTTTCCACAGTGTACGAGTATATGCAAGTGGTCCCTAGTTAGATGCTAGCGATGTAATAGCCTTTTGATACCCCTTTACTTTTGGTGTAAAATAGGAGTAGGAGCTAACATAGTAGTGGCTGGAAGGGGTCTTTTGGTACCAAGGTGTAAAGTGACGGGTTGGTTGTGTCACTCTTTTGATAGTAACAACGATGTAAGATAGCTAGCGTAGGGGTGGTGGTGGTAATAGCCTTACACTTATTAGTCTTAGTAAGTGTGGCGGGAACACCCCGGTGATAGTATTAGGGGACCTTATGTAAAAAGACTGACGCATGTATAATAATAGCGGGTACTTGGGTTATAACATGTCTCTCTAGAATCTAGAAAAAAAAAAAGAAAAAAAAGAAGAGGCTAAGTAAATGGTGGTGGTAAATCGGGGCGTTACAGATGGGACAAGATGTCAAGGTCATGAGTGATTTTTTGCTGGTGAGAGGGTCCCACCGCGCACCCGGTTTGGTGTGATCTGATGTTGCTTTATCTCGCTCTAGGGTGTAATGGAACCTGCCTCTTGAAATCGGTGTTTACCAGCCAGGGTGCTTCCTAGTCAGGGTCTTTTGTCCCCTGATTGTTGTCTTGCCACGCGGGTACATGTACTCATAAGAGAAAGGTGTGATTAGCATTCATTTATACTGTACCAACACTAGTCCCCAAGTCTCGCTTTTCGAAGTTTGCGAGGGAAATGAGACTTAAATATACCTTGAAATTCTTCCACCTATCATCAACACAATTCTCTGGTATGGGCGTAGGTTTCTTGAGCAATACGACATGTAACTTTAGTATCGCCATTAGACAAGCATGAAACTGCCTACTTACAGTTTAACCGCTTCTATAAAAATATGCACTTATCATCCTATTCTTTTTATGGTGAGCTACAGTATACAAAAATCCAGCAACCCTCTCCTCCAAACTTGCATTTTTTGTGCCTCTCAACCCACCTACATCTTTGAGAATCTCAAGAAGCACACCAAATGTGCGATAATTCATACGAAGAAAGTTCCAACATAGATTGTCACTCTCACCAATCATCCTAGTCAAATTACGCATTCTCAATTTTTTTATCTAACTCTAGACATTGAGAATCACGTAGAGTTTTTCTATGGATAAGCCACATCAAATATATCATAAGTACAAAAAGTAAGACAATAGTGAAGCGAATAAAGTCCAAATCTCTTCTCCTTCTCAAAGAACGACCAAGTGGAGCCATTATGTAGCAAATAACATGAAAAACACACATAACAAGAAAAATTCAAACTCATTCTCAATAACCAACTAGATGTATAAATAGTAGGAATGAATCAGACGTTATGATGTATAAAATAATATCGAATTGGTTAGAGTTTAATGGACCCCAATGGATAAAAGATAGTGTACAAGGCTAATCTACATGGATATTTTTCCCTCAATACCAGCCAAAGCATTGAGAAGATCTATTAGGATATTGATTGTTAATATTTTATTAGCTAAAGGAAATCATCGAATATGAGTTCCACCGGTTGACCAGTCATCTTCTTTCTTTCGACAACATTTTTACATATTTTTGTATATAAAAAATGAACAACATCAATACTTATCAGCTACTATCAATTAATAGATAGAAGATAAGGAGAATCGTAGACGTTGGAGGTATAACTTTTTTGTCTCTCACTACAAAAATCATAGATATGGAATAATTAATAAAGAGAGAATCAACAGAAAGCCACAAACAACCAAGTCTGATTAGTGCAATACACATTGTTGATTCCTGAATCAGTAAGAGTTTTGCTGAAGATTGCCAAGGTCTAGCTATTAGCAAGAGTCGACCAGAGAATTGGTGCAACTAAAAGAGAACAAGTTAGAGAGAGTCTGACTGACAGTCAGACTCTGCCTGATGGAAATTAACTCCCTATGAAAAGAGAATGAGTCAACAGGAGTCCAGTTGCATACACATAAACACTGAAGCAGAGAGAGTTTGGCTGTTGATTCCTGAAGTTGCTGAAGAATGCCAAAGTATGAGAGTCCAACTGCATACACAGAATCACCGAAGTAGAGAGAGTATGGCTGGCAATGAGACTCTATCTGCGAGGCGGGAATCTTGGGCGCCAAAACTTACAGAACGTGGCTGAGGAGTTGCCCACATTCAGAAGCCACACTTCCCCTACTCCGCAGTTCCGAAATTTCAGGGAACTGGCCTAAGAATGTGCTTATGTAATAACTGTCATCTTAAGCCTATAAATATATGTTTGCTACATCATTTTGAGGTGGGGGATTTCAGAGTATACAAAGAGAAATATTAGAGCATAGAGAGAGAGAGAGAAAATCATTCATGGCTACAATGAGAGTTGTGTTATCCTTATAGCCTGTGAGTGAGAGTGGTCAGATAGACTCTATCTGCCCATGAGCAAGAAAAAACTTTTAATAATTGTTTACATCAATAAAGAGAGTCTCATTGCTTAATTTGTGTCTACATTTCGTTCCAGAGTGCAGTCATGCCCCTCTTGTGTAACAACAAGAGTCTGCCTGAGTCAGCCCCCCAATCGATCCTACGCGTGGTACCAGAGCCTTGTGCTTGAGAATCACTCACTTCACACAAATGTCTGATTTCTACTCTCAAACCTCTCAAGCTCATTTTGGGAATCCAAAGCTTAACTCCAAAAAATATGCACAATGGGAAAACGAAATGGAGTTTCATTTGCAGTCCATTAACTTCCATTTGAGACAGTTGGTCCACAAAGGAAATGATTATGAGCACAACTCGGAAGGCAGAGTCTGCCTCTGATGCAACAATGTGGGTCACTTTCTGTGAGACTCTCCAATCAAAACGAACAAAGGAAAAGAGATCTAGAAGTCATTCTTAGCAAACGCTGCACGGGAAGACTTAAAATCACACGCTGAGGATCCAGACTTCAACACCCCTAGAATGGTGTGCCTTATGGAGAATGAGTCATGCAACCAGACCACCCCTGACAATGAGATAACTCTTTCACACCTTGAATCTGACCTTTATAATATCACTCCTATGGGTTTTGCTATATTAATTCATAAAATCAGAAGATAAGAGAAAAAGAGAAAAAGGGGTGTCTAGAAGAGACTGCATACGTGAAACATCTTCTGGAAGTGGCCAGCCACAGAATTTTTGACTATCAGGCAGAACTAGAACACTACGAGAGTCTTATGAAGATCTCCATAAGGAAATGATGGATTCCACTACCCAATGTAAGTCTCTCAAGGAGGAAATGAGAAACTTGTAACTTAAGTCAGTCTACTAATGGAATCCACTGTCCAATGCAAGTCTCTCAAAGAGGAGAATGAGAAACTTGCAGCTTAAGTCAGTCAGACTCAGGCTAAATTAGAAGAATCAAAGACTTCTGCCGAAAAACTCACCACTTAGTTGACCTAGCTCAAGGGTAAGTCTAAAGAAAAATCACATCCCCTCCCTTTAAACCTGTAATGTTTATCAAGGAAATCAGTCCTGATCAGATCCCTAAGTGGGCTCACACCAAGCTTGAAGAGGCTCGAGCTGACAAAGTTCAGCTCCAAAAGACAGTGAGCAGACTGACAAGAGAGCTAGAGTCTGCCAAACCTGGCTCTGGTTCAACCTTAAAGACTCCTAAGTGGTTAAATGGAAAAATGAACTTTACTAAAGGAGTGTCACGAGCAAATGATGCTAGGCACAGGTCTTTTCAGAAGGAGAAATTACAAACAAATTTATAGGGAACAACAAATATGTTTGTCTTCCTCCAACAAAAATTTAAGGTTATTGTGGTGGTTATGGTCATCAAGACTTCACTTGCGACAAACTGCTTCGTCCTCTTTCTTTTAATATGATTCGAATTTCTACAATCTTAGAAGCTAGAGAAAAATTGCTTAAATCAGACTCGAAAAGGGGACCCCATTATATATGGGTCCCTAAAGCTAACCAATGATAGTTTTGCAAGGGAAGTGCAGGTGAACTCGTGTTACATGCCACATAAACCAAATGAAGTTCACTTCAATTTCTCTTCATAATGGAGGTCCAGTCACTTTCGGAAACAATAAACAAGGTAAACTCATTCGAATTGATTCCGTTGGTAGCACATCCACTTCCTTTGTTGGTAATATCAAAAATGGTGCATCTCTCTCTTATTTATGATCTTTATAATTTAGTATTTTTATTCTCATGTTGATTGTCACATTCTTAATTAATACAAATATGGAAATTTGAAGGCCATTGGAATTCGAGTTGGACACCTATATTTGCTTAGCACTCTCATTCTTTTAGTGATACAGGTGAACTCGCCTACTCGTGCAGTACCAAAATTAAATCTTTGGCATGCTAGGCAAGGTCTTTCTCATGGTACGTTGTTGGATAACATACGGGCCTTCGAAAATAAATATTCTAGTAGACTTCGTTTGTGGATCTTGTGCGAAATGCAAGCATACTCATGCACGAATTCTTTATCCATATAGACTTGTGTTCTCATTTTTTGAAACGATTGTGTGGATAAGCTCTTAATCTTATTAAACTATACTTCCACAGACTCCTGCTTGTTGAGATCATCACCATGGCATTACTAAATGTTGCATTTGAGTTCTTTCGCATACACCTCCGCGTGACTCACTCTGATTGCAGTTGGTAGTATCTCTTCTCTTTCTTGGAGGCAGAGTCTGACTACTCAGGTATGGTCTCTTTGGAAACCAGACTCTCCTAGGTTATCTAGTTCAACCATACTTTGTTTACAAAAGTTTATTGAACACTCACTAGCAGCATAACACCCACAATTCCAAAGCTAGACCTTAACAAACCCTGAATACATAAATTACACCATCTAGCTCCAAAATTCACCCCCTAGCAGCACAGTGCCCCAATCTCATCTGCTCACCAGTTGCTCAGCATTTTGGTCTTGTTTACCACCTGAATCCATCAAAGCTTATCTTCTTCAGCCGCCCAAAAATACAGCCAGAGTCCAACTGCCCAAAAAATACTGGCAAAGCTGAAGTGGTTTTTAAAGAAAGAAATAGAAGAACTCTTGTTCTGGCATGCAAAAAAAAAAAAGAAAAAGATAGAGAGAGAGAGAGAGAGAGAGAGAAAGAGAGAGAGAGAGAGCGAGAGAGTTCCACGATAAGGCCACAACTAAGCTCTTGTTCCGGCCACCACTTCCAAGAATGGAATTCGTATGACTTTGCTTCACACTTCACCACAAGGCTACATTTCTCTAATCGCTAGTATCTATGTGTTGCCTCAATGGGTGTGGTGAAGTCCTGTAATGTGGTAACTAGCAAACTATTTGTCTAAGGTTGGCTTGCGTAGATGGGTATCAGTGATTTTGTGCCTATGTTTCCCTAACCACGTTGGATTCATCTATCACTTCATTTTTGAAGCCCTTGTTCCTCGGTGGTGTTTCAATTAAACTCTAGCAGACTCTGCCAGTTGGCTAATTCACCATGTGATTTTTATGGCTGTTTGAAAGACCTCAATTGTTTTTGCTTTGATGATGTCAAAAAGGGGGAAAGTGGTGAATCCCATTTGTAGTAAGACCGGTTAATGTCCATGGTGGTAGGAAGACTCTTGTTGCACTTATGGTTTCTGCCATGCTTGATGGTTAAGCAGGCTGTTATTTGTTTAATTAAGCTTAGTTTAATTCTATTATTTTCTTCTCTCAATGGTCTTGATTTGAATGTCTAACTCAGACTTAGGGGAAATATTAAACTAAAGGGGAATATTAAAGTAAGGGGGAATATTTGACTAAAGGGGAATCAATCATTAAGGTTGGTTCTTCCAAGACTATTGCTTGTATATTATTTTGGTTGCAGGTTAACTCTTGTTGTGGGATTCACTCGAGTGCTATTGGCATCATCAGCAAAAAGGGGAAAATGCTGATTCCTGAATTAGTAAGAGTTTTGCTGAAGATTACCAAAGTCTAGTTATCATCAAGAGTCAACCAGAGAACTGTTGCAACTAAAAGAGAACAAGTCAGAGAGGGTCTGACTGACAGTTAAACTCTGCTTGATGGACATTAACTTTCCATGAAAAGAGAAAGAGTCAACGAGAGTCCGGTTGTATACACAGAAACACTGAAGTAGAGAGAGTCTGGTCATTGATTCTTGAAGCTGCTGAAGAATGCCAAAGTACGAGAGTCCGGTTGCATACACGGAATCACTGAAGTAAAGAGACTTTGGCTGGCAACGAGACTCTGTCTACAAGTCGGGAAACTTGGGCACCAAACTTACAGAACGTGGCTGAGGAGTTGCCTACGTTCAGAAGCCACACTTCCCCCACTCTGCAATTGCTAAATTTCAGGGAACTAGCCTAAGAATGTGCCCATGTAATAACTGTCATCTTAGGCCTATAAATATAGGTTTGCTACATCATTTCAAGGTGGGGGATTCCAGAGTAAAAAAAAAAGAATATTAGAGCATAGAAAGAGGGAGAGATATAGAGAGAGAAAATCATTCAAGGCTACAACGAGAGATACGTTATCCTTATAGCCTATGAGTGAGAGTGGTCAGACAGACTCTGTCTGCCCACGAGCAAGAGAAAACTTTGTATTCATTGTTTACATCAATTAAGAGAGTCTCATTGATTAAGTTGTGTCTACATATCCGTTCCAGAGTCTTATAGTCTGGCCCCCCACCGATCCTACACATATACTACTACATTCTCCTATGTATAATTCATAGAGCAATAATCATTTTTTGTCCATATGGGTAGACGCCGATCTTTTTTCTCATATATTCGCAAGGGGTGTACCAAGAAATAAATATGTGCTTGAAAAATTATCTTCAAAAAAATGTGGAGAAAATTGAAAAAAGATGGAGATTCGAAGCATATGGATAAGCAGTGATCGTCGCTTTTTTTACACAAAAACATTGAAAAAAGATAGGGATTTTAGTATAGTCATCGTATTTTTTTAAAGCACGGAACTTGGATGTATATATGTGGATAACGTGAATTTCACTCTCCAAAATTTTAACCATTTTTTTTCGTGAGTGAAGTTCACGTATCAAACTGATTTCAGTATAGTCATCATGATCATTTTCATTATGGTTATGAATAGAAGCGGTTGCATTTTGATTTGATTTGATTTGATTAATTTAGACAGAGCTCGAAATCTAAATCAAACTGAGGAGGAGTAGAGCTGATAGATTTTATGGATAACGTGAATTTCAATGGCACAACCAGATATATCAGGGAAGAGGCAGAGTGCTGTTGACTTACAAGACACAATATGATCTTGTTGGTACTATCGTCGGAGTTTGTGGTTGTTAGATTGGTGGTCGTTGTTAGATCTCATCACCCTTTAAAAGTAGTCGGAAGATTTTTGGTGATGCAGATAGTTGGTTATAGTCGTTGTGTTGCTGTGTATATAGGTAGGGGAAGGCACTGGAAAAAAGAAGACAGTGGAGTCAGAAGTTGGTAAACGGATTCGTTGTCTACGAATTGATAATGGAGGAGAGTACACCTCACAAGAGTACTTATGCTTTCTGAAGGACTACAAAATACGGCACCAGTTTACCTGTCCAAACATTCCACAACAAAAAGGTGTAGCAGAAAGAAAGAACAGGCACCTGGCGGAGATATGTCGAGGTATGATCCATGCGAAGAATGTTCCAGGAAGGTATTGGGCAGAGACGATGAATACTACAGCCTTTGTGATCAATAGGCTTTCTCAACAAAGGTTAGACTTTTATCACCATTTGAAAAGTTATGGAAGATAAAGCCTGTTGTTGGTTATCTTCGAATGTTCGGATGCGTATGCTATGTATTTGTACCTGATCACTTATGTAGCAAGATGGAAAAGAAGGCCATCAGATGTATCTTTGTAGGATACGACAACTAGAGAAAAGGATGGAGGTGTTGTGATCCATCAACTAGGAAGTGCTACACTTCTTGAAATGTGGTATTTAATGAGTCTTCTTCGTGGTGGTCCTCAGATAATCAAGTGTTACCTAGAGATGAGTTACAAGATCCACCAAAGACAGATGAACTTGAAGACGGTGGTACTGAAGAAGGCTTAGATCAAAACCCTTGGCAAACTGGTATTCTCCAACCACCGGATAAAGAAGGTGATTCTGAAGGAGTGACATCACCCAAAGATCAAATAGGATCAAGAAGCCAAATCCCAAGTATGCAAACGTGGCCATTGCTGAAGAAGTAGATGTGAAAGAACCAGAGATGTTTGAGGAAGCATCCAAAGATCCAGAGTGGATCAAAGAAATGGAAGAAGAAGTGGTTGCACTAGAGCGCAATCAGACATGGGAGCTTGTACTGAAGCCAAGAGAGGTGAAGCCGATCTCTTGTAAATGGGTGTACAAGCTAAAGTGTAATACAGATGGGTCAACTGAAAGGTATAAAGCTCGTCTAGTAGCTCGTGGATTTTCTTAGCAGTATGGGTTGGACTATGATGAGACATTTAGTCTAGTTGCAAAGCTTACTACAGTGAGTGTTCTACTAGCACTAACAGCCAGTAAAAATTGGAACTTGTGGCAAATGGATGTGAAGAATGCCTTCTTGCATGGAGAGTTAGATCGAGAAATATATATGAACCAACCAACATAATTTCAGAGTCAAGATCATCCTAAGTATGTGTGCAAACTTAGAAGGGCACTTTATGGCCTAAAACAAGCACCAAGGGTGTGGTATGGTAAGATTGCTAAATTTCTTACTCACAATGGCTATTCGATGATGTCTGCATATTCTAGCTTGTTTGTCAAGCCAAAAAAAGGGAAACTAGCTATAGTGCTAGTGTATGTGGATGATTTGATCATCACTGGTGACGATGAAAAGATGTTTCTCAGACGAGAGAAAATCTATCAATTCAGTTTCAGATGAAAGAACTTGAACAGCTGAAGCACTTTCTTGGTCTCGAGATTGATCCCAACAAAAGCGGAATATGTCTTCATCAACTAAAGTATTCCAAAGATTTACTGAAAAGATTAGGAATGCTCAACTGCAAGCCAATCTCAACACCAATAGAGCCTAATGCTAGAATGTGTGCTTATGAAGGGAAAGATTTGGAAGATGCCATGATGTATTGACAGCTTGTGGGTAGCTTAATCTACTTAACCTTAACATGACCTGATATCTCATTTACAGTCGACGTGTTAAGTTGTCATATGCAGAATCCAAAGAAACCTCATTTGGAAGCAGCCCGACGAGTTCTACGATATGTGAAGAGTACACTAGGACATGGTATACTCTATAAAAGTGGTGAAGACTATGAGCTAGTTAGCTACTATGATGCTGACTATGCAGGAGATCCAGACACCCGACGTTCGACCACTGGCTATGTATTTATGCCTGGGTCTAGAGCCATGCTGGCCATGGTTCCGGTTCCACCGGTTCCGCCGGTTCCGGTTCCAGAAAATGTGTATTCGTATTCAGAACAGGTTCTGGGCGGTTTCCCCCGGCGGTTCCGGTTCCAAAAACTGTATTCGCTTTGGATTCACTCAAAAAACCGGCTCCAATAGGTTCCGGAGCGGTTCCGGTTCTGATTGGTTCCGACCGGTTCCGGGGAGATTCCGACCGGTTCCGGAAAGATTCGATCGGTTCCGGAAAGATTCGATCGGGTCCAATTTCTTTCTTATTAGCTCTGATTTGAGATCCGTTTGCGCGCACACGTTGCTCTTTATTCCAATTTAATCCTAGATAGGTTATTTATCAAGTTTATAATCTTAAATGTGTAAGTAACAAAGACTTAGAATTTTTATTGAATTTACAATAATTAAGGAACAAAGAGAATTTTATTATATGATTCACTACCTTGTTAAAAATTATTACATAGAAAGAAAGTGATACTAATACATTCTAAAAGATAACAATACAAAAAAAAAGTCCTAACTCCTCAATGGTGTTTTCCCATTCATCGTACCAATCATCATGCTGCGCCTCGTATTGCAATGCGTGTGCTTGGCATCTCAGCTCGGCCAGTCCCAATCATACTTCTCAACACAAACCTTGATTGAGTCCGGTGCAAGGCTTGATCTCTTTTCATCCAACACTCGCTTGCCCGCACTAAACGCCGACTCAGAAGCAACGGTTGATGCTGGAATTGCTAGGACATCTCGAGCTATCTTTGCAAGGATGGAAACTTGCCTTCATGTGCTTGCCATCACTTAAGAAACTATATCACCATCATCATCATCAAAACTAAAAGTGAAGTTAATATAATCATCATAAGTATAAAAACCGGAACCCGACTGAACTGATTTTGGTCTTTTCAAAATACTAGAATTCAAACTACTTCTTTTGCTACCAGGGCATAGTGGTTTAGAAGAGGAACCACTAGCAGAAGAAAGCTGATCTGGACGATACTTTGAAGTGTACTCATCATGAGCTTTTTCAGGCCCCATTAACCTTTCTACATGCTGTTGAACATAACCTGGATTGGGTGGACCTCCTGGAACAATACTATAATAATATCAAGCAATTTTGTTAGACTATCCAATTTTATTTGAGGATCAAGAACAGCTGCAATACGATAAATCAAAGGACATTCATTAAAATAGTTAAACCATTTAGAATCATATCATAAATAACCAGTAATCCATTAACAAACTCATGCAAGACATGAAAAATATAATGCATCATTTATGACAGATACATTAGTTCAAACTAATGAGAATACCTTAGTTGCACTATCAAACATTTAAAATATTACTCACAAACATAGCTTTTCCCAAATGTCCTCACTTAAATTTGATTGAAAAACATAGAGTTATACATACTAAACAAAATTGGTGTTCTTATCTTAACTAACAATTCATATGTGAAATTGTTTCATTATTTGACATTTAAATAATTACATTAATAATATATTTGTTTAATAAAATATATTTACTATTATTTAAAAAAGAATAAGACATTTAAATTATATTAATATATAGTTTTAAAAATGTTCTAATCATCAATTTGCTCAGCATAACATGTAGATTCAAATTCTAATGATTGTTCATATGAAAAGTTAATTATAATAGTTACTAAAACTTTAAAATATTACATTCCTTCAAAATTCCCCATTAATTTTTGATTTGAGAAAAAACAAAAAATGGGTTTTATTCTTAGTTTAACAACAATAAACAAAGTTCTATCTAGGGGGGTGTTGGGAGCAAAATGGCTAGGACATATACCGGCTTCCTCACACTTTTTTTGTACTCATTTTTAACAACATGCGACTTTCTAATTTTTCTCAAAACATGCCTAAGTGGTTCTAGGGTAGTAGTCAAGTTAGATAAACCATCTTGTACACACAAATTTACAACATGTGCAAAACATCAAACATGCAAGTAATCACCGTTATGCAAGAGTGTAAGTCTCATATTTGCTTTTAAAAGATCTACACACCTAACATTGTTGGAAGCATTATATGGAGAAATTGAGAATATTGTTTAACAAATTCCACTTAGATAATATTTCAATAAGTTTTTCAGAAATATTATGACTGGTATGTGCATCATCAAAAATATCAAAAGCAATAGTACGCTTCTGAAGTGGCCAAGAACTATCAATCCAATGAAGTGTAACACAAATAAATGCCTCATTGGTAGTAGATATCCACATATCACTAGTTAATGAAACACGGCCATCAAATGCATTCATCATTTCTATTAGTTGGTTTCGAGTTTTACTATGTTGTGCAAAAGCCCTACGTTTAAGCGTATTCCAAGGCACTCTACTATATTGTGGTTGTAATGTGTTGCAAACAAAGTTTTCAAAGTAAGAACTTTCACCAAAATTAAATGGTAATTGTTCAGCAATCATAAACCTATCCATGCCATCTATAATTCTTTCTCTATCATAATGAAAAAAACCTGGACCGGGTTGTCGTTGGGTAAACCCGGTGAGCATAGTTTGACCGCTCGTAACGCCCGCCATTGCCGTCGTATCCTTGTAGATCTTGTGCGTCTTCAAATGTTTTACAAAGGATCCGGTTCCGGTGCCCGCCGCCCATGCAAGTCCTTTGCTGCAAAGATTGCAATATTGCTTGTATGTCCCAGGCTTATTCGGATCTTCTTTCTTTGTGAAGTATGCCTACACCCAAGAAGCCGGTTTCGTTTTGGTTGGAGCCGTGTTGTCGCCATCATCATCTTGATCATCATCATCTTCTTGATCATGATTGTGGGCATCGGATGGGGTAGAGGATGTACCTTTAATTGTAAAAAAAATTAATTTAGACTGTAATTAAGATAATAATGTAATTAAAATTAAAGTTTGTATAAAATAAATTGTAACTAATATTAAAACTTACCAAATGGTGGTGATATTCCCGGTTGTGTTGGCCCCATGTTTGTAGATCCGTGCTGAGAAATTGTATAGCTTCCACCTTGCGGGAGTGATGAAGGTGAATAATGTGGATGTTCTTGATGATACCCGAATTCCATCTTGTCGATTTGGTCTTACTCATCAACTTGAAAATTTGGATCAATTGGGAGGTTGGAAGAAGGCGTTACTTCCTTTCCGGCTCTCCTCGACATTTTGCTAGAATGTGGAAAATGGAAATTTGAGAGCTAATGTGGGAAATGAGCTTTTTAGTACCTAGAATGCTTAATAACACTTAATTGCACAAGAAAATACTAGTAATAAGAGAGAGGAAGAGTAGGATGAGTTGTGTGGTGAGAATGATGAAAAAATGGTGTATTTATAGGGGTTTGGGGGCAATATAGCCGTTTGGCATTGTTCGGAGCCGTTATACATAAAAAAAAAGAGTTGTTGGGATTTCTGGCCGGTTCCGGTTCCCAATGGCTACTTTGACCAAAAGAGCACGCGTCCCGTTTTGGCCACTTCTGGTTCCACCGGTTCCGGTTCCACGGTTCCGAATTTGACGGCGATTCCAGGCGGTTTCGGGCCCGGTTCAGTCTCGAATCTCAAAATGTGTATTCGTATTCGCTTCGCATGTAGGCGGTTCCGATTCTGAATCGGTTCCGGCCCGGTTCTGGCCGGTTCTGGTTCCAATCGGTTCCGGGTAGAACCGGAACCGATGACCAACATTAGTCTAGAGTAGTGTCTTGGTGTAGCAAGAGACAACCAACAATGTCCTTGTCAACTATTGAAGCAGAGTACTGAGCAGCAGCTATGGCAGCTCAAGAAAGCACTTGGTTAATGCAGTTATTAAATGACTTATATCAACCAACCAAGTACAACATCGTGCTATATTGTGACAATTTGTTAGAAATACGGTTAGTGGAGAATCCAGTCTTCCATGCTAGCACCAAGCACGTAGAGGTGCACTATCATTTCCTCAGGGAGAAGGTCTTGTAGGAAGAGATTCAGTTGAAGTACATTAAAACTGAGAATCAAACTGCAGATCTGTTCACTAAAGGCTTGAGTGGTAACAAGCTCAAAAATTTCTATAAGAAGTTAGGAATAATAAAAAGAGATGAAATTGGTGTTGAGAGGACGTGTTAAAGAAAGCAACACCAGCATCCATCCCTTCTAGAAAAGATAGGTAGTAGAGGCAGGCATCGTCCCTTCCTACTCCCGTTCACCATTGTTGAATAACTATGCAACATGTCTAAAATATGTAGAACATGTAGTTGTTGTTGTAGTAGATTTAATGAGCCCCTTATTTTTACTATGTAGATCTTTGTGGTGAACAAACCCTCTATAAATAGGTTGTATCCTAATGAAATAAATCATCTCTTTCTTAAATCCAAAACACTTACCTTCATATTAAGAGCTTTTGGTTGTCTAACTTCAACAAGTGGTACACCTAAGTTTAGGGGTGGAAATGGGTCAGGTAATTTGGGTTGGGTGGAGCATTACCCACATCCATCACCCTTTTCATTCGCTCCACCCGAACCCAACCTGTCACCCGTAAACCATCAATACTTGTCACTCGCGAATGAACAAGGTGGATCAGGTGATAAAAGGGTGAAATTTTTGTATATTTCTAAAAATTTTAGGAAATATTAGGGTTTGATTGTAAATATATAGTAACTTTCGGAATCTAAATGTAATTGTTTTTGAAACTTTTATGAGCTTAAGTGTAATTCTTAGTGATATCAAGGGGTCTTGACATAGTTTTTAAAAATCTCCAGGTTAAAACTGTAAATGGTGATGATGAGTCGGGTGAGAATCGGGATAGGATGAAAATCCTCACTTGTATCTAACCTACCTATCACCTGTTTCATCCGTCACCCATTTCACCCATTTATATTAAGTTTTCACCAATTTATATGGATTGGATGTAACAGGTACCCGCCGGATATTTCCACCCATATTAAGTACCTTACTACCGGCTTCCCTTCCTAAAAGTTGAAATCATCAAGCATTGTCATATTTTCATCTTTATCCACCACTCGGAAAAAAGCCAAAGCATTACGAGGATATATACTCAAACCATAAACCTTGGAAAACAAGTCAATAGTGGTTTTAACCTTTGCATAAACCCGTTATCACCCCCAAACGCACAATAAAACATCATTTGCAAAAATCATATGATTCAAATCAAAACATTTTCATCTTGAGTATAAATGAAATAAGGGATAATCCTTAAAAGCATTTAGCAACATACATGGACAGAACTTCCATTAGTAATACAAAACATCAAAGAATAAAAGGATATCTTTGTCTATGACATTTACCCCGTATAAAATACAGATGAGGCTTGCCATCAAGCATAACATAAAACATGGAAGAAGTGACACAGGTAACATCCTAGTACACAATGTTTTAATGAAATCGCATAACATAAGTGTGTTTTTTATAAGTCCCAACAATTAAACTGTAAGCTTTATGAAACCTTGAAACTGTTAAAATAATAATAATCCTGAATTTATTTTATTTAGTCACATTTTCCTTATCATTTAGTTTTTCAGTTCCTATTCAATTGCTAAAGAGTATGTCAAAGTTATTTTTATTTTTCTATTGAGTTGTTAGATTTCTAACAAACCTTATCACTTAGCCGTTATAATTTTAGTATAAATAGCCTACTAGCTGTCAAAATATACAATGCAAATCAGTCTTGGTTTTCTCTCTTACTCGTGTCTCTCATCCTGTCTAAAAATTAACAGTGGTATCAGAGCCTTCTGCCATCATAGCTACACTACCGTAAAAAAATTCCAACATCCTACAGCCCTACCTCATTCTTTGACGTACTCTATACAAGCTAGAAAAGAGAAAAAAATCATGTAGAGGTGTTCCCTGCAAAAGAAAAAAAATCAACATCAATCATCATTCGTTGTGTATCATCCTAGGCTGTCGAATTCACAATTTCCTAACATTAGGCTACATTAGGAGTAACATTATAATTCTCTTGTGTGGGTGAGCAAAAGAAGGCTTTTTTGTTTGTGTATTATCGTGAGAAAAAAGTGTTCATATATAACATGAACGGCTCAGCAAGATCAAATTCCAACATATCTATTCCGGTGTTAGACGGAAAAAATTATAATCGGTGGTCAATCCAGATGCGGGTCATATTTGACTATCATAAATTATCAGCGGTGGTGACGAATGGGGTTCCGGAGCTTGCGGTCAACGTAAATGATGCTCAGAAAGCTATCCACAAGGAGAATACAAAGAAGGATAAAAAGGCTCTTTATTTAATTCATCAAGGAGTAAATTATGAAGTGTTTGAAAAGATTGACGCAGCAACTACGTCAAAGGAAGCTTGGGATACCTTGACAACCACTTTCAAAGGTGCGAAGAAAGTCAAGAAGGTGAGGTTACAAAACCTTACGACGCTAGTACGAGCTGCTGTAGATGGAGTCTTCAGAAATGGTGTCAAAATACATCAGTCGGCTCCTAGCTTTGATGAACCAGATGAAGATCAATGGAGAGACACTGACAGTACAATCCAAGGTAGAGAAGATCCTACGGTCACTAACCCCCATGAAATACCCGAAACTTAAATGTGTTAATAAATTGTGTAATTATGATATTATAATGCTAATTAAGTCCTTAAGAACATTGGTGAATAAAGAGAAATCAAAAAGAAAAAGGAAAACACGTAAAAGTCACAAAACGTAAAAACACGTGTTATGTAATCATAGGAGGTATATAACCTCGAATAGGGTCCTAAATGGATTCCTAGGACTTAGTTACATACTAAGACCATGTGGGAAAAATTCTCAAAGAAAACGGATCCAAATAGTGGATTAAAAACGCAAACGAAGCCTTAAAGCACGTTTTTTGAGAAAATCGGAAAACGTGACTTTAGATGGTTTATGAGCTTGTTTATATTATAGTTGATCATATAACTATAATTAAACATTAATGAAGGCCTAGGAACCATTAAAATCAAAGAAACGAGAAAAATCCGGAAAATGACCCGGATTAGTGAATAGTGACAATTCAGGTTTTTATAGGTGTTATTTGCTAAAGACTAAAATGCCCCTCATCCATTTTTGTTAAAAAATATGGCACTTTTCCATGTATGCCCACATTTTTACTCCCATCTCACATTTGATTTCCTTATTAGTGACATAAGACAAAAGCAAAAAGTAGAGAGCAAGTACATATTTACCTTTTTACACTCTCTTTCTTCTATTCTTTCTTCTTCTCATGATTTCCCTCCTTCCTCCCAGAACTCTCTTTTCTCCCAACCTTATCCAATGGTGATTTATTGAGCCTTCACTCAGCTCCTTTTCTTCTTCCTTGTTCAAGCCCTAAACAAAGTCAAAACAACAAAAAAAAACTACATATTCTTGCTCACCTCATCTTGGAGCTTCTTTCCCTCCTTTGAAAATGAAATACCCCGTAATTAAAAACAGTGATTAATTAGGCTGATAAGTATTTTAGAGGCTTAATTACATCTAAATAACATGAGGGAACAAACCCCGAAGCAAACGGATCCTTAAAACGGTTTAAAAACGCAAACGAACCTTAAAGCACATTTTTCGAGGAAACCGGGAAAACGTGACTTTAAGCGGGTTAAATAGACTCGTAATAATTTTGGTCAACTAAATATTCATTAATAGACATTAATGAAGGTTTAGAACCAATAAAATTAATTAAACGAGAAAATTCCAGAAAACGGGTTCGGTTAGTAAAAACTGTAAAAACGAGAAGTTGTGGGGTGAGAGTGTAATAAAAAAAAATTAATGTGTCCACTTTTGCAAATAAAAAGTAAAAATCTCTGTGTGTGTGTGTGTGTATATGAGGGCCGATTTCCCTCCTCTCTCACACTCTCTTTAATTCTCTTCTTATTTGCTAAAAGACAAATGAAATAAGTAAAAAGCAAAAGAGGCTCTCTCTCTCCTATCCCCCTCTCTCTCACGCATTGCTCCCCCTCTCTCTCATTTTCTTCTTCTTCCCCAAGCCTCCAATGGCGATTTGAAGAGCACCACTCCAGCCCTCACCTTCTCTCCCATTTTTGAAGGCTCAAAACTCCTCCAAAAATTATAAAAACCACACCATTGAAGTCCCCTTGTCAAGGAGAGCATCTCCCTCTTCTCAAAAATCGAAAATACCCACTTTCATATCCATGGGTATTCTCCATTTGAAGGTTTGAGTCCACCATTAGAAGCTCCTCCTTCACCTTGATGCCTTGAGGAAAAAAGAAGTTTAAAAATCCACCCTTTTCTAGATCCTTTTGGCAAAACAAAAATTCAAACTTTAGCCTTGTTTTGTGCCTTGTTCTCCAGCCGATTTTGGCTTCATTTTGGAGTTAGAATCTTGACATTGTTGCTGTCCAAATCTTCATCTATCCATTGGGAGGTAATGCTTCATTTTAAACATTAAACAAGTATGTAGACCCTAGGCTAGTTTAAGGGTGAAATGCTAAGTTAGTATTGTGTATTGGTATGGGCTGTAGCATCGGAGTGTGAACTCCATTTGAAACCAAGAACAAGAAGGAAAGAAAGGAAAAGAAAGAAGAAAGGAAGAGAAGGGAAAGAAAGGAAGAAAAACTAGAAACAACAAGGTAAATGCTCTTACCTTGAGTTTGTTTATGTAGTGTAGTGTAACAGATTTTGAGTACTAGAAATGTGTAATGTATATGGAAATGAGTAGTACGTATGTTGTAGTATAATGAGGAAGGTAATGTAGCTGTGTTGAAACTTGTAAAGGATATTTAAAAGCTTGGGAAAACATTGGGTAATGAGTATGTATGTGCAGGAAAATATAATGTGTTGTAGTGTGTTGAATTGATATGGAACGTGGGAATGAATTGTGAGCTGAAATGGTATGTGGAAAAGTGAGAATTTTAGGGGAAAACTATGTCAAAATTTGTCTAGAAAATTAGAAGACTTAGTTGTGAAAGAAGAGGGAATAACCTAGGGAGTAACTAGGTGTATTTAGAGAACTTAATATGAGTAGCTTAACACTTTGAAAATAGATTTGAAAAGGAGTTAAGTAGTGGGAAGAACTAGGATGTAGATGTAACACCCCTACTACGCACATAACACTAAATGAAATCGCAGCGGAAATAAAAATAACATAACTAACATAACGCTTGGTGCTACAACGCCGTCAACCACCTACGTGGTTGACAAGGCAGAATAAATACAAGTGTACCGGTCTGATGATCAGACTCCCGAGCATAAAACTAAACCATAAATACATCATATACAATACCGAGTGTTTACATAAATCCTTCACTGTATCACACCACTGTTAACTGTCACAACAAGTATATAACACGCCACGGGAGCACAGGCGCATCCCGGGCCAACAACCAAAAGTACTCAAAATAAACTACACCCTAGGATCTAGAGCCACTCCGCTTCTTCGATCCTCATCCTGCAGTATAAGAAATATGGATCCCCCGAGGGGGTCAGCAACCCTTGGCTGGTATGGTTAACGCGCAGCCCATCGGCTACCGGGATACGCGCAACTAATTGTCATGATAACATGGCATTCATTTATATACATAACATAACATAACATGTGGCATAGCATCAATAGTGCACAGCACAACATCACATACGCAGTGGATCTTCGTTCCACAATAACAACCACAAGGGTCAAATAACACAAGAGCCTAGAGAATGATTCACCCTCATGTTAAGCTCGTTAAACACACTCATTACCGTTCTGTTAGACGAACGAGTAACTTAAGTCACAGATGGTTCGGATTTAGTGACCCGAACACACCACACAAAACATGTTCCCACTAAACCGATCATAAGTCAGAATAGGTAAGCTTTGGAGGAAGCTAGCGGGAGATCGAACGCCAAATTAAGGAGAACAATCTTAACAACATAAGAGTCGAATCTGATTCAGATATCTACTCTTAACTTACATGCATGACCGGACAACCGGATTCCTCACTTCCCAGTTAACACTTGTTAGAAGTTCATGGTGGAACTTAACAACCAATACACAATAAGTGGTAAGTCATGTTAGACACACACAAGGGAAATGAGTCACATCATAGCATCACAATTACATGAACAACTGTAAACTCATTACATGTTTAAATCTTATAACGTCATAAACACACAGAAAAAACATACAACACACAAGCCGGTGTAAACCGGTAGACAACAGACTGCAAGAAAACCATACCTTGGTCCTTGCCTTGATTTGTTCCCACCGTAGGTCACTCCTATACATAGCTAATAACGTCGGTTAATTATTTATTTAACTTCAAACTTACTAAGTATTTAACATGATTGTATGACATGGTTTAATGTCTAACTTACCCTAGGTTACCTTCATTATACACCCTAGGGTTAACTACATAAGTCACATTCTTTCTGTTTTTTTTAAGTTTTGGTATGTCCGACCCACCATCCGACCCACAACTGGGTCGGACCCTTCCAGTGGTTTTCAGGTCTGAAGAACCTTACCTTGTCCGACCCATGTCCGACCCAACCTTCTGGGTCGGACCATTCCAGAGACATGTCCGACCCATGTCCGACTCACTCGACTGGGTCGGACCATTACAGAGAATTTCATCGACCTCAGAACATGCATGTCCGACCCATGTCCGACCCACCCTTCTGGGTCGGACCATTACAAAACATTTTACCGCCTTACAAACATGCCCGTCCGACCCACGTCCGACTCACTCGACTGGGTCGGACCATTCCAGAACGTTTCCCTCCTTTGAAATATGACCGTCCGACCCATGTCCGACCCACCCTTCTGGGTCGGACCATTCCAGAATAATTTCCTGACGTCTAACAGAGGCTGTCCGACCAAACTTGGGTCGGACCCCTGGGTCGGACGTCCTCTAAACTTACCCAAACTTTGTCAAATCTTCACCAAACTTCTCCTAAAGCCTCTTAATGCTTCCTAACAACATTTGGTACCCTTAAATCCACATACAACATCCATGAAACTCATTTTCTAATTCCTTAAGCCTTTACTTATTTCCTTGAAAAATTCCTTAACACTTACAACATTTTATACTAGGTTTCTAAATGGTGTTTCTCACCTATGATATCTACTATCCCAAAATGCTTTCTCCTCATCTTAACATCATCTCTTAAGCATTATTTCTCACAACTAACTCCTTAAGTCATTCTTGAAATCCTTTTTCAATTCACGCTTTCTCCTTATTTGACCAAAGTTTGCCTAAGTCTTTACCTAAGTCCAAAATGACTTTGGTACATACTAAACCTCAAGATCATGCCTAAGTCCTTCTCACATCTTAAATCACCTTAATGCATGTTTCTTTCACAAGGAAAGCACTTAACCATTCTAAACACTTCTTAACTTATCAAACTCATTTAAACTCTTAGAACTTCTCGTTTATTACCTAAATTTCGACATAGGTTCTCCTAGAACATTACTAAACAAAACATATTGTTTTCACCAACAAACAACCAAGAACACTAAAAATCCATCAAGCACTTTCTTATATACAAACTCCACTCATAAAGCACTACATCACAATATAGTGCATAATTTAAATTGCATGGCACTTAGGCCCTTAAATGACATGGCTCTTAGGCCCTTAAGATGCATAAATCATAAACACCGAATTTCCACAATATATTTGCCTTTGACCTGCAAATACACTCAACAACACATATGCCTTTTACTAAGCTCTTGAGAACACTTTACTAAGTCATTCACCATTTGCTCTTTAGGTAGTTTTAACAAGCATTATAAGCTCATTTCTCCTAAGGCATTAAACAACATTAGGTTAGTAGATTTACCTCTTTTCCAAACAACTTCTTTCTTGTTTCCTTTAAAAACCGGTAAGGTACTTGATTCTTTGTCAAGTTCTAAACAATATACAAACATTATAATGAGTATTCAAGCTATAAGCTTCATCTCATTGTAAACCCTAATTTTACATTGTTTCAAAAACATTAATGTAGTTGTTTTACCTTGATCTTTGAAGAGAGTTTGAATATCTAACAAGAGAGGACTCCACCTAGTCCATGAAGAGTTGGAATGAAGCTAGAACAAAGTCACACAAAGAGCTCCTTCAATAGGTATTTTCGGTCACAACAAAAACATGAAGGAAATGAAGTTTTTATTTGAGATTCCTTACCTAGAAGCAAAGGAGAGTAACAATATGTAAAAATACAAGCTCAAGCTCCTTCAATGGTGGAACTCCATGGCACCGAAATGGTGGTCTTGGAATTTTAAGAAGATAGAAATGAAGAGCTTGATGAGAGAAAGAGATTGGTGGTGTTTGTTTTTGATTTGGACAAGTGAGCTAGATTTTACAAGAGATCAAAGAAGAGGTTTAATGGTGGTGGTGTGGTATTACCGTGGAGAGAAGGAAGAAGAGAGGTTGAAGAGAGTGTGGAGCCGTGTGAATACAAGGAAAGAAATGAGAGAATGAGATAGAATTTGCTTTTGAAGATATTTATACTTTATAAAGTAAAAAGGTACTTAAGTAGTCTTATTTATTTTCTTAACAAGCTAACAAGGGTGGTGTGTCACCAACCTTAAAAACCGGCCCCCAATAGTAATGTGAGGGTATTATAGTCTTTATTTGTCAATTTAATTACTTATACAACATATGTTACAAAATAGCTTAAAAATCACTATTCATGGAAACAAGGCACATAGAAGTGAAATTTTTGATTTCCCATTGATATAGACATCCAAATGTGATATTATATAGTACACATATATATTTAAGAGTAATGATGGACATCTAGCCACTCAAAACTCATTTACAAGACAATTTTTCAAAATGTGCTTTAAGACTCCTTAAAGCACATTTTGTGTTTAAACTTGTTTTCAAGCTTGGTTTTCTTTGGTAATTGGTTTAATATGTTCATTAGTGTATAAATGAGGTCTTGGTAAGTTCATTAGGTCTTAACCAAGTTTATCCAAGCTTAGAGCACATTTTGGCCTTTATTGACCTTAAAGCACATCTTGTGTTTTCTTTTGTTTAAATTTATTTACTAATGTTTCTAAGACTCTTTTTAGTCTTAATACACCATATTTAAGTGTTTAAACAATATATTAAGGTTTGGGGTATTTCAATCTACCCCCCTTAAAAGAACTTTGCCCTCAAAGTTCATACTTCCACATATCTTAATTATTAGAACACGGGAATACTTATAAACAATACTTCCATACATCATTAACAACAAACTTACATAATATTGGACACGGGGTCCATACAACATTATCCACATCATTCAGACACAACGGCCTGTAACATAACAACATAACATAGACGATGTATTCAAATACACGTCGTATACACATAACCGAAACGGCTCTACCCCCCTTAAAAAGGGGTACGCCCCGTACCCTATACACATAAGGACTAAGAAGTAAACAATGACGGGTACTTCGCCTTCATCTTATCTTCCAGCTCCCAAGTGGCCTCCTCAACGTCCTGGTTAGACCAAAGAACTTTCACCAGTCTCACAGACTTATGGCGAGTGTCTCGAGTCTTAGTATCCAGAATCCGTACCGGAGTCTCCACTGATCGCATGGTCGGATCTAAGGTTAGCCTTTCAGGCTGAAGCACATGAGACGGATGAGACATATACTTCTTCAACTGGGACACATGAAATACATCATGTACCTTGCCCAGCTCGGCGGGTAGATCTAGTCTATAGGCTGCCGGGCCGATCCGCTCCGTCACAACATAAGGCCCCACATATTTGGGCTCAACTTGCCCTTCTGGCCAAAACGAAATACTCCTTCATGGGGGATACTCTCAAAAATACCTGATCGCCCACGGCGAACTCCAGGTCACGTCTGCGCACATCTGCGTACGACTTCTGTCTATCCTGAGCTGCCTTCATGTTAGCCCGGATCTGGTGAACTTCTGCCTGAACTTGTTCAAGATACTCTGGTCCTATAATGACCGTCTCACTCGACTCATCCCAGCATAATGGCGTGCGGCATGGTCTACCGTACAAGGCCTGGAAGGGAGACATCTTGATCGAAGCATGATAACTGTTGTTGTAACTAAACTCGATCAGATGTAACTTATCAATCCAGCTGGTCTGAAAGTCAAGTGCACAAGCACGTAGCATATCCTCAAGTGTCTGAATGGTGCGCTCACTCTGACCATCGGTCTGTGGGTGAAACGCTGTACTCAATTTCAGTTCAGTACCCAATGCCTCTCGTGTAGACTTCCAATATCTGGATAAGAATCTGGTATCTCTGTCAGATACAATCGTTTTCAGTACACCATGATGTCTTACAATTTCTTTATCAAAGAGTCTGCCAATCTTGCCACTTTCCAAGTGTCCTTCATCGGAATGAATCGGGCCACCTTGGTCAGTCGGTCAACTACAACCCATATCATATTCAGACCTCCCCTTGTAGGCGGAAGCCCTACTGATAAGTGTCCAATGAGCATGATTAAGGTGTATTTCACATATTATATTAGCACTTTTCTTGCTCATTTCTCCACTTCGGTTAATTTTCCTCTAGTTTATGTTTATTTATTATTTATCTCACAAAATTATTGTTCAAACATGAGGAAAACCAAGCTGGGAGTAAAGTAGATAAAAGAGACGAACCATAGACGCAAACGACTCAGAAAACGGAGCCAAACGAAGAATATAGAGCCAGTCGAACAGAGCCAGCGAGAAGCACGCGACATGCACGTACTGCATGCATGCAACCGCCTTCAATTGAGGCGGTCTTCTCTGTGGCTACCGCCTAATAATGAGGCGGAAACAGATAGAGGCAACCGCCTCTTAAGGAGGCGGACGACAGATAGAGGCAACCGCCCAAAGAACAGGCGGACAAGAGTGAGGCTACCGCCTCTAAAACAGGCGGACAAGGCATATACTACCGCCTATAAACAGGCGGAAAAGGAAGAGGAGGACCGCCTCTAAAACAGGCGGTCATGATTAAATCAAGCGACCGCGACTAGTTTTCTTCGCCCGTCGTCTTCTGTCTTCGCCGTCTTCTGCAACTCGTCCACTGTCTGCCTGCATTAATGAGCCTCTTATCCATCTACTCCTCATCACGCGTGAGCTCTGTCCCCTGCGCAATCAAAGAGCAACAGTTAAACAAAATCGTACGGACCTTCTTCTGCTCTGTTTCTATATAAACCCACGCCCTTCTGCAAATAAAATAAACTCCCTTCCTCCGAATCCAAATTGTTAGTCGTTAGTATTATTGTTATTATTAGACCACAGTTTCCACACCTACGTTCCATTCCATTCTCTATCTTCCCACTTCTCCATTTAGTTTTATTCTACAATTCCCCACGAAGCAGAAACACTATAAGAAGAACAGAAGAAAAGGGAGCTGGAACAGAAGCGAATCGCAGTCCAGTCTCCGCCGGCAGTCTCCAAATTAATGGCTAATTCTGTTCCCTTTTAATTACTGTTAATGTCTAAGTGATTTATCGTATCCTAGGATGGGGTTTGTTCCTAAATAATTAGACGTATTATTAATACAAGTTTGCTTATAAATATTTGTTTTGTCTCTCTAAATTATTAAATGCTTAATAACTGATCATTTTTATGCATTTACGGTTTCTCTTATTTCAATGATTTTGTAAATCTGAGAATAGACCACAAGAGAGATAAACGTTAGATATTATACTCCTGATTAGCAGATAAAATCCATCGCTGTTATAAAAAGAATTCTTAAAGCTAATTAATGATTTTAGACTTTTTCTGATTGTAAGAAGTTTAATGAATTAATTAAGAGCTGTCCTTATCTATGATTTAGAAAGGTCACAAGATAAATTCTTAACAGACAAATAAGAGCAAATTAGGATTATAATTATTGTCTGTACTTAAATAAATATTTATCACCTGTTTCACTTATTAAACTTGTTTTAATTCTTTTCAGCGAATATTGTTAAATGCTTATTCTGACAAAATACTGCATTTATTTGGTAGCTATCAATAATGATTTTGAGATAGTCAAAGTACCACAAAGGAATTAATCTTGGTTTTACACTCGGATTGAGCAGGAAATACTAAGGCTATTAATAGGAGTTCGTAACTGACAATTATTAACTCTAATAGGCAATAAATATTTGAGACAGGATTATAAAATTGTTTAAGTAATTTAGGAATTCCCCCGCTATCCTAGGATACCTTTTTGCATCCATCCTTTTACTTTATTTTACTGTATTATTATTTCTGTACTAATACTGAAATTCAAGCTGCCTCGGCTAAACCCCAATTAAACTTTTTATGCACTTTTATTTATCTTTTTGTACATTTACTAAACTGAATAATTAATTAGACAGTTGCGAAGTCCCTGTGATACGACCTTGTTGTACTACAAAGATTGGGTTCACTGCCCATAATTAGGAAGATAGTTTAACTACTATTCTGCCCTACTACAAAGTCCATGGAGATATCATGGAACTTCCACTCAGGCACTGGCATTGGCTGTACCATACCACCCGGCCGTCGGTGCTCAAACTTGACCTCTGGCAAGTGAGACACCTCAACACATAATCACTTACATCCTTTTTCATTCCAGTCCACCAAAAATACCTTTTCATACTCTTATACATCTTGAAGCTCCGGGGTGAATCGAAGTAGTAGAACAATGAGATTCACTCAATATGCGCTCCTTCAAAACTCAGCGCTACTCCTAGGTATACACAATCGGCCAATTCAGCCTAATCAGGTCACATCGTGGAGTCTGAAGTCGTACTTGACCCTCGAATATGCCATCAATAAGCTTCTGCCAGATCTCCAGCATATACTGATCCGTCATCTGAGCACTCCGCCACCTCTTCAACCAAGCCAGAATGAGAGACTAGGAATGGAGAGAGTGTGCTCGGCGACTCAATGCGTCAGCTACCACATTTGCCTTAACCTCTTTATATTGCAGATTAATATCGTAGTCATTCAGAAATTCAACCCCACTCTTTGCCTCATGTTCAACTCCTTCTGAGTGAAACAAGTACTTTAAGCTTTTGTGGTCAGAATAAATTGTCACACTTACCCCATACAAATAATGTCGCCATATCTTCAATGCGAAGACAATGGCACCCAATTCAAAATCGTGGGTAGGGTAGTTCTCCTCATGCTTCTTTAGCTGACGGGAGGCGTATGCTACGACCTTCCCGTGTTGCATCAATACACAACCCATACCTCTACATGATGCGTCGCAGTAGACCTCAAAACCATCTGGACCGTCTGGTATAGTCAGGACTGGTGCAGATGTCAGAGCATCCTTGAGACTCGTGAAAGAACTCTCACAGTCGACTGTCCACTCAAATGGTGCATCCTTCTTCATTAAGGAAGTCATCGGCTTCGAGACACTGGAGAAGTCCTTCACAAACCTCCTATAATAACCTGCCAGACCGAGGAAGCTCCTGATATCAGTGACTGTCTTCGGCCTAGGCCAGGTGCGCACAGCATCAATCTTTGCCGGATCAACAGCGATCCCGGCCTCAGAAATCACATGTCCAAGAAAGGATACTTGGTTCAACCAAAATTCACATTTCAAAAACTTTGCATACAACTGATTCCTCCTCAATGTTTGTAACACATTTCTCAGGTGGCTTTCGTGCTCACCTTTTGATTTCGAATACACAAGAATATCATCGATGAAGACTACCATAGACTTGTCCAACTGGTCTTGGAACAAGCGGTTCATTAAGTCCATGAACTTAGCTGGTGCATTTGACAAGCCAAACGGCATAACTGTGAACTCATAATGCCCATACCTAGTTCTGAATGCTGTCTTTTCGATATCACTGTCACGGATGGCAATCTGATGGTATCCGGAACGTAGGTCTTTCTTGGAGAATACTGATGCTCCCCTCAGCTGATCAAATAGATCGTCGATGCGTGGTAAAGGGTAACGGTTCTTCACCGTAACAGCATTCAGCTCCCGATAATCAATACACAGGCGGAGGCTACCGTCCTTCTTCTTCACGAAGAGGACCGGCGCTCCCCATGGTGAAACACTAGGACGGATACAGCCCTTGTCGAGTAGGTCTCTCAGCTGCTCCTTGAGCTCTGTCATCTCTGCTGGAGCCATACGATAAGGTGCTTTCGCAATGGGTCCAGTGCCCGGAACTAAGTCGATCTCAAACTCAACCTCTCGTGCTGGCGGCATGCCCGACAGTTCCTTAGGAAATACATCAGGAAACTCTGACACTACCGGCACATCAGAACTAAACTTTGGGTCTCTCTCTATGTCCTGGACATAGCAGAGGTATACATCACTCCCTCGTCGTAACTCACGATACATAGCCATGGCGGTGATGATCTGAGTCGAAGGCTCCCTGGGCCTCTAACGGTAAGATATAGTAACCCCAGATGGACTCCGAAGAAGCAGTCGATGCTCGGCACACAGGATTCTGCCCTTGTACTGCTCCAACCAGTTCATCCCGACAATCACATCAAATCCAAGTCCATCAAACTCTATCAAGTCGATCGGAAACTCTTCACCTCTGATTCTTACAACAGCATCTCGGTGGTAGCGGGTACACCTGATCCGCTCTTTCGATGGGAGAGTGACCAAGAAGTCTGGCATCTCATCACCATCTAACCCCAGCATCTTCGCAAAAGATAGCGAAATAAATGTGTGTGAGGCTCCAGAGTCGAACAAGATCGATGCATCCACGCCATTCACTGGAAAGGTACCGGTGAGGATTGTGCCGCTCTTGCCGGCTTCTGCCTCATTGCAGACACTCAGTGTACCTCCCGTTCCGAGTGCACAGCCTAATTCATTGGCAAACTAATAAGTACTGGGTAACAACACGGTTGATATACTTCAATAACTCCACTTTATTCATTAACACCTTCTCTTTACAACATTGTTGGTTTACATGGTTGATATAACTTAACACATACATAACTTCCTTAACATATACTGGCTTAACACATTACAGATTATACAAGGCTTTAAAATTGTCTGAAGGTCAATTCAAACGTCCGGGTTTCATATGTGTGGCATTGATCACTGCCGACGGTGCGGTATTCAGTTTGATCTTCCTGATGCCATGGTATAGCATCCTTGACTGCCCACCCATGACTAACACATCTCCTGACTTTAGTATTAACTTCCTTGCGAGATCAGCACGCTTCTGCTCGCCGTACACAAACACTGCGGTATCACCAATGGACCAAGACACCACGGGTACTCCCTTACTTAGAGACTCGGGTGACTCGTCCTTATCTTGGTGTAAACCTAACCGTCCACCTTTCTGGTAGAAGTTCACAATACACAAATCTGTTCTCACATCTGGAATTGAATCCGTTTCAACTTGTTGAGCAATTCCCACGGCGTGATTAACGACCGCACGGAACTCCTCAGGTATACTTGGTACTGTTGCTCCATCTTCAGCTCGCACTTCTTGATATGACTTGGTGTAAGGGTTCCAGTCCTTACCCATGCACATCATCTTCAACTGCATTCTTGATCCGTTCGGATATTCGGGTGTGTAGAAACCTCCAGGTTTAGCTCCAAGTTCGTCGCATCGTCTGATGACATGGATTTGTGCTTCCGGTGTCAGGTATCCATTTAAAAGTATCATACCTGGCTGGATAACCTGACATTGCTCCATTGGAAAGTCGGTGATGTTGATGGTGGTTTCTTCAGGGTTTGGTGTGGGTGGGATTGGATAACATATATTGAAGGTTCCTTTAAATTTAGAATTATCTAATTAGGTGTCTTTCACACTACACTACTCCTTACTCACATGATAATACACTTGGACTCACTAATACACACAAGCATGAAATGCGGTATGCAATCACTTATTACATTCAACAGTTTAGGCGGTACCTGGTCTAGAAGAGGGCCCTGGCACCTCAGACCGGTCCACCACATTCAGGGCGGCCTTGCTAGGTCCCGACCCCTTCCCCTTCTGGGAATCAGTATGCCTCTGATCTGTGGGTGGCTGGTTAGCCGTCTTCGGGCCATCATAAGCTGTGGCCTTACCCTTCCACTGCCCCCTGGGCTTGTTGACTCTGCTGTTGGGGTTCCGGTAACACTCGTGGTCACGGTGACCCCACTTCTCGCAGTAACGACACTGCACCTCATTTCCCTTGCAGTCCTTGCCGGGGTGGTCTCAATTGCACCACTTGCAGTAATAGTGGCGCTCCGGTCCAGAGCCCGTGCAAGCTGCTATCACAATACATAATCAATACTTGTCTCACAACTCATCAACATACACTTCAACTTATCACCGGATTAAATAATTACCCTTAGGTGGGTAAGAGCGTAGTAGGGGTTTCGCCGCATAAGCATATGTGAGCTTCAGTGGCTCCTCAGCTGTGGTGGTTTGGGCTTGGCCCTTGTCACCCTGGTGCTGACTCTTCTGGGGCTGGGGATAAGGTTTCTTCTTCTTTCCTCCCGGTACCCCTGCGGACTCTGGCCCTCGCTCGTGGCCTTGCGCTTGTGCGCATTCTCCTCATCCCTCAGACGGACGGTGATTTCCACCTTAGCAGCGGCATGATAGCACTCCTGAATTTTAGGATGTCAGTCATGCCCCGCATTACATACTCATAAACTCACATTAATACTCACTTGTAGACTACACATATCACACCACTCTTATTTAAATTACCTGCAAGGTAGTATATCGCTGGCCCCATCCCATAGCGAAGACGGTGGCTGAGACCGTTGTAGAAACGGTTTACCAGCACCTGGTTCGAGTATCCCAGGTCCGGTAACAGGTGGACAAGGCCGGTGAATGTAGTGTAATACTCATCAACCGACACCTTGTCCCCCTGCCTCAGACTATCCAGCTCTAGGCGCTTGGCCTCTTAAACATGCACAGGGTAGTATTTGGCTCGCAGCAGAGCGTGTACTCCCTCCATCCAAACTGAGGATCCGCCATCCGGTCCTCTCTCACAAGCTTCCACCAGTTCTGTGCCGAACCCTTCAGGTAGTAAGCGGCAAGACGGACCTTAGCCTCTGCAGGTACAGCCAAGGTCTCGTAGGCGGTCTCCAACTCGGAGATGTACGCCTCCAGCTTACGTGGGTCGGTCTCCCCATGAAATGAAGGGGGTCTCAAGTCTGCCAATGCCTTGACCCAGTTGGTCTCTCGTGCGGTGGCGGTGGTGGTGAACTCGGGCATCTGCCCCTGCTGTATCGAGCTACAAGCTGGGGTACCATCTGGGCTACAGCGGCTGCTACAGCCTCAGCCATAACCTGAGCCGTAGTGTTCTCGCCCTGGTCACCCACGTTACCAGTACTGCTTCCGCGGCCTCTACCACGCGGTCTACCTGCCATCTGTATTCACATGAATATTTATTAGCAATATGCTTGCACACTTATCGGTCCAACGGTTGTAACGCTTCCCGACAATAAGGTATCTCCACACTTAGTTAGTGGTTAACCTTTCCATAATGTTCACTGAAGTAACTGTAGTTAGGTTTCCTAACTCGGTATATTCCTAAGCTCGGTATTCTAGTCATCAGAGCGATACTTCGCTCTGATACCACTTTTTGTAACACCCCTACTACGCACATAACACTAAATGAAATCGCAGCGGAAATAAATAACTAAACAGTAACTAACGCTTTGGTGCTACAACGCCGTCAACCACCTACGTGGTTGACAAGGCAGAATAAATACAAGTGTACCGGTCTGATGATCAGACTCCCGAGCATAAAACTAAACCATAAATACATCATATACAATACCGAGTGTTTACATAAATCCTTCACTGTATCACACCACTGTTAACTGTCACAACCAAGTATATAACACGCCACGGGAGCACAGGCGCATCCCGGGCCAACAACCAAAAGTACTCAAAATAAACTACACCCTAGGATCTAGAGCCACTCCGCTTCTTCGATCCTCATCCTGCAGTATAAGAAATATGGATCCCCCGAGGGGGTCAGCAACCCTTGGCTGGTATGGTTAACGCGTAGCCCATCGGCTACCGGGATACGCGCAACTAATTGTCATGATAACATGGCATTCATTTATATACATAACATAACATAACATGTGGCATAGCATCAATAGTGCACAGCACAACATCACATACGCAGTGGATCTTCGTTCCACAATAACAAACCACAAGGGTCAAATAACACAAGAGCCTAGAGAATGATTCACCCTCATGTTAAGCTCGTTAAACACACTCATACCGTTCTGTTAGACGAACGAGTAACTTAAGTCACAGATGGTTCGGATTTAGTGACCCGAACACACACACAAACACATGTTCCCACTAAACCGATCATAAGTCAGAATAGGTAAGCTTTGGAGGAAGCTAGCGGGAGATCGAACGCCAAATTAAGGAGAACAATCTTAACAACATAAGAGTCGAATCTGATTCAGATATCTACTAACTTACATGCATGACCGGACAACCGGATTCCTCACTTCCCAGTTAACACTTGTTAGAAGTTCATGGTGGAACTTAACAACCAATACACAATAAGTGGTAAGTCATGTTAGACACACAAGGAAATGAGTCACATCATAGCATCACAATTACATGAACAACTGTAAACTCATTACATGTTTAAATCTTATAACGTCATAAACACACAGAAAAAACATACAACACACAAGCCGGTGTAAACCGGTAGACAACAGACTGCAAGAAAACCATACCTTGGTCCTTGCCTTGATTTGTTCCCACCGTAGGTCACTCCTATACATAGTTAATAACGTCGGTTAATTATTTATTTAACTTCAAACTTACTAAGTATTTAACATGATTGTATGACATGGTTTAATGTCTAACTTACCCTAGGTTACCTTCATTATACACCCTAGGGTTAACTACATAAGTCACATTCTTTTCTGTTTTTTTTTTTAAGTTTTGGTATGTCCGACCCACCGTCCGACCCACAACTGGGTCGGACCCTTCCAGTGGTTTTCGGGTCTGAAGAACCTTACCTTGTCCGACCCATGTCCGACCCAACCTTCTGGGTCGGACCATTCCAGAGACATGTCCGACCCATGTCCGACTCACTCGACTGGGTCGGACCATTACAGAGAATTTCATCGACCTCAGAACATGCATGTCCGACCCACCCTTCTGGGTCGGACCATTACAGAACATTTTACCGCCTTACAAACATGCCCGTCCGACCCACGTCCGACTCACTCGACTGGGTCGGACCATTCCAGAACGTTTTCCCTCCTTTGAAATATGACCGTCCGACCCATGTCCGACCCACCCTTCTGGGTCGGACCATTCCAGAACAATTTCCTGACGTCTAACAGAGGCTGTCCGACCCAAACTTGGGTCGGACCCCTGGGTCGGACGTCCTCTAAACTTACCCAAACTTTGTCAAATCTTCACCAAACTTTCTAAAGCCTCTTAATGCTTCCTAACAACATTTGGTACCCTTAAATCCACATACAACATCCATGAAACTCATTTTCTAATTCCTTAAGCCTTTACTTATTTCCTTGAAAAATTCCTTAACACTTACAACATTTTATACTAGGTTTCTAAATGGTGTTTCTCACCTATGATATCTACTATCCCAAAATGCTTTCTCCTCATCTTAACATCATCTCTTAAGCATTATTTCTCACAACTAACTCCTTAAGTCATTCTTGAAATCCTTTTTCAAATTCACGCTTTCTCCTTATTTGACCAAAGTTTGCCTAAGTCTTTACCTAAGTCCAAAATGACTTTGGTACATACTAAAACCTCAAGATCATGCCTAAGTCCTTCTCACATCTTAAATCACCTTAATGCATGTTTCTTTCACAAGGAAAGCACTTAACCATTCTAAACACTTCTTAACTTATCAAACTCATTTTAAACTCTTAGATCTTCTCGTTTATTACCTAAATTTCGACATAGGTTCTCCTAGAACATTACTAAACCAAAACATATTGTTTTCACCAACAAACAACCAAGAACACTAAAAATCCATCAAGCACTTTCTTATACACAAACTCCACTCATAAAGCACTACATCACAATATAGTGCATAATTTAAATTGCATGGCACTTAGGCCCTTAAATGACATGGCTCTTAGGCCCTTAAGATGCATAAATCATAAACACCGAATTTCCACAATATATTTGCCTTTGACCTGCAAATACACTCAACAACACATATGCCTTTTACTAAGCTCTTGAGAACACTTTACTAAGTCATTCACCATTTGCTCTTTAGGTAGTTTTAACAAGCATTATAAGCTCATTTCTCCTAAGGCATTAAACAACATTAGGTTAGTAGATTTACCTCTTTTCCAAACAACTTCTTTCTTGTTTCCTTTAAAAACCGGTAAGGTACTTGATTCTTTGTCAAGTTCTAAACAATATACAAACATTATAATGAGTATTCAAGCTATAAGCTTCATCTCATTGTAAACCCTAATTTTACATTGTTTCAAAAACATTAATGTAGTTGTTTTACCTTGATCTTTGAAGAGAGTTTGAATATCTAACAAGAGAGGACTCCACCTAGTCCATGAAGAGTTGGAATGAAGCTAGAACAAAGTCACACAAAGAGCTCCTTCAATAGGTATTTTCGGTCACAACAAAAACATGAAGGAAATTAAGTTTTTATTTGAGATTCCTTACCTAGAAGCAAATGAGAGTAACAATATGTAAAAATACAAGCTCAAGCTCCTTCAATGGCGGAACTCCATGGCACCGAAATGGTGGTCTTGGAATTTTAAGAAGATAGAAATGAAGAGCTTGATGAGATAAAGAGATTGGTGGTGTTTGTTTTGATTTGGACAAGTGAGCTAGATTTTACAAGAGATCAAAGAAGAGGTTTAATGGTGGTGGTGTGGTATTACCGTGGTGGAGAGAGGAAGAAGAGAGGTTGAAGAGAGTGTGGAGCCGTGTGAATACAAGGAAGAAATGAGAGAATGAGATAGAATTTGCTTTTGAAGATATTTATACTTTATAAAGTAAAAAGGTACTTAAGTAGTCTTATTTATTCTTAACAAGCTAACAAGGGTGGTGTGTCACCAACCTTAAAAACCGGCCCCCAATAGTAGTGTGAGGGTATTATAGTCTTTATTTGTCAATTTAATTACTTATACAACATATGTTACAAAATAGCTTATAAAAATCACTATTCATGGAAACAAGGCACATAGAAGTGAAATTTTTGATTTCCCATTGATATAGACATCCAAATGTGATATTATATAGTACACATATATATTTAAGAGTAATGATGGACATCTAGCCACTCAAAACTCATTTACAGACAATTTTTCAAAAATGTGCTTTAAGACTCCTTAAAGCACATTTTGTGTTTAAACTTGTTTTCAAGCTTGGTTTTCTTTGGTAATTGGTTTAATATGTTCATTAGTGTATAAATGAGGTCTTGGTAAGTTCATTAGGTCTTAACCAAGTTATCCCAAGCTTAGAGCACATTTTGGCCTTTATTGACCTTAAAGCACATCTTGTGTTTTCTTTTGTTTAAATTTATTTACTAATGTTTCTAAGACTCTTTTTAGTCTTAATACACCATATTTAAGTGTTTAAACAATATATTAAGGTTTGGGGTATTTCAGTAGAGTAATGCATTTGGAATGATAGGAGTGACATTGGTAGAGGGAGTATTGAATGGTAAAGGAGGGAGTAAAAATCTGTAGCAATGGAGAAACAAAAACTGATGCAAGTATTGGAGAAAAGTGATAAAAATTGTGTAAGTTGATTTAATAATTAGTAATGAATTTGGTGGATGAACTAAGGCAATTTAGAGGGCCTAAGTAGTGTTAAAACATGTGGGATTACATGTAGGAAGATTGGGGAAGCAATGGGAAAAGGAAATAACTGAAAATAGATTTTTAAACAAGAGTACTGGGCTGGACCGACCTTGGGGACCGAACTAGCAAGGTCGGTCGAGCCTTAAATTACAAAGACGGGAAGTCTACTGACTTCGACCGACCTTGGGACCAAACTTGACAAGGTCAGTCGAGTCATAAAATTGTAAGCCCAGAAGTCTACTGACTTCGACCGACCTTGGGACCGGACTTGGCAAGGTCGGTCGAGGCATAAATTTCGAACCCAGAAACTTACTGACTTGGACCGACCTTGGGACCTACCTTGCAAGGTCGGTCGAGTCTTAAATTTTCAGAACCAGAACTCACTGACTTGGACCGACCTTGGGACCGGACTTGCAAGGTCGGTCGGGTCTGAATTTTTCCAGCAATGTAACTCACTAACTTCGACCGACCTTGGGTCCAACCCTGGGTAAGGTCGGTCGAGTCAAAACAAAAAAATATATAATATGATTATAGTAATCATATGTATATATATATGTATATATGTACATGTATACATATATATAGTAGTACACCATTAATGGAGTAAAAATGGTAAGGAAGTAAGTACATGAGTAAGAAAGCAAGTTTAAGAAGTAATAAGAAAAGAACGATTTCTATAATCAAGTATGAAATGTAAAGAACTAGTAAGAATAAATTATAAGTATTAATGAAGGAATAAGTAGGTCAATAATAGATTATTGACCATACAACCCTATGTATGTATAGGACTTGGATAGTTGAACCCCGAAGGAAGTCGGAGTTCGAATAAGACGGTGAACGGTATGATTTCCTCATGCTCTGTATCCTAACCTGGTTACCCCGGTTTGTGTGCTTATTTGATCACCTAAATAAGATAAATGCACGAATCGGATTTTATTACACTTAACTGTGTTTGAGCTATATTGTTCTTGTTGTATTCTCTTGAACATTCAGTTTGTATAATTCATGAAATATATGAATGAGAATGAAGTGTATGTGTAAATGGTGCGTACTTGTGTAGTGTATTGATGTATGGTATGGAAGTAATGACTTCTACTAATTCCTAACCATCTAACTCCTAACTTGAGTAATGAGTAAAATGGAATCAGTAGAAGTCCGATATAGTTTTGGCCATGCGTGAGGATAAGGAGACACAAGAGGTTGGATCCGATTCCTGGCCTGAATCCTTTCTATGGACCAAACTCCTTAAATGGGTAGCATCCTAGATTGGTGAGCCACCCTAAAGCCCGGTGGTGGGACGGTGTAGTCCCTGTCCGGACATCATACCGACTTGACTTGAGTAAGTAAGTAAGTAAAGTATTGTATGAGTAATGGTCTTGGCTAGTGTAAGTCATTTACCTCGAGTAAAAGAGTAATGTACACCCGAATAACCCGGGTGTGTAAAGAAGCTAACAAGTATCATGTATGTATTAGAGAAGCGTATCTCCGTAACGGTAAGTATTGATTGGTTGACTTGTAATGTCTTCCTTGTATGCATTGAATGTATGTATGTTTGTGAAATGCATGTATCGTATTGTATAAGAGCATGCATGTATGTATGAATAAAACGAACCGCATGTATTCAACCAAGTAGTCGGCGTACCCTCGTTAGTACGCGGGGTAAGCGGGTTTCATATGTAGCTTTTTGCTGAGCCCCTTGGGGCACTGTTTTTATCTTACATGTACCTGAAGCTTTTATGGTCGTTGTAAGAGACCGGCTGCTATGCTTAGTTAGCTAGGGATAATTTTGTGGATAGTAAAGGATTGTATAAGGCTTGTAGCCCTTGAAGTATAAGTGTACCAAACGGTACACCCTTTTTGTATTTGGAAAAGTATGTAGAATTGTGAGGAATGGGTAATATGATGACTCTTAAGGAGTATGTATAGACATGTGGAAATATTGAATTTTGGTATTGTACTTAGGGTACTCGGTATATTGTAAGGTAAGGATTGAGTAATGTATTGAATGGAGAATTGTAGTACTCGGTTTGTAAATGAAGTATGGATTGTATTTGTTTAGTACTCGGGTATTCCGGTCCATCAGACCGATGTTGTAATGGAAGTAGGCCTTGTTAGTCACGTGGGTGGCTAACGACATTGTATCACCCGCCGTTGTGTAAGGAAGTATCCGTTGTGTAAGTATGTAAGTACGAGGAGATTAGACGGTAATGACGGAATTAACGGTAGGGGTGTTACAAAAAGTGGTATCAGAGCGAAGTATCGCTCTGATGACTGGAAATACCAAGTTTAGGAAATACCGAGTTAGGAATTAGAAGTTTAGGGCTAAGGGCTGAATGATAGCGTTAGACATACGCTAGTTAGGAACCACCGGTATGCACCGGATACCTACAATACCAGACCCGCCCTCCACATTCCCCATTGTATAACTTGGGAAGGAACGCCAGAGAGAAGAAAAGTCCTGTCATACTCGGGGAACCCGATCTGGCAGTTGTGAAATAATCCTACGGAAAACAAGAATCCGTCACGCAGTAGATTCCAAGCATTGGAAATCCCGGGGATGGTTCCCGGTTGAACAATAATAGTACCGCACTTAATAGCGGTAGGATGAAAACCCTAACCATGAGGAAACAGGAAATTATGACAGCACGGGGCGACATGCTTAGCAGTCGTGAGAACCTGGCTAGTCAAGTAGCAGTAAGAAGGAGAGTACCAACCGTGCAACGAAGCGGAAAAAGGAGCAGTAACGAAACCCGAGGCACAAGTCTGCGGGACAGTAGTAGCTAGATAATACTACCAATGGTATACTACCTGACTAAGGACATAGTCCGGAGTGGTTAACTCCAAAACTACAATGCTAAAGAGGTTACAATACCTGGCCGACATAGCCCAGACAAACTAAGGCTCGGTAACCACGGTAAACGCGTGGAAATGAGCAACAAGGAAGAAACAAAATAAATAAATAGGGATCTCCAAGGATTGGAGAAGCACCCTGATCAATGACAGCTGTGTCAAGATCACTAAGAAGTTATTAAGAAGATTGAATAACTCAAGTAAAAGATCAGTGGATCAAGGGAAGAGCCAACAAGGCTACCGAAAATTCAAGGACACAATACCGTGATCGGTATAGGTTAACCAAGAAAACCACCAGTACCATGCACTTGCCACGGCAAGTGCAGTAATAACAAGACTACTCAGAGACTTTTAACAGACAACAAGTACTTAGTAAAGTACCGTCTTCGCAATGAAGCAACTACAAGATCACAAATCCTAAGGATTTGAAGAATGAAACCTTGGAAGGGCCTAATGGTCCAACCATTGTAGTAAGAAATATACCAGTCAGCGAAAAGCTAGACTTGGTCAGAATCAACCGGCATTGAAATGCCATGAAGATTTTTCTACCAAACCCAAACTTTTCCTTAAAACCCAAATAATTCTTTTAAACCCCCAGATTTTAAAACCAAACCAGAAGTTTCTCAATAAGCTATCATAGGACGATATAAGAGGAGTTGACAACTGAATACTTCACCTAGGCGTGTGACGAACACTACAAGTGTACAAACACGAGATGTGGGACGACCGCACTCCGATGAGAGTTTGCGGGCCTGACAGGCCTACTTATAGGCTGGTCGGGTAGGTAGCAATGTATCAGTAAGGTACCCCGCATATGTATACAAGTGGTGTACAGAACACGAGAAGTAGTTGACTCCGTTCTACGGACCGTAAGTAAGTCCAAGCCAGAACAGTTGGACGCTACAGAAGATCAAGGAGGAAGAACGCAGTTGAACTAACGAGTATAAAGTGACCCAGACAATTCATCTGAGGATCATGAACAAGAACTATAAGATGTAAGGAGCAAAGATTATTTAATCTAGACATTGGATATGTCTCAAAAATTTCAAAGCGAATGCATGGAAGCTAGAATGAATACCCAGCCACAAACAGTAAGGCAGATGCCTACACAAACACGTTGATGTTCGATGAACGGGATAAAACTCCCAGAACAATCACCATGACTACCGGGAATATTAATCTTCACCAAGAGGATGTTTGAACCGGTGTGGAACACAAGGAGAAAGTATCAACAGTCTACCCAAGGATGGGAGACGCTATGACCCTAATCAGGATAGTTTAAATACACTACCGCAAGGAGGAGTAGCTAATACAACATATCACGAACACTAGCCAGATGTAATGGCGTAACCTAACAACACCCAGGAGCAGTCCTTGAAGGGTGTATAAGTCAACAGTGGTTGAACGGAATATTGTGATAAGAACACAAGTGTTAGAGCGAATACATTCGGTTAGGACACCGAAGGGATTCCACATAACGGGAAATACCCTAAATCACTAAGAGGCACCGATTAATACCATACTACCTAAAGGGTCTCCTATGAACGGAAGTGTGATGCCACGACTTGCCATGGAGCCCAGTAATACCTCCAACCCTATAATGGTATACAAGGAGGTGGAAACATGTATAAGCAGCCTGCAAGGAGCATAACTCACAGCAATATGGCTTAAAAGCCGTAAACCAACTACGTCATGTAGATTTAAATGGTTGTAAATCCACGTTAAATGATAAGAAGAACTGCCGAGAATGGCAAGTAAAGAGATGTTATTTCCTACCATGAGCAGAGCGACAATCAAATCGCTCAATTTGAACCCAATATAATGAGTGGCTTAGAGTAATGGCTACCTCAGTGTCACTGCCACTAAAACATCAGTCTAGTATACAGTTGACGAAGCTTTTAATTGCCCTTCATGCCTTCTGTAGCAATGGTAGCACAGAGGCACAGGAATCGTGATGATGACAATACTGGTCTAGTCCACACTTGGACACTACGAGAAACCTGAGGGAAGGTAGCTCTCATTAATGGAAGACCACCAATGCGGTGATGTTGTGAACCCTTAGAAAAGGCTTTCACCTACTATAACAACAAAGCTCGCGCATGTAGTTATTGCCAAGAGACAATTGAACAAGGAAATGAGATTCCAAACCACTATGACTAGAAAGAGGCTTTGAGACCAACTGTGAAAACCGAAGAAGAGTCGGTTTAGAAACAAACACGGAATGCGTATAATGTGGACTATAGAAGCACATCGCTTAAAGAGCATAGGGACTCGAAGGGGTAAGTATATTCCATAGGCAACCAAGCATATGGTGAACCATTATATGAATGGCGGAAGTATATAAGCAAAGACTAACATAGTAAACCTTGTCATGAGACTTATGAGTGGAAACAAATCTCTCAACAAGAACTTTCACTTATCAGTGATAGGATACTCTTCCATTGGAGAATGGGACCAGAAAACCCTTGAAGTTTCTTGGGATGTCCCGGTGATGTACATAGAGAAGTAAAACTGCACACCTTGAACCTATAACCAATGCTCAGTACTAGAGAGACAGTAAATGTCAAGAACAAGCAATGTGAGTGCGTATCTCGACACAGCAAATGACCAACGCTCGAAGGGATGTGACCCAATGGACTACTTCTTCCCTGGTCAGCCAAGTGATTTGGTGACCATTGATAAGTGTCCAAATGAGCATGATTTATAGGTGTATTTCATATATAATATTAGCACTTTTCCTGCTCATTTCTCCACTTCGGTTAGTTTTCCTCTAGTTTATGTTTTATTGTTTATCTCACAAATTTATTGGTTTAACATGAGGAAAACTAAGCTGGGAGTGAAGTAGATTAAGAGACGAACGTATAGGCGCAGACGGCTCAGAAAACGGAGCCGAAACGAAGAATCTAGAGCTAGTAGAAGAAATAAGCTTGACATCGCGATAACACGCGGTCTTCTCACAGGCTACCGCCTGGCGGACACCACAGGGGCGACCGCCTCATAACTGGCGGACGGTGATAGAGGCTACCGCCTCTTAACTCGCGGTCACCACACAGGCAACCGCCTCGCGGTCAACATAGAGGCTACCGCCTCTTAACTCGCGGTCGACACAGAGGCTACCGCCTCTTAACTCGCGGACAACACTGAGGCTACCGCCTCGCGGACAACACAGAGGTTACCGCCACTTATTGGGCGGTACCAGCAGGCGGACACCAATATAACCGTGACTAATTATCAGTCGCGACCAGTATCTTCTTCGCGCGTCGTCTCGCAACTCGCCCGACTCGCCCGCAACTTATCCATCTACTCCGCACGCGTATTCAGTCTGTCCCCTGCGCAATCAATGAAGCAATCAATGCTCTTCTTCATCTGCAATCAAATTCGTACGGATCCAAACCTCTATATAAACCCACCACCTTAACTGCATAAAAACACCACGCACGACGGGAGTCTGAAGAAACCATTCACCACACTCACCCATTCGCTTCCACTTATATTTCCTCCCGTACACCACATCATCCACACTCACGCGGTAACAAAAGAAATAGAAGAGCAGCAGTGAGAGCGAGAACAGACCAGTTCTTCCTCTGAATTAATGTCAAAATCTATCTGTGTAATCTTCTTATCTCCGTTAATGTCTGAGTAATTTTCTTTTGTATCCTAGGATGGGGGTTTGATTTCTAATATTACGTAATTAATATTTATCACCTGTTTCTCTCATTTAACTTGTTTTAATTCCTTTCAACTAATATTGCTAAATGCTTTGCGCGACAAACGACTGCATTTATTTGGTAATTATCAACATATGATTTTGAGATAGTCTAGGTACCACAAAGGAATTAATCTTAGTATTTACACTCCGGACTGAGCAGGAAAATATTAAGGCTTTTATTAAGAGTTCGTAACTGACAATTATTAACTCTAATAGGCAATAAATAATTGAGACATGGTTATAAATATGTTAAGTAATTTAGGAAATTCCCCCGCTATCCTAGGATACATTTTTCCATTCACATCAATTAATTCACCTTTTTACTGTTTTTATTATTTCTGAATTAATAACAACAAATCAAGCTTGCCTCCGGCTAAACCCCTTTTTACAGTTTTTAAGTAACTACCAAGACTAGGATAAATTGAACAATCTCCCTGTGGATACGACACTTGTTTACTAACTACGACCGGGATTGTTTGCAGCCCGACGTTTATAATTTGAGTTTTTAATTTCTTTCTTTTAATTTTACACCATTTCAACCACTCAGAAATAACAGTCTGCAAATTGGCGCCGTTGCCGGGGAGATTGATTCCATCAATTTCCCTAGTTTCCGGTAGTTCACCTGTTTTAATAATAAACTGTCAATATTATCTTGTTAATAATCTAACCTTGGACATCGGACTTATAATCTGATTGGACATCGGACTTCTGACCTGACTTGGACATTTGACTTCGGACTTTGGACATCTAACTCCTAACATCTTAATATTATTGTCATTTCGTTCCATTGTCATTTCGTTCCATTGTCATTTCGTTCCATTGTCATTTCGTTCCATTGTCCTTTCTTTCCATTGTCTCTAACTACTAACTTTAAATTTCCTGTCATTTCTTTCCATTGTCCTTAACATTTCCATTGTCCTTAACATTTCTTTCCATTGTCATTTCAATTTCTGTCATTTCTTTCCATTGTCTCTAACTACTAACTTATAATTTCCAGTATACTAACTCCTAACGTTTATCAGCCTAACCAATATTTCTGTCTTTCTTATTTTATTTACTAACTAATTTTGCAGCTTCTGACAAACCACAAGTTATCTTCTGTGCATGCCAAATACTCGAACCCGAGGCTCTCCACCAATCAGTCCGAGCCCCGAACCCGAGCGTACTTTATTACAAGCACAAAGAAACCTGAGAAACCAAGCCATGGCCAATAACGAAGTTATAAATGAAATGGACCATGCAATTCAACCAGAACACCGTGCCCTATCTGATTATCACCAACCTAACACCGAAGGAAGAGCATCAGCCATAGTTCTCCCGAACTAACACCAGAAGAAGCCGGACGATGGGTTTTCAAAACCCACTACATCACCGCCGTCCGGGATCTAGGCAAGTTTAGTGGAGCGAACCCAGATGAAGCCCCAAATCATCTGAGTCTCTTCCTAGACTTTGCAATTCCTTTGGTCAAACCGGCAATGTCAAAGAAAGAATTCGACTCCAACTATTTCCTCACTCATTATCGGATTCAGCAAACCGGTGGTACCGAAGCCTTCCCTCCCGATCAATCACCACATGGCTTCAAATGGCCCAAAAATTCCTTGCCAAATACTACCCAACCAGTAGAACAAGGCAATTGATCGGTGAAATCAACACTTTCTGTCAGGACCGGGAGAAACGTTGTACGACGCATGGGACAGATTCAAAGATATGCTAATGAATGTTCCCACCATGGTCTTGACGATCAATCCCTCTGCCTGTCATTCTTCAACGGTCTGGATGATGGGAACCGACTACTCGTCAATTCCTCTGCAGGAGGAAGTTTCATGATGAAATCTCCTAAAGAAGGAATGGATCTTCTCGAAACCATGACGAGCAATACAAGACAGTGGACGAGATCCAAAGGAAGAACGCCACGAGCAGCAGGCCTACTCCATGTTGAGCCTACAGATCATTTATCAGCTCAGATCTCGTCCCTTGCAAAGATGGTGGAAAAGCTAACAACATCACAAACGAAATTGTAAAAACAATAGCTTCCCCACCTACAAGTTCACCACCAGCTCCACCTACAGAAGGATGTGTCATATGCGCCGGTCCTCATGAAACCATCATGCGAAGGCAAAGGCCAGTACGAGGAAGTACAATTCATAGGAAACCGCCCCGGTAATTCCTACAACAATAACATCAACAACAACTATCCATGGAGAAATCACCCGAATTTCTCATGGAAAAATAATGATCAGAACCAAGGAGGGCAGAACAACAATTCCAACACCTATCAGGGGAACCGACCCCAACCAAACTCTAATATGGGTTACAGAGCACAAGGTGCCCCTCCAGGTTTCAACAACAACAACAACAACCATCTTCATCCTCTTCTGATCCAAACGCAGAACTCAAAGAGATGATGAAGGATTCATGTCCATAACTCAGAACCAGCTCTCTGCACAAGAAGCCTTCAACCAGAAAATCGAAGGAAAATTCAATCAACTTGCAGAACATCTTGCTCGAAGACCGCCAGGGGCTCTCCCCAGCCAAAATGAACCAAATCCAAGAGAGCAAGCCAAGTGCATCTATGTGAAGGAGCACGATGAAGAAAAAGGAGGTGGCTAAAACAGCTAAAGTTCCAGAACTACACCCTTCCCTCCAAGAGTGGGTTGTAGCAATGAGACTTCCAAAAGGAATGTAGCTGAACTTGAAAGCACCGCCAAAGTCTATAAAATCGTATTCAATCTGAGAATACCTACCTTGAGCACTTGGGCTGGTTATGAAAACGAAAAGCTCGACTTCGAAGAAGAGAAGAAGAGGTTAAGGCGATAACCTTGAGAAGCGGTAAGAAAACCGACGAGATTCACATCCCGCAACAATCAGAAGAATCCAAAGAGGATAGTGAAGAAAAAGCTGGTTCCCAGCAGAAAAGACATCTCCAAGCGTCCTCACTATTCCACCAGCTTCAGAACCTCCTTCACAAGAACCGCCTATACCATTTCCTCGCCGACTCCAGAAGCAGAAATTGGATAATGAATATGGTAAGTTTCTGGCAATGCTGAAGCAACTAAACGTCAACATACAGTTTGTAGACCTCATTGCCAAAATGCCAAACTATGCCAAATTCCTCAAACACCTCATATCCAACAAAACTAAATTGGCCGAAGTCGGTACGGTACCTCTCAATGTAGCTTGCTCAGCTACTCTACAAAAACCACTACCATCAAAATGCAATGATCCGGGCAGCTTCACTATTCCAGTCACAATTGGTAGCACCTCATTTCCATACTCCTATGCGATCTGGGTGCCTCCATTAATTTGATGCCCCTCTCCACTTTCAAAAAGCTGGGAATTGGAGAGATGAAAAAGACTAAGATGACCCTGCAACTGGCAGATGGTTCGGTAACATACCCAAGCGGAGTGGTGGAGGATGTTATCATTAAAGTGGAGCACTTATACTTCCCATGCGATTTTGTCATTCTAGACATCGAAGAGAACTCCACTACACCTCTCATCCTTGGACGACCATTCCTTGCCACAGCCGATGTGCACATTTGGGTAGCCCAGGGGAAGATCACCCTTCAAGCTTATAACGAAAAGCTGGAGTTTGCATCAGGAAGATCTCCAGATAGCAAATCCAAAGATCTCAAGTTTGTGAGGGATACTCAATCATCATCATCCCCACTTCTGTTTATTACCCTTCCAGACGGCATGTCTATCACAGAGATACCACCACCAATCCCGGACGAAGAGCGGGATAAGAAAAGAAAACATGCATCCAGGTGGACTCTCAAAAAAACCATCGAGTCATGCTTTGGATCTACTCCTCATAACCACCCCCCAGGATCGATCTAACGAAAAAGCGTCTAGCAAAGACGTTAAAGAAGGGCAGCTTCCTTGAGGCAACCCGGACGAACTTATCTTTTATATGCTTTTATGCTGTTTTAATTTTCAGATTCCCTTCAATTTTATTTTTGCTAACTTTTAACCCCGTTTATAGTATGGTTGCTTCTAGTGTTTTATGCAGGTGCAATTTCATGTCTACACCGCAACCAAGCTACGCTACTTGAGGCTGAAGCTCAAGTGTGGGGGAAGTCCAAAACACGCTAGCAAAAATAAAATCAGGGGAGTACCAGTTTCTTTAAACTTGCTTTTATTTAAATAAAATATGCAGAGGAGAATTTATATGCTTAAATGAATATTCGTGAGCTTCGTGTTCTCTCTATTTTATCTACTTACCGAAAAGGCCTTCTGAATTTCCCTTGTTTTTCTAGTGAACAATGAGGACATTGTTCAATTTAAGTGTGGGGGAGTGTGCCCTTTTCGGTGACATTTTATGCTTAAATGCTTAATCTCTCTGCTTATCTTGCGTTTGTTCAAATTCAATATCGCGGACCCTTTTTATGTGGGTTGTTCTCTTTAGGAATAAATATTGTTATGAATTGTGGGATAAATGGTACAAAAATGTACAAAAATTTTAAAATTTTGATTACTTTTGAGGAGCATTTTTATGCGGTGTGACCAAATGATCTGAAATGGTTGGATTTTTATTACTCAGGGGTTCTTTCTGTCTTCTTTCTTAGGGATTGCTAAGGGGTGCTTCTCTGTCAAAAAGGAAAAAATAAAATAAATAAGGGACTTGTGAGACACCATTGGTAACCAACAAGAGAGTTGAGTGTTCTTAAATACAAAGGCTTGATGCCTACATATATCTTCTCATCTCTTATGCAAAAGTGAAACAAATGCATAAATCTATTTTTCCTTTTGTTTTCTCCTCAATGCCCATTCTTGAGAGAAGTTGGCCATGGTAAAAGTTCTCAAAGTCACCTTAAATCAAGAAGCATTGAAGTACTCCGGATCATACCCCGAAACTCTTATTTTTATTTTTGCCCTGAGTACACCTATGCCACCAGTAGGTGATGGATCACACTCCTCTAAAAAGTTTAAGATCATGTACTATTGAGTTCTTTATCCTACCCTTCATAATAATATTTGTTAATATTGAGCATTCCCTACTTAGGTACGTAGTTTTGCTTGAGGACAAGCAAAAAGATAAGTGTGGGGGTGTGATAAGTGTCCAAATGAGCATGATTTATAGGTGTATTTCATATATAATATTAGCACTTTTCTTGCTCATTTCTCCACTTCGGTTAGTTTTCCTCTAGTTTATGTTTTATTGTTTATCTCACAAATTTATTGGTTTAACATGAGGAAAACCAAGCTGGGAGTGAAGTAGATTAAGAGACGAACGTATAGGCGCAGACGGCTCAGAAAACGGAGCCGAAACGAAGAATCTAGAGCTAGTAGAAGAAATAAGCTTGACATCGCGATAACACGCGGTCTTCTCACAGGCTACCGCCTGGCGGACACCACAGGGGCGACCGCCTCATAACTGGCGGACGGTGATAGAGGCTACCGCCTCTTAACTCGCGGTCACCACACAGGCAACCGCCTCGCGGTCAACATAGAGGCTACCGCCTCTTAACTCGCGGTCACACACGGACGAGGCATAGGCTACCGCCTCTTAACTCGCGGACAACACTGAGGCTACCGCCTCGCGGACAACACAGAGGTTACCGCCACTTATTGGGCGGTACCAGCAGGCGGACACCAATATAACCGTGACTAATTATCAGTCGCGACCAGTATCTTCTTCGCGCCGTCGTCGTCTGCAACTCGCCCGACTCGCCCGCAACTTATCCATCTACTCCGCACGCGTATTCAGTCTGTCCCCTGCGCAATCAATGAAGCAATCAATGCTCTTCTTCATCTGCAAATCAAATTCGTACGGATCCAAACCTCTATATAAACCCACCACCTTAACTGCATAAAGACACAACACGCACGACGGGAGTCTGAAGAAACCATTCACCACACTCACCCATTCGCTTCCACTTATATTTCCTCCCGTAACACCATATCATTCCACACTCACGCAGTAACTAAAGAAATAGAAGAGCAGCAGTGAGAGCGAGAACAGACCAGTTCTTCCTCTGAATTAATGTCAAAATCTATCTGTGTAATCTTCTTATCTCCGTTAATGTCTGAGTAATTTTCTTTTGTATCCTAGGATGGGGGTTTGATTTCTAATATTACGTAATTAATATTTATCACCTGTTTCTCTCATTTAACTTGTTTTAATTCCTTTCAACTAATATTGCTAAATGCTTTGCGCGACAAACGACTGCATTTATTTGGTAATTATCAACATATGATTTTGAGATAGTCTAGGTACCACAAAGGAATTAATCTTAGTATTTACACTCCGGACTGAGCAGGAAAATATTAAGGCTTTTATTAAGAGTTCGTAACTGACAATTATTAACTCTAATAGGCAATAAATAATTGAGACATGGTTATAAATATGGTTAAGTAATTTAGGAAATTCCCCCGCTATCCTAGGATACATTTTTCCATTCACATCAATTAATTCACCTTTTTACTGTTTTTATTATTTCTGAATTAATCCAACAACAAATCAAGCTTGCCTCCGGCTAAACCCCTTTTTACAGTTTTTAAGTAACTACCAAGACTAGGATAAATTGAACAATCTCCCTGTGGATACGACACTTGTTTTACTAACTACGACCGGGATTTGTTTGCAGCCCGACGTTTATAATTTGAGTTTTTAATTTCCTTTCTTTTAATTTTACACCATTTCAATCACTCAGAGATAACAGTCTGCAACCGTACCATAAGGGATGAAAGAATGTGAGGCGCACTAGCCTACACATGAAACCTAAATGGAAGAAGAACATCTTCACATTAAAATAACGACATTGTGGTATGCTACGACAACCGTCATACAAGCGAATCTAGGAAACTTCCAGTGTGTTTACACCATGAAGAAATGGTATATATATAATGTAACAGTGGAAACAGTAGGCCGTGAAAACAATGTTCTATAACGAATAAGAACATGGTGCGCAGCAGGCGACCAGCCTGTGTTAGTAACCACACAATGACACAGAGTTGTAAATACGAGATGACAGACAGAAATATTCATTCCTATTGTGATCACATAAGAGATTTACTGCCAAGCGTTTACGCCTCTGCACTCAGTATGACTGAGTGTTTTGGTATTGCACTTGTGCAGTTAACGATCTAGTGGGATAGCTAGGAATATGGAAAATGTAAACCGTGGTAAATTCTTCGTTTCACCAACGAACATGGCATAAGCTAGTTGAGCAAAAGCTTAGAAACAAACCGTGCGGCCTAACGCCAAAGAAGCACTAGAGTGTGAAACACACCAACAATCACAAGATGTGAATTCCATCGGAATAAAAAGTGAAAGGAGACTTAAGATAGTCACTAGGACCGACACATAGAAAATGCAAGGTCATACAAGTAAAGAACACTTGTACTGAACCAGAGGAACTAGTATAATTCAGAAGCTACTGACAACAGAGGAAGCACTACAACTAAGTAGTGACTTAACCTCACCCGACAATAAGTCGGAGGAACTCAGTGAAAAAAATCGTGGGAGTACGAATAGTATGTACAATAAATGGCCAGAGAGCTGGTTATAAATCTAAAACTCATTGAGTTCACGCACGGTAAAAGAATACCACACTTGGTTAATAAACCTTATTCCCACAATAAGAGGGATAAAAAGGTGATGTGTAGCATGTTAAGAATAACAAGAAGGGCGAATAACCCAAGTTATCAGGGTCGCGCAGCAGAAGCTAGTGGGCCCTAGCTCAGAGGTTTAATATACCCAGTAAGTATGAGAGAAGGGCTATCAATGCCTTGAAGCCTGATAGGCTAGAACCGAATTGATTATGAGTTAAATAAACTCCAATAGGAATTCTTGGTGCAGGGACTAAACCATTCGTATGGTTAAGACCCTTTGACCAGAATACATTGAATAATAGACTGTAGGGAAGCTAAAACGCTTTAGGATGCCCAAATTTAGTGAACCATTGTTCAATGATAACATATGGTAGATTACGTGGGCGTAATCCCTTTTAAGGGGGGTAGAGCAAAAACCGCTTAATGTAAGTTTCATGTATTAAACACGTAAACTATAATGTGCATAGCACAAATGAGAATTGTTTGATGACTGGTATGTATGTTTGATAAGTCAGGAATTTACCTATTTCTGCATGGTCTTTTGATACCAAATTCGTTGCTATTTATTGCTAAATTCCTGTCTTATGAGTATTTTTATGTTTCTTGTTGCAACTGTCTTCTTTTATGGTTTTCTTATGCTTTTTCAGGTATTTTAATCTCAAGGGAGCATGTTCATATCATTGTTGGGGATCATGGTTTTTCAAACAAGCTAAATGGAGTCAAGAAATTCACCCTCGAACTAAAGTCAAGCTTGGTCCGGGACTTGATGCTGGAGCTAAGTCCCGGACCACAATGTGGCTAAACTCTTGAATCAATTTCAGGCATGGTCCGGGACTTCCTACATGGCCTGAGTTCCGGACCACACCATAGCAGAATTCTCGAATTGTTTTCAGTAATGGTCCGGGACTTCAACCAGGGCCTAAGTCCCGGACCAAGTGGTCGAATCCGACAATCTGTAGCGCGCGAACGTGAAGAGAATTTTATTCTCTTCATATTAAACTACCGCCCCACTTCATTTCATCCCTTCCAGCACTAATCCTTCTTTCCAGACTACCGTCCCACCACTGCTACTACTTTCCATCATCTAATCCCACTAATCTAATTAGCTTCCAAAATTTGCCAACTACACTCCCATCTTCTTTCCAGCTCCATAATTAATCACCATCTCCACCACCCAGTACTACCATCAGTAGGAGCAAATACTCTATAAATAGAGTACAATACCCACAGTACAAACACATAATCCATCGAATAACATCTCCTCCCTCACGTACACAATTCCATTTCCCACTCATACCATTTTACACACTCCATCATCCATATTTCACACATATCCTCCATATAATATCACCTCACTATACACCTACGTATCCATACACATCCACAGAATTCTGAAGTGCATGAAGTTGCAGTTGAAGAATTCACCGTATTTTCTGGAGATTGAGCAGAAGAAAATGCTGATTGTGCATAGAGACTCCATCAAAGAATGTTAAATAAGAGTTTATTCTTGCTCTTCCTCTTTAATGTTATTTACATATTTTGACAGTACTTTTATTTCCATGGCTGAGTAGTTTTTATAAATTTCGGTTTGCTATGTAATCCAAATTCAAGGTTCCATTATCTTTGTGATTTACCATTTTAATAGATTAAAGTGCTTGTTCCTTATTTATTTTTATTAATCTTGTGATTTGGCCAATTACTGGATTTTATCAGTTTATCTACTTATAAGTGAGAACTGCGGTAGATAATAGACAACAGGAACGGTACCGGTTAATTTAGAGATGGTAATTCCTCTAGGATATCAACTGATCAATAAACTGGATTTTTCTTAAAGCTGTTAGCAATTAGTAAATTTGTAACGAAAGTTAAAATTTATTAGCTGTTAATTAGATTCTACCGAGCGGGAGACCGAACGTGGAATATTTCTAATCTAGGATTTTAGTCTGGATTTTGGTAAACACATTGAGAAAGGAACCGAAGAAATTGGAGGATTAGTAAACCGGAATTTCCCCTTTTTATTAAATCAAAAATATCATTATTTTGCCCACTGTCTTGCATTTATTACCCTTGCTCTTATTTACATTCTTATTTCGTACTTTAGTAATTCAACAAACAAAACCCCCATGTTACTGGAGTAAACCGATTTATCTGTTTGTTCTTAAATATTAATTAAACTAAAACGCTGCCTCCCTTGGATTCGATAACCTGGAGGGACACTTCTAGGAAAACTTGCTATAATCGACCGGTATACTTGCCGTTAGGTTTTTACCCAACAAGTTAATGGCGCCGTTGCCGGGGAGGCACGGTTGCTTAGTTTAATATTTATTTTTATTTTATTTAATTTTGTTTTGTTTTGTTTTTGTTCTTTTTAGTTTATCCTTGTTTTATTTTATTTTGTTCATTTTGTTAGCTTTGTGCGAATTGTTTCTTATTATCGGTTATGGTAATATCCGATTAAGTTTACTTTTACAACTACATTACTGTCAGTTATCTGATTTTGGTTTATGGTTAAAACTCGTTCTGAAGGAAACCCTGAATTCGAAATTGAACCAGAAATAGACAGAGTAACAAGAAGGATTCGAAAAAGGTTAGTGCTAGATCCTCCAATTGAGCAGGAGGTGCCTCTAAAAGATTCACCAGCAGAGGAGATTGTTTCTGAGTTACTAGTTGAAGAAGAGATTCTAAACAACCCCTCAGGAACCAATATGGAGAATTCGAATCCGGAGAGGCACATGAGGGATTATACCCGCCCAAGCGTCGAAGGGCTTATTTCACCGATAGTAATTCCTGCGTTACCAGCAGGAGTGCAATGGCAGTTCAAGACACACTATGTTACTATGGTCATGAATGCACCTCAGTTCAGCGGATCAGTCACCGAAGATCCCAATGTCCATCTCACCACTTTCCTGAGATTGGTAGGAGCATGTTCTACACCAGCTTCACAAAAGGTTGCTAGATTGACTCTCTTCCCATTCTCCCTAAGGGATAGAGCTACAGAATGGTTAAACTCATTGACGCCCAACAGTATCGCTACCTGGACGGAGTTAGCAAATGCATTCTTGGCGAAGTATTTCCCTCCTTCTCGAATGCTGACTATGAGAGGAGAGATTACCAACTTTAAGCAGTTCACCGGTGAGACATTATCTGAGGCTTGGGAGCATTTCAAAGGGATTGTGCACAGAGTACCACACCATGGCTTGGGAGAGGAGGTAATTTTGCAGTCCTTTTACAAAGATTTGGATCATTCAAGTCGTTTGTTGGTAGACAATTGTGCAGGAGGAAGCCTCGTGGAGTTACCAATAGCTAGAATCAAGGAATTGTTGGAGACCATTTCCAATGCATCCAATCAGTGGAGAGGTGCGAGAACCGGAGAAGCTGCACTGAAGAAAACTGCTGGAGTTTATGAAGTGGATTCGAACACTTTTATGGCTGCCAAGATAGAAGCAATGTCGAAGCAGTTTGAGCGTATGTGTGCAGTGATGAACCTGCAATCAAATGCAGCAGCTGCACCTGAGGTTTATCCACCTTGTGAATATTGTGGTAGAGGTTCTAACATGTGCCAGTGTGTTCCACCGCAAGAAGAGGCAACAAACTATGTTGGTAACAGACCGGGTAATTATTTTGGGAATCAAGGCAACCCTGGTTACCATTCTCAGCAACAGAATCATTATCAAGCTGGTGGTAGCAACAACTTCAATCAGAGACCACCACAGCAGTATAATCAAACATACCAGAAACCAATCCAGAACCAGCAGACACAGAGTTCCGGTGCCGGAACATCCTCGAACATGGAAGAAGTACTGGCCAGAATGAATGATTTTATCACTATAAATACAAAGAAATTTTCGGAGCTAGACGCATTCAATCAAGAGTATAGAACATTCAACAATGATCAGAGGACTTTCAACAGGAACATCGAGACTCAGCTGTCTCAGATATCGCAGCAGTTGGCTCAGCGTCCTTTGGGTTCTTTGCCCAGTCAGTCAGAGCAGAACCCGAGAGAGCATGCCAAGGCAATCACATTGAGGAGTGGTACACAGCTTGACCCGGTGGTCCCTGAAGTTGAGGCCCCTCTTCCTAATATTGAGCAGAATGAAGAAACTACACCAGCAGGTTCTCAGGAGAAACCAGCTGGAGAGGAGGTAACGATTAGCAAGACTTCCACACCTCCACGACGTGCAGTTGCTGAAGCACCAGTTCCTTTTCCAAACCGGTTGAAGAAGAGAGACTTGGATGAGCAGTTTGGTAAGTTTTTAAGTATCTTTAAGAAACTAACCATTAACATTCCTTTTTCTGAAGCTTTGAAGCAGATGCCAATTTATGCGAAGTTCATGAAGGACATACTGTCCAATAGACGGTCGTTAGTAGAGAAGGATACTGTGCAGCTTACCGAGAGCGTTTCAGCTGTTCTTTCGAAGAAGCTTCCACCTAAGCTTGATGATCTAGGTACTCCGGTCATACCTTGCACGATAGGAAATGTTTATTATGGTAAGGGTTTATGTGATTTAGGTGCGAGTATTAATTTAATGCCCTTATCAATGTATTTGAAGCTTGGTTTAGGAGAATGTGAACCTACCCGAATTACTCTGCAATTAGCTGATAGGTCAATCATCCTACCTAGAGGGGTGGTAAGGGATATAATTGTTTCGGTTGGTACTTTTGCTTTCCCTGCTGACTTTGTTATTTTAGACATGGAGGAGGACAAGGTAGTACTGCTTATTTTAGGTCGACCATTCATGCGTACAGCAAGGACCCTCATTGATGTTGAAGGAGGGAAGATTATACTGCGGTTACATGATGAGCAGCTTGTATTTGATATGACCAAGGCTCCTACCCACCCTTCTAATGCTCATGCTTATTTCAGTTTAGATTGTATTGACACCTTGATGCAGGATTATTCTTACAGCCCCACGGAGCTGGATGCATTGGAGAAGTGCTTGGTAGATTCCATAGAAACTGCCCATGATGATTCTGAGATTTCTGCTGCAGTATTTCAGCTTGCTGCTGGGAGGCCATATAGGAAGAACCACAGAATCGAGGAGGAACCGCTGGACCGAGTGCCAAACATGCTAGCTCCTTCTGTGGACTCACCACCTTCTCTTGAACTTAAACCTCTTCCTAGTCACCTAAAATATGCTTTCTTAGTTCCTCCATCTGATTTGCCTGTCATTATTTCTAATAGTTTAACCGATGAACATGAGGAAGCTTTGTTGCAGGTTCTAAAGAGGAACAAAGAGGCGCTAGGATGGTCCATTGCTGATATCAAAGGCATTGCTCCTACATTCTGCACTCACCGCATTTACCTTGAGGAGAATTACAAGCCAATGAGACAGCCTCAGCGAAGACTAAACCCGCACATGAAAGAGGTGGTTAAGAAGGAGGTTGTCAAGCTCTTGGATGCAGGTATCATCTACCCGATTTCTGACAGCGAATGGGTAAGTCCTACACAGGTCGTACCTAAGCAGTGGCGGACCTAGGGGGCAAGGGGGCACTTGCCCCCCCCCCCCCCCAAAATTTTGAAAATCAGTCATAAGTTTTTATATAGTTTTGTAAATTCATAAAATGATGTAATGTTGTAAGTAGTGTAATGGTAAGTAGTAAAATTTTATACCCAATAACCAGAGTTCAAATCCTATTATGTTCACTTTTTTATTTTATTTTTTTTTAAACTTGTCAAAACGACACCGTTTTAAGAATAAAGAGGACAAAATTTAAAACCTAATATTCTCTGTAACTTCCCACATTTCCCTTTCCCCTCCGACCTCTGTCAGAGGCACCACTCCTCTGCTCGGCTGCTCCACAATTCCCACCACACCACCAGCTTTGCTAATTACTTATTTACTTCCCAATTTGGGTTTGGCAATTCCCATTTCCCACCACGCACACCACACGAGGACGAGGTCAGTCACAGAGATCCAGTCTCCCAAACATCCGAATCTTGTAATTATCACCCGCCCATTCCTCACACACCTCCTCCTTTGGAGTTTTCAAAGCGGCTGACCAGTTCCACCACTTTCCCAAATTCCCAGCAAGTAAGTAACATCAAACTCTCGTCCCTCCACTTCATATTTGATGGTAATATACTAATATTTATTGATTGAATTAATCTGATGGCTGTTTCAATTTCTTATAGAACACGAACCTACTTCATGGGTTATATATATATATTTTTTGAAATCTTGAGCCACGCCCACCACTACTAAAAAATTGGTGATTACCATTACCAACGAGTTAATCTGTTAGTAAAATAGGAAAATTCATCGGTAATTACTAATTAGCGATGGTAGAGATATACTAATATGTTAGCAATTAGCAAGGAATTACAAAATACAAAAAATCCATCAGTAATTCACAAAGGATAATTATTATTCTGCTGTCGATCTTATATTTTATTGTATTAATTCTAGAATCAAAGGAATATACAAAACACCAGTAGTGCACCCTAACTAATGCATGTATATATAATTATAAGATTTCAAATACATTCATGTAAGTTCTTTATTCTATAAAATTTCCTGTAACACTTGTAGTAATCCAAATTAAAAAAAATTCTTACAACACTAATTTCATTCTTACATCTGAGATACAAATGATATTTCCAATTTATATCAAATGATACAAACAACTACCATAACAAATAAGTTCCCAAGTTTAGAAATTAGAATCGTCAAGGTTGGCAATTATATATTCTTCTCTTCTTTAAATACTATCAACAAAATAGAAAGAATATTTAAAGTATTCAATCAGAATGTTTCAATTATCAACCCCTACCATAATGCTAATTGTTATTTATATAATGTTAATAGTAATTTAGTAATGCTAAATTGTTCTATTAAATTATGTGTTTTACATATGTGTCAGACTTGCTTTCAGATTAACAATGAAGACACCATCAAGGAAGCTTGGTACACTTGATGCTTTATTTGAAAAGAAAAGGAAATCTCTAGAAGCTTCTTCATCTGCTACAAAACTGTCAACTCAAGAGGAAACAAATAAAATTCAAGAAATACATAATGAGCCTCTACCTGAAAGGCAAGAAAGTGAAGATAACAAGGAGCTGAATGAGCCTCTTCTTAAGTCACTACAAGGTGACGAAATCATGTATGATGTTAGTTTGCTTCCACATGATCCAGGACTAAGAAGAGCAATCACGACATACCATGTGAATGAGCAAGATGCTGTAAGACGAGCATACATACTTAGAGGCCCATGTCAACCAAGATTAATCAACTTCCCAGCAACAAAGTGTGGTACTTACTTGCGCAAGTTCAATGCTATGTGGTATGATAAATATTTTTGGCTTGAGTATAGTGTCAAAAAGGATGCTGCATTTTGCTTTGTTTGTTTTCTATTCAAGAATGATGTTGCAACTAGTTTTGGTACTGGAGAGGATTTGTTTGGTGAAGAAGGATTCAGAAATTGGAAAAAAGTTGAGAAATTGATGAAGCATGTGGGTGGTATTAGAAGTCCCCATAATCTAGCTGTTGAAAAGAATGAATCTCTTAAGAACCCCAACAGATCAATCATACAAGCACTTGAGAAGCAGTCTGATCAGACAAAGGCAGAATATAAAGCTCGCTTGATAGCTTCATTGAAATGTTTGAGGTACCTTTTGCGGCAAGGGATAGCTTTTCGTGGTCATGATAAAAGTGAAGATTCAAGTAACAGAGGTAACTTTCTTGAACTTCTAAAATGGCTTGCAGATATAGATGATAGTGTTGGGCAAATAGTCTTGAAAAATGCCCGAAAAACCATCAGTTGGTTTCACCAAAAATTCAAAAAGATATTATCAATGCATGTGCCAAGGAAACTATTAAGGTTATCATGGAAGATCTTGGTGATGAATGTTATGGGATATTGGCTGATGAATCTAGTGATGTATCTCAGAAGGAACAGATGGCCCTTTTCCTACGCTATGTAGATAGTAAGGGTAAGGTAGTGGAACGCTTTCTTGGTATCGCACATGTTAGTGACACCACCGCCTTATCACTTAAAGCAGCGGTGTGTTCTTTGCTTATGGAGCATTCATTGAGTCTATCTAAAATTTGTGGTCAAGGTTATGATGGAGCTAGCAATATGAGTGATGAATTCAACGGACTTAAGGCTCTAATTTTGAAAGAAAGTCCAAGTGCTTATTACATACATTGCTTTGCTCATCAACTTTAGTTAACATTAGTTGCTGTTGCCAAGAATAATATTGAATGTTTGACTTTCTTTGATTCATTGACACTTTTACTGAATGTGAAATACCCCAAACCTTAATATATTGTATAAACACTTAAATATGGTGTATTAAGACTAAAAAGAGTCTTAGAAACATTGGTAAACAAATTAAACAAAAGAAAACACAAAATGTGCTTTAAAGTCAATAAGAGCCAAAATGTGCTCTAAGCTTGGGATAAACTTGGTTAAGACCTAATGAACTTACCAAGGCCTCATTTATACACTAATGAACATATTAAACCAATTACCAAAGAAAACCAAGCTTGAAAACAAGTTTAAACACAAAATGTGCTTTAAGGAGTCTTAAAGCACATTTTTGAAAAATTGTCTTGTAAATGAGTTTTGAGTGGCTAGATGTCCATCATTACTCTTAAATATATATGTGTACTATATAATATTACATTTGGATGTCTATATTAATGGGAAATCATAAATTTCACTTCTATGTGCCTTGTTTTCATGAATAGTGATTTTTATAAGCTATTTTGTAACATATGTTGTATAAGTAATTAAATTGACAAATAAAGACTATAATACCCTCATATTAATAAGGGGGCCGGTTTTCTTAAGTGTGGTGACTCACCACTCTCTTATAATGTATTAAGTTAAGTAAGTAAAGATAAGTAAATAAACTACTTTTACTTTATAAGGTATAAATATCTTCAAAAGCAAATTCTATCTCATTCTCTCATTTCTTTCTTTCATTTCCCACGGTCTCAACCTTCTTCTTCCTTCTTCTTGCTGTTCTCTCACGGTAATACCACACACCTCCATTAAAACTCCTCTTTGATCTCTTGTAAAATCTTGCCCACTTGTCCAAATCAAAAACAAACACCACCAATCTCTTCCTCTAATCAAGCTCTTCATTTCTATCTTCTTAAAAGTCCAAGACCACCATTTCGGTGCCATGGAGTTCCTCCATTGAAGGAGCTTGAGCTTGTATTTTTACATATTGTTACTCTCCTTTGCTTCTAGGTAAGGAATCTCAAATAAAAACTTCATTTCCTTCATGTTTTTGTGGTAACCGAAAATACATATTGAAGGAGCTCTGTGTGTGTGACCTTGTTCTAGCTTCATTCCAACTCTTCATGGACTAGGTGGAGTCTCTCTTGCTAGATATTCAAACTCTCTTCAAAGAGCAAGGTAAAACAACTACATTAATGTTTTTGAAACAATGTAAAATTAGGGTTTACAATGAGATGGAGCTTATAGCTTGAATACTCATTATAATGTTTGTATATTGTTTAGAACTTGTCAAAGAATCAAATACCCTACCGGTTTTCTAAAGGAAACAAGAAAGAAGTTGTTTGGAAAAGAGGAGGTAAATCTACTAACCAAATGTTGTTTAATGCCTTAGGAGAAATGAGCTTATAAATGCTTATTAAAACTACCTAAAGAGCAAATGGTGAATGACTTAGTAAAGTGTTCTCAAGAGCTTAGTAAAAGGCATATGTGTTGTTGAGTGTATTTGCAGGTTAAAGGCAAATATATTATGGAAATGCAGTGTTTATGATTTATGCATCTTAAGGGCCTAAGAGCCATGTCATTTAAGGGCCTAAGTGCCATGCAATTTAAATTATGCACTATATTGTGATGTAGTGCTTTGTGAGTGGAGTTTGTGTATAATAAGTACTTGATGGATTTTTAGTGTTCTTGGTTGTTTGTTGGTAAAAACAATGTGTTTTGGTTAGTAATGTTCTAGGAGAACCTATGTCGAAATTTAGGTAATAAATGTGAAGTCCTAGGAGTTTAAAATGAGTTGATAAGTTAAGAGGTGTTTAGAATGGTTAAGTGTTGTTCTTGTGTAAGAAACATGCATTAAGGTGATTTGGGATGTAACAAGGACTTAGGCATGAGCTTGAGATTTTAGTATGTACCAAAGTCATTTTGGACTTAGGTAAAGACTTAGGTAAACTTTGGTAAATTAAGGAGAAAGTATGAACTTGAAAAAGGATCCGAAGTAATGATATAAGGAGTTAGTTGTGAGAGATGATGCTTGTGAGATAATGTTAAGATAAGGAGAAAGCATTTTGGGATAGTAGTTATCATAGGTGAGAAACACCATTTAGAAACCTAGTGTAAAATGTTGTAAGTGTTAAGGAATTTACAAGGAAATAAGTAAAGATTTAAGGAATTAGAAAAGAGTCTTGTGAGTGTTTAAGGATGTCTTGAGGTGTGTTTAAAGTGCCCAAATGAGGTTAGGGAGTACTAGGTTATATGGGGTGAAGTTTGGAGTTGAATGTAAAAAGGAAAACAAGGATTTGGGGCAGACCGGACTTGCGACCGGACTTGCAAGTTCGGTCGGGCCCAGTTTACCCTGCGAGAATTGGCTTCTGGAATGGACCGACCTAGGGGACCGGACTTGCAAGGTCGGTCGGGCTTGTATTTCTGTACGGATTGAGTTACTGGAATCGACCGGACATAGGACCGGACTTGGCAAGTCCGGTCGGGCTAAATTTTCAAAGGGAAGAAACTCTCGGGAATAGACCGAACATGCGACCGGACTTACAAGGTCGGTCGGAGTAGAAAATTTTGACGGAAATATGTTCTGGAATCGACCGGACTTGGACAAGTCCGGTCGGCAAGGTCGGTCGGACCTAAACTTGTAAAAAAAAAAAAACAGAAAAGAATGTGACCTATGTAGTTAACCCTCAGTAGAGTGTAATGAAGGTAACCTAGGGTAAGATAGACATTAAAACATGTCATACAATCATGTTAAATACTTAGAAAGTTTGAAGTTAAATAAATAATTAACCGACGTTTATTAATTATGTATAGGAGTGACCTACGGAGGAAACCAAACGAGGCAAGGACCAAGGTATGGTTTTCTTGCAGTCTGTTGTCTAGCGGTTTACACCGGCTTGTGTGTTGTATGTTTTTCTGTGTGTTTATGACGTTATAAGATTTAAACATGTAATGAGTTTACAGTCGTTCATATTATTGTTATGTTATGTTGTGACTCATTTCCCTCGTGTGTGACTAACATGACTTACCACCTATTGTGTGTTGGATGTTAAGCTCCACTATGAACTTCTAACAAGTGTTAACTAGGAAGTGAGGAATCCGGTTGTCCGGTCATGCATGTAAGTTAAGAGTAGATATCTGAATCAGATTTGACTCTTATGTTGTTAAGATTGTTCTCCTTAATTTGGCGTTCGATCTCCCGCTAGCTTCTTCCAAAGCTTACCTATTCTGACTTATGATCGGTTTAGTGGGAACCTGTGTTTGTGTGGTGTGTCGGGTCACTAAATCCGAACCATCTGTGACTTAAGTTACTCGTTCGTCTAACAGAACGGTAATGAGTGTGTTTAACGAGCTTGACATGAGAGTGAATCACTCTCTAGGCTCTTGTGTTATTTGACCTTTGAGGTTTGTTATTGTGGAGTGAAAATCCACTGTGTATGTGTTGTTGTGCTGTGCGCCATTGATGCTCAGCCATATGTTATGTTATGTTATGTATATAAATGAATGCCATGCTATCATGACAATTAGCTGCGCGTATCCCGGTAGCCGATGGGCTGCGCGTTAGCCATACCAGCCAAGGGTTGCTGACCCCCTCGGGGGATCCATATTTCTTTTACTGCAGGATGAGGATCGAAGAAGCGGAGTGGCTCTAGATCCTAGGATGTGATTTACTTTTGTATACTTTTGGGATGGTGGCCCGGGATGCGCCTGTGCTCCCGTGGCGTTATATACATTTGGTTGTTGCGGTTAACAGTGATGTGTTACAGTGAAGAATGTATGTAGTACTCGGTATTGTATGTAATGTATTTATGGTTTAGTTTTATGCTCGGGAGTCTGATCATCAGACCGGTACACTTGTATTTATTCTGCCTTGTCAACCACGTGGGTGGTTGACGGAGTTGTAGCACCATTCGTTTAGTTACTGTTTAGTTATCTATTTCTGCTGCGATTTCATTTAGTGTTATGTTCGTAGTAGGGGTGTTACAAAAAGTGGTATCAGAGCGAAGTATCGCTCTGATGACTAGAGTACCGAGCTTAGGAATATACCGGGTTAGGAAACCTAACTACAGTTGCTTCAGTGAACATTATGAGAAGGTTAACCACTAACTAAGTGTGGAGACACCTTATTGTCGGGAAGCGTTACAACCGTTGGACCGATAAGTGTGCAAGCATATTGCTAATGAATATTCATGTGAATACAGATGGCAGGTAGACCGCGCGGTAGAGGCCGCGGAAGTGGTACCGGTAATGTGGGTGACCAGGGCGAGAATACTACGGCCCAGGTTATGGCTGAGGCTGTAGCAGCCGCTGTAGCCCAGATGGTACCCCAGCTTGTAGCTGCGATCCAGCAGGGGCAGATGCCCGGAGTTCAACCACCACCGCCACCGCCAAGAGAGACCAACTGGTCAAGGCATTGCAACTTGCAGACTTGAGACCCCCTTCATTTCATGGGGAGACCGACCCACGTAAGCTGGAGGCGTACATCTCCGAGTTGGAGACCGCCTACGAGACCTTGGATGTACCTTCAGAGGCTAAGGTCCGTCTTGCCGCTTACTACCTGAAGGGTTCGGCACAAAACTGGTGGAAGCTTGTGAGAGAGGACCGGATGGCGGATCCTCAGTTTGGCTGGAGGGAGTACACGGCTCTGCTGCGAGCCAAATACTACCCAGTGCACGTTCAAGAGGCCAAGCGCCTTGAGCTGGATAGTCTGAGGCAGGGGGACAAGGTGTCGGTTTGATGAGTATTACACTGCCTTCACCGGCCTTGTCCACCTGTTACCGGACCTGGGATACTCGAACCGGGTGCTGGTAAACCGTTTCTATAACGGTCTCAGCCACCGTCTTCGCTATGGGATGGGGCCAGCTGAGTATACTACCTTGCAGGTAATTTAAATAAAGAGTGATGTGAATATGTGTAGTCTACAAGTGAGTAATAATGTGAGTTTGTGAGTATGTATTGCGGGGCATGACTGACCATCCTAAATTCAGGAGTGCTATCATGCCGCTGCTAAGGTGGAGATCACCGTCCGTCTGAGGGACGAGGAAAATGCGCACAAGCGCAAGGCCACGAGCGAGGGCCAGAGTTCGCAGGGGTACGGGGGAGGAAAGAAGAAGAAGAAACCTTACCCCCAGCCCCAGAAGAGTCAGCACCAGGGTGACAAGGGCCAAGCCCAAACCACCACAGCTGAGGAGCCACTGAAGCTCACATGCTTATGCGGCGAAGCCCCTACGCTCTTACCCACCAAAGGGTAATTGTTTAATCTTGTGTGATAAGTGAAGTGTATAATGATAAGTTGTGAAGCAAGTACTGAGTGTGTATCGTGTTAACAGCTAGCACGGGCTCTGGACCGGAGCGCCACTATTACTGTAAGTGGTGCAATGGAGACCATCCCGGCAAGGACTGCAAGGGAAATGAGGTGCAGTGTCGATACTGCGAGAAGTGGGGTCACCGTGACCACGAGTGTTACCGGAACCCCAACAGCAGAGTCAACAAGCCCAAGGGGCAGTGGAAGGGTAAGGCCACAGCAGCTATTGATGGCCCGAAGACGGCTAACCAGCCACCCACTGATCAGAGGCATACTGATTCCCAGAAGGGGAAAGGGTCGGGACGAGCAAGGCCACCCTGAATGTGGTGGACCGGTCTGAGGCGCCAGGGTCTTCTAAACCAGGTACCGCCTAAACTGTTGAATGTAATAAGTGATTGCATACCGCATTTCATGCTTATGTGTATTAGTGAGTTCAAGTTATTATCATGTGAGTAAGGAGTCAAAGTGTAGTGTGAAAGACACCTAATTAGATAATTCTAAACTTAAAGGAACCTTCAATATATGTTATCCAATCCACCCACACCAAACCCTGAAGAAACCACCATCAACATCACCGACTTTCCAATGGAGCAATGTCAGGTTATCCAGCCAGGTATGATACTCTTAAGTGGATACCTGACACGGAAGCACAAATCCATGTCATCAGACGATGCGACGAACTTGGAGCTAAACCTGGAGGTTTCTACACACCTGAATATCCGAACGGATCAAGAATGCATTGATTGAAGATGATGGCAGGGTAAGGACTGGAACCCTTACACCAAGTCATATCAAGAAGTGCGAGCTGAAGATGGAGCAACAGTACCAAGTATACCTGAGGAGTCCGTGCGGTCGTTAATCACGCGTGGGAATTGCTCAACAAGTTGAAACGGAATCATTCCAAATGTGGAAGCAGATTTGTGTATTGTGAACTTCTACCAGAAAGGTGGACGGTAGGTTTACACCAAGATAAGGACGAGTCACCCGAGTCTCTAAGTAAGGGAGTACCGTGGTGTCTGGTCCATTGGTGACACCGCAGAGTATTTGTGTATGGCGAGCAGAGCGGGCTGATCTCGCAAAGAAGTTAATACTAAAGTCAGGAGATGTGTTAATCATGGGTGGGCAGGGTGGGCAGTCAAGGATGCTATATCATGCATCAGGAAGATCAAACTGAATACCGCACGTCGGCAGTGATCAAGACACACATGAAACCCGGACGTTTGAATTTGACCTTCAGACAATTCTAAAGCCTTGTATATTGTGTAAGTGTTAAGCCAGTATATGTTAAGGAAGTTATGTATGTGTTAAGTTATATCAACCATGTAAACCAACAATGTTGTAAAGAGAAGGTGTTAATGAATAAAGTGGAGTTATTGAAGTATATCAACCGTGTTGTTACCCAGTACTTATTAGTTTGCCAATGAATTAGGCTGTGCACTCGGAACGGGAGGTACATTGAGTGTCTGCAATGAGGCAGAAGCCGGCAAGAGCGGCACAATCCTCACCGGTACCTTTCCAGTGAATGGCGTGGATGCATCGATCTTGTTCGACTCTGGAGCCTCACACACATTTGTTTCGCTATCTTTTGCGAAGAGGCTGGGGTTAGATGGAGAGGAGATGCCAGACTTCTTGGTCACTCTCCCATCGAAAGAGCGGATCAGGTGTACCCGCTACCACCGAGAGTCATTGTAAGAATCAGGGGTGAAGAGTTCCCGATCGACCTGATAGAGTTCGACGGACTTGGATTTGATGTGATTGTCGGGATGAACTGGTTGGAGCGGTACAAGGGCAGAATCCTGTGTGCCGAGCATCGACTGCTTCTTCGGAGTCCATCTGGGGTTACCATATCATACCGCCAGAGGCCCAGGGAGCCTTCGACTCAGATCATCACCGCCATGGCCATGTATCGTGAGTTACGACGAGGGAGTGATGTATACCTCTGCTATGTCCAGGACATAGAGAGAGACCCTGAGTTTAGCCCAGATGTGCCGGTAGTGTCGGAGTTTCCTGATGTATTTCCTAAGGAACTGCCGGGCATGCCGCCAGCACGAGAGGTTGAGTTTGAGATCGACTTAGTTCCGGGTACTGGACCCATTGCGAAAGCACCTTATCGTATGGCTCCAGCAGAGATGACAGAGCTCAAGGAGCAGCTGAGAGACCTACTTGACAAGGGCTTTATCCGCCCTAGTGTTTCACCATGGGGAGCGCCGGTCCTCTTCGTGAAGAAGAAGGACGGTAGCCTCCGCCTGTGTATTGATTATCGGGAGCTGAATGCTGTTACGGTGAAGAACCGTTACCCTTTACCACGCATCGACGATCTATTTGATCAGCTGAGGGGTGCATCAGTATTCTCCAAGATAGACTTACGTTCCGGATACCATCAGATTGCCATCCGTGACAGTGATATCGAAAAGACAGCTTTCAGAACTAGGTATGGGCATTATGAGTTCACAGTTATGCCGTTTGGCTTATCAAATGCACCAGCTAAGTTCATGGACTTAATGAACCGCTTGTTCCAAGATCAGTTGGACAAGTCAGTGGTAGTCTTCATCGATGATATTCTTGTGTATTCTAAATCAAGAGGTGAGCACGAAAGCCACCTGAGAAATGTGTTACAAACATTGAGGAGGAACCAGTTGTATGCAAAGTTTTCGAAATGTGAATTTTGGTTGAACCAAGTATCCTTTCTTGGACATGTGATTTCTGAGGCCGGGATCGCTGTTGATCCGGCAAAGATTGATGCTGTGCGCACCTGGCCTAGGCCGAAGACAGTCACTGATATCAGGAGCTTCCTCGGTCTGGCAGGTTATTATAGGAGGTTTGTGAAGGACTTCTCCAGTGTCTCGAAGCCGATGACTTCCTTAATGAAGAAGGATGCACCATTCGAGTGGACAGTCGACTGTGAGAGTTCTTTCGCGAGTCTCAAGGATGCTCTGACATCTGCACCAGTCCTGACTATACCAGACGGTCCAGATGGTTTTGAGGTCTACTGCGACGCATCAGGCAGAGGTATGGGTTGTGTATTGATGCAGCACGGGAAGGTCGTAGCATACGCCTCCCGTCAGCTGAAGAAGCATGAGGAGAACTACCCTACCCACGACTTAGAATTGGGTGCCATTGTCTTCGCATTGAAGATATGGCGACATTATTTGTATGGGGTAAGTGTGACGATTTATTCTGACCACAAAAGCTTAAAGTACTTGTTCACTCAGAAAGAGTTGAACATGAGGCAAAGAAGGTGGGTTGAATTTCTGAATGACTACGATACTTATTAATCTTCAATATAAAGAGGGTAAGGCAAATGTGGTAGCTGACGCACTGAGTCGCCGAGCACACTCTCTCCATTCGCTAGTCTCTCATACTGGCTTGGTTGAAGAGGTGCGGAGTGCTCAGATGACGGATCAGTATATGCTGGAGATCCGGCAGAAGCTTATTGACGGCACATTCGAGGGTCAGAAGTACGACTTCAGACTCCACGATGATGACCTGATTAGGCTGAATGGCCGATTGTGTATACCTAGGAGTAGCGCTGAGTTGAAGGAGCGCATATTGAGTGAATCCCATTGTTCTACTACTTCGATTCACCCCGGAGCTTCAAAGATGTATAAGAGTATGAAAAGGTATTTTTGGTGGACTGGAATGAAGAAAGATGTTAGTGATTATGTTGAGGTGTCTCACTTGCCAGAAGGTCAAGTTTGAGCACCGACGGCCTGGTGGTATGGTACAGCCAATGCCAGTGCCTGAGTGGAAGTTCCATGATATCTCCATGGACTTTGTAGTAGGGCTTCCGCCTACAAGGGGAGGTCTGAATATGATATGGGTTGTAGTTGACCGACTGACCAAAGTGGCCCGATTCATTCCGATGAAGGACACTTGGAAAGTGGCAAGATTGGCAGAACTCTTTGATAAGAAATTGTAAGACATCATGGTGTACCGAAAACGATTGTATCTGACAGAGATACCAGATTCTTATCCAGATATTGGAAGTCACACGAGAGGCATTGGGTACTGAACTGAAATTGAGTACAGCGTTTCACCCACAGACCGATGGTCAGAGTGAGCGCACCATTCAGACACTTGAGGATATGCTACGTGCTTGTGCACTTGACTTTCAGACCAGCTGGATTGATAAGTTACATCTGATCGAGTTTAGTTACAACAACAGTTACCACGCTTCGATCAAGATGTCTCCCTTCCAGGCCTTGTACGGTAGACCATGCCGCACGCCATTATGCTGGGATGAGTCGAGTGAGACGGTCATTATAGGACCAGAGTATCTTGAACAAGTTCAGGCAGAAGTTCGCCAGATCCGGGCTAACATGAAGGCAGCTCAGGATAGACAGAAGTCGTACGCAGATGTGCGCAGACGTGACCTGGAGTTCGCCGTGGGCGATCAGGTATTTTTGAGAGTATCCCCCATGAAGGGAGTATTTCGTTTTGGCCAGAAGGGCAAGTTGAGCCCAAAGTATGTGGGGCCTTATGTTGTGACGGAGCGGATCGGCCCGGTAGCCTATAGACTAGACCTACCCGCCGAGCTGGGCAAGGTACATGATGTATTTCATGTGTCCCAGTTGAAGAAGTATATGTCTCATCCGTCTCATGTGCTTCAGCCTGAAAGGCTAACCTTAGAGCCGACCATGCGATCAGTGGAGACTCCGGTACGGATTCTGGATACTAAGACTCGAGACACTCGCCATAAGTCCGTGAGACTGGTGAAAGTTCTTTGGTCTAACCAGGACGTTGAGGAGGCCACTTGGGAGCTGGAAGATAAGATGAAGGCGAAGTACCCGTCATTGTTTACTTCTTAGTCTGTATGTGTATAGGGTACGGGGTGTACCCCTTTTAAGGGGGGTAGAGCCGTTTCGGTTATGTGTGTACGACGTGTATTTGAATACATCGTCTATGTTATGTTGTTATGTTACAGACCGTTGTGTCTGAATGATGTGGATAATGTTGTATGGACCTTGTGTCCAATGTTATGTACCCGATGTTATGTTGTATGGACCTGGTGTCCAATGTTATGTAAGTGTGTTGTTAATGATGTATGGAAGTATTGTTTATAAGTGTTCCCGTGTTCTAATATTTAGGATATGTGGAAGTATGAACTTTGAGGGCAAAGTTCTTTTAAGGGGGGTAGATTGAAATACCCCAAACCTTAATATATTGTATAAACACTTAAATATGGTGTATTAAGACTAAAAAGAGTCTTAGAAACATTAGTAAACAAATTTAAACAAAAGAAAACACAAAATGTGCTTTAAAGTCAATAAGAGCCAAAATGTGCTCTAAGCTTGGGATAAACTTGGTTAAGACCTAATGAACTTACCAAGACCTCATTTATACACTAATGAACATATTAAACCAATTACCAAAGAAAACCAAGCTTGAAAACAAGTTTAAACACAAAATGTGCTTTAAGGAGTCTTAAAGCACATTTTTGAAAAATTGTCTTGTAAATGAGTTTTGAGTGGCTAGATGTCCATCATTACTCTTAAATATATATGTGTACTATATAATATCACATTTGGATGTCTATATTAATGGGAAATCAAAAATTTCACTTCTATGTGCCTTGTTTTCATGAATAGTGATTTTTATAAGCTATTTTGTAACATATTGTATAAGTAATTAAATTGACAAATAAAGACTATATACCCTCATATTATAAGGGGGCCGGTTTCTTAAGTGTGGTGACTCACCACTCTTATTAATGTATTAAGTAAGTAAAGATAAGTAAATAAACTACTTTTTACTTTAAAGTATAAATATCTTCAAAAGCAAATTCTATCTCATTCTCTCATTTCTTTCTTCATTTCCCACGGTCTCAACCTTCTTCCCTTCTTCTTGCTGTTCTCTCACGGTAATACCACACACCTCCATTAAAACTCCTCTTTGATCTCTTGTAAAATCTTGCTCACTTGTCCAAATCAAAAACAAACACCACCAATCTCTTCCTCTCATCAAGCTCTTCATTTCTATCTTCTTAAAAGTCCAAGACCACCATTTCGGTGCCATGGAGTTCCTCCATTGAAGGAGCTTGAGCTTGTATTTTTACATATTGTTACTCTCCTTTGCTTCTAGGTAAGGAATCTCAAATAAAAACTTCATTTCCTTCATGTTTTTGTGGTAACCGAAAATACATATTGAAGGAGCTCTTTGTGTGACCTTGTTCTAGCTTCATTCCAACTCTTCATGGACTAGGTGGAGTCCTCTCTTGCTAGATATTCAAACTCTCTTCAAAGAGCAAGGTAAAACAACTACATTAATGTTTTTGAAACAATGTAAAATTAGGGTTTACAATGAGATGGAGCTTATAGCTTGAATACTCATTATAATGTTTGTATATTGTTTAGAACTTGTCAAAGAATCAAATACCCTACCGGTTTTCTAAAGGAAACAAGAAAGAAGTTGTTTGGAAAAGAGGTAAATCTACTAACCAAATGTTGTTTAATGCCTTAGGAGAAATGAGCTTATAAATGCTTATTAAAACTACCTAAAGAGCAAATGGTGAATGACTTAGTAAAGTGTTCTCAAGAGCTTAGTAAAAGGCATATGTGTTGTTGAGTGTATTTGCAGGTTAAAGGCAAATATATTGTGGAAATTCAGTGTTTATGATTTATGCATCTTAAGGGCCTAAGAGCCATGTCATTTAAGGGCCTAAGTGCCATGCAATTTAAATTATGCACTATATTGTGATGTAGTGCTTTGTGAGTGGAGTTTGTGTATAATAAGTACTTGATGGATTTTTAGTGTTCTTGGTTGTTTGTTGGTAAAAACAATGTGTTTTGGTTTAGTAATGTTCTAGGAGAACCTATGTCGAAATTTAGGTAATAAATGTGAAGTTCTAAGTGTTAAAATGGGTTTGATAAGTTAAGGAGTATTTTAAATGGTTAAGTGTTGTTCTTGTGTAAGAAACATGCATTAAGGTGATTTGGGATGTAACAAGGACTTAGGCATGAGCTTGAGATTTTAGTATGTACCAAAGTCATTTTGGACTTAGGGTAAACTTTGGTAAATTAAGGAGAAAGTATGAACTTGAAAAAGGATTTGAAGTAATGATATAAGGAGTTAGTTGTGAGAGATGATGCTTGGGAGATGATGTTAAGATAAGGAGAAAGCATTTTGGGATAGTAGTTATCATAGGTGAGAAACACCATTTAGAAACCTAGTGTAAAATGTTGTAAGTGTTAAGGAATTTACAAGGAAATAAGTAAAGATTTAAGGAATTAGAAAAGAGTCTTGTGAGTGTTTAAGGATGTCTTGAGGTGTGTTTAAAGTGCCCAAATGAGGTTAGGGAGTACTAGGTTATATGGGGTGAAGTTTGGAGTTGAATGTAAAAAGGAAAACAAAGATTTGGGGCAGACCGGACTTGCGACCGGACTTGCAAGTTCGGTCGGGCCCAGTTTACCCTGCGAGAATTGGCTTCTGGAATGGACCGACCTTGGGGACCGGACTTGCAAGGTCGGTCGGGCTTGTATTTTCTGTACGGATTGAGTTACTGGAATCGACCGGACATAGGACCGGACTTGGCAAGTCCGGTCGGGCTAAATTTTCAAAGGGAAGAAACTCTCGGGAATAGACCGAACATGCGACCGGACTTACAAGGTCGGTCGGAGTAGAAAATTTTGACGGAAATATGTTCTGGAATCGACCGGACTTGGACAAGTCCGGTCGGCAAGGTCGGTCGGACCTAAACTTGTAAAAAAAAAAACAGAAAAGAATGTGACCTATGTAGTTAACCCTAGAGTGTATAATGAAGGTAACCTAGGGTAAGATAGACATTAAAACATGTCATACAATCATGTTAAATACTTAGTAAGTTTGAAGTTAAATAAATAATTAACCGACGTTAATTATGTATAGGAGTGACCTACGGAGGAAACCAAACGAGGCAAGGACCAAGGTTATGGTTTTCTTGCAGTCTGTTGTCTAGCGGTTTACACCGGCTTGTGTGTTGTATGTTTTTCTGTGTGTTTATGACGTTATAAGATTTAAACATGTAATGAGTTTACAGTGTTCATATTATTGTTATGTATGTTGTGACTCATTTCCCTCGTGTGTGACTAACATGACTTACCACCTATTGTGTGGATGTTAAGTTCCACTATGAACTTCTAACAAGTGTTAACTGGGAAGTGAGGAATCCGGTTGTCCGGTCATGCATGTAAGTTAAGAGTAGATATCTGAATCAGATTCGACTCTTATGTTGTTAAGATTGTTCTCCTTAATTGGCGTTCGATCTCCCGCTAGCTTCTTCCAAAGCTTACCTATTCTGACTTATGATCGGTTTAGTGGGAACCTGTGTTTGTGTGGTGTGTTCGGGTCACTAAATCCGAACCATCTGTGACTTAAGTTACTCGTTCGTCTAACAGAACGGTAATGAGTGTGTTTAACGAGCTTGACATGAGAGTGAATCACTCTCTAGGCTCTTGTGTTATTGACCCTTGTGGTTTGTTCGTGGAGTGAAAATCCACTGTGTATGTGTTGTTGTGCTGTGCGCCATTGATGCGCAGCCATATGTTATGTTATGTTATGTATATAAATGAATGCCATGTTATCATGACAATTAGCTGCGCGTATCCCGGTAGCCGATGGGCTGCGCGTTAGCCATACCAGCCAAGGGTTGCTGACCCCCTCGGGGGATCCATATTTTTTACTGCAGGATGAGGATCGAAGAAGCGGAGTGGCTCTAGATCCTAGGATGTGATTTACTTTGTATATTTTGGGGGTGGCCCGGGTTGCGCCGTGCTCCGTGGCGTTTATACATTGGTTGTTGCGGTTAACAGTGATGTGTACAGTGAAGAATGTATGTAGTACTCGGTATTGTATGTAATGTATTATGGTTTAGTTTTATGCTCGGAGTCTGATCATCAGACCGGTACACTGTATTTATTCTGCCTTGTCAACCACGGGGTGGTTGACGGCGTTGTAGCACCATTCTTTTAGTTACTGTTTAGTTATCTATTTTTCTGCGATTTCATTTAGTGTTATGTTCGTAGTAGGGGTGTTACAGAATGTGGTTGGAGCTTCTTGTAAAATAAAAGAAATGCTCAGAGAAAGGTATACTCAAAGAGTTTCCAAGGCTTTAGAAGAGGGAACCTCTTGAAACTGGGACAGGTTTGAATCAAGAGCTTGGCTTGAGTAGACCTGGGATACTCGTTGGGGATCTCATCATAAATCAATTTTAAGTGTTGTTTCTCATATCCGGATATAATTGATGTTCTTTGCAAAATGGGAAGTATTCCATCAGAAGATCAAGCAAAAGCTCAAGGTTGCTTGTTTAAAGTTGAATCATTTGACTTTGTCTTCATGGCTCACTTGATGCTAGCCATATTTGGGTATACACGTGAAGTGAGTCTTGCTTTACAAAAAAGGTATCTAGATATTGTAAATGCAATGTCACTTGTCAAAATGACCAATCTTCAGTTTCAGAAAATGAGAGATGACTGGTGGGAAACATTTTCTCCAAGGTTCTTAACTTTTGCTCTGAAATAAGATTGAAGTTATGGATATGAATGCTATATATATTCCCCAAGGAAGATCTAAGAGATTTGCTCAACATTGCACATATCTTCATCACTATCAGATTGAGGTTTCTTGCAGTTTTGATCTTCAGCTTCAAGAATTTAACAATCGATTTGATGAGACGAGCACGGAGTTGCTTACTTGCATGGCTTGCTTGAGGACCTGTCGATCATTCTCCTCCTTTGACAGCAAAAGGTGCTACAATTATCAAAATTATATCAAAATGACTTTACAAGCTTTGAATTGCTCAACTTTGAATATCAGCTTGATAACTTCATTATTGATATGCGAGAATGTTAGGTTTTCAAACCTAAAAGATCTTGGTCAGCTTTCAATGAAGTTGGTGGAGACTTCTAAGCATCTTATATATCAGAAGTAATAAGCTATTAAAGTTAGTGTTGATTCTTCCTGTTGCGACGACAAGTGTTTGAAAGAGGTTTTCTGTGATGACTTTTGTGAAGAATAAGCTATGTAACAGCATTGGAGATCAATTTTTGAATGACTGTTTAGTCATTCATTGAAAAAGATGTATTTTTACAAGTTTCTGATGATGTTATTATTGACCATTTTCAAAACATGAAGACTCGAAGGGGACAGTTGTTATTTTGTATATTAAGAAACTATATTTGTTATTTTGCCCCCCGCACATAGAAATCCTGGGTCCGCCACTGACCTAAGAAAGGAGGTTTAACTGTGGTGCCTAATATAAAGGTGAATTAATTCCTCAGCGTACTTACCGGCATAGATTGATTGATTATAGGAAATTAAATGCCGCCACTAGGAAAGACCATTTCCCCCTTCCTTTTATTGACCAGATGCTGGAGAGGCTTGCAGGACAAGAATATACTGTTCTGATGGTTACTCCAGTAGTTTCAGATTCCAATTGCTAAGGAAGACCATTAGAAAAACCACTTTACAATGTCTGTGGTACTTATGCTTATCGACGCATGCCCTTTGGTTTGGTGATGCACCAGCTACATTCAAGATGCATGACTGCTATCTTTGCTTTTATTAAATGTGCATCGAAATCTTTATGGATGATTTTTCTGTCTTTGGACCGACTTTTGATTCATGTTTGAGAGACTTGGATTTAATCTTAGCTAGATGCAAGGAAACTAACTTGGTGCTCAATTGGGAGAAGTGCCACTTCATGGTGCAGGAAGGCATCGTGCTCAGACATAAGATTTCTAAGCAAGGGATCGAGGTAGACAAATCAAAGATTGAAGTAATAGAGCAGCTGCCACCACTATCGTCGGTAAAAGATGTTCGGAGTTTTCTCGGTCACGCAGGTTTTTATAGGCATTTTGTTAAGGATTTCTCCAAGATCTCTAAGCCTCTTTGTGATCTGTTACTTAAGGATGCCAAATTTGAATTTACAAAAGAGTGCTTGGATGCTTTTAATTTGCTCAAGGCTAAATTGGTTTCTACACCTATTATTGTTGCTCCTGATTGGTCATTACCTTTTGAGATAATGTGTGATGCCAGCGATTACGCATTGGGAGCAGCTTTGGGTCAGAGGCATGACAAGGTGTTGAGGATAGTCTACTATGCTAGTAAGACTATGAATGAGGCACAAAAGAACTACGCAACAACGGAGAAGGAGCTGCTGGCAATTGTCTTTGCATGTGATAAGTTTCGACTGTACATTATTGGCAGCAAAGTCATTGTGCACACCGACCATTCCGCTCTCAGGTATCTCTTTGGAAAGGTTGATGCTAAACCTCGTTTGATCAAATGGATTTTACTTCTGCAAGAATTTGACATTGAGATTAGGGACAAACCTGGAGCAGAATGGAGTGGTAGATCACTTATCCCGTATGGAAGTTCCAGATGATGCCAGACCGATTAACGAGTATTTTCCTGATGAGTTTGTTTACATGATCAGTCGTTCCACAGACCCTTGGTATGCTGATATTGAAAACTACCTAGCCAAGGGCATTGTTCCTCCAGAGTTGTCATATCAGCAGAAGAAGAAGTTCTTTTCCACGGTCAAGCATTACCTTTGGGACGATCCATTTCTTTTCAAGGTTTGTGCGGACGGGATGATTTGTAAGTGTGTTCCTGATGCTGAAATAAGAGACATCCTTGTTCATTGTCACTCAAGAGAAGCAGGAGGTCATTTCGGTCCTGCTAGGACAGTTGCGAAAGTTTTGGAAGCAGGTTTCTTTTGGAAGACCTTGAACAAAGATTGCTATTAGTTTTTATCCACATGTGACCAGTGCCAAAAGCAAGGGAACCTATCTAGACGCCATGAGATGCCCTTGAATTCTATCTTGGAAGTTGAACCATTCGACCTTTGGGGCATTGATTTCATGGGACCATTTCCATCATCTCAAGGTAACCTTTACATCTTGGTAGCAGTGGACTACGTTACAAAATGGGCTGAAGCAATAGCAGCACCAACTAATGATGCAAAAGTAGTACTGAAATTTTTGAAGCGGAATATATTCACCCGTTTTGGTGTTCCGCAAGCAATCATTAGTGATGGAGGTACCCACTTCTGCAACAAACAGTTTGAAGCTCTTCTACAGAAGTATGGCGTACGGCATAAGGTTTCTCTACCGTATCATCCACAAACAAACGGGCAAGCCGAGATTACAAACAGAGAAATCAAGTGGATCCTTCAGAAATCTGTCACATCCTCTAGACGCGATTGGTTGCTCAAGCTAGATGACGCCTTGTGGGCATACCGCACTGCCTTCAAAACACCCTTAGGTATGTCTCCATACAAGTTGGTTTATGGCAAGGCGTGTCACTTACCTGTGGAACTGGAGCATAAGTCTTTTTGGGCAATTAAGGCATTGAATTTTGATCTCCAAAAGGCTAGTGAGAAGCGTAAGCTACAGCTGTGTGATCTGGAGGAGTTTAGAGAGGAAGCCTATGAAAACGCCAAGATCTATAAGGAGAAGAAGAAAAGGTGGCATGATAAGTTGTTGGTCAAGCGTGAGTTTCACGTTGGAGATAAGGTTCTTCTATTCAACTCCCGCCTGAAACTATTCCCAGGAAAGTTGAAATCTCATTGGTCTGGACCGTTCACAGTGACGAGTGTCTCGCCTTATGGAGCCATCGGTTTAATTAATACAGAAGGGGAGACATTCAAAGTCAACGGGTCTCAGTTGAAGCACTATCTAAGTGGTGACATTGCCGAGGTCCATTCGGTGATCACGGTGCATGATCCTCCATACTTATCTTACAGTTACACGGTCTAGCCAAAGACCGTAAAAAGACGGGCAGCTGATTGGGAGGCAACCCAAATGCACGAGTTTACCTTCTTTTAGTTTCTTCGGTTTTATAGTTTTCTTGGTGCTAATGTTTTCTTTTAGTTGTGTTTTCTTTGGTATTTTTGATTTTATCAGGAGCTACTAAGAGGTGTACCTACAGATTGCAAGGGAACACGCATTTGAAGGAGATGTGAAGGAGGAGACTGCAAAAATACAGAGGAGAAGTATTCACCACATGGTCCGGGACCTGTTACATATATTAAGTCCCGGACCAATGCAAGCAGCAACTCTCGAAACAAAAATAGGGGTGGTCCGGGACCTCATACCCAACCTAAGTCCCGGACCTCATGTGATGAAAATTCTTGAAACAAAAATAGGGGTGGTCCGGGACCTCAACCATACCCTAAGTCCCGGACCATTATCACTGAAAACTCTCGGCCTGTTTAATACCTTGGTCCGGGACCTCAACTATACCCTAGGTCCCGGACCATCTATCGCTGTTAAAAAAAAACCAGAAACGCGTCGTCTTCAACCTCCGTTCCCCTAATTCTCAACCCTAACCCGTACTGCGACCACCGTCGATTTCACCACACCCACTCGCCACTCCCGACATCGCCCCGACCACCGCAGCCTACCCACCCCTCTGTCCCGTCACTTGCTCTAAACCCACGCACCACCAGCCTGCTTCCTTCGCCCTCACTCTCCCCTGGTCTGTCGTCTCGCCTGCGACCACCACGCAACAACCTGCACTCCACTCCCCTCCTCTGTCGGGTTCGCAAGCCCCACGCCAGCGCCACCCTCACCAAACCGCCATCGCTAACGTCTTTGCCACCAAACCCACACACCACACCCGTATTCAACTCCACCACCATCCCTTATGTCGACCAACCCCAAACCAAACCCACTCCTCTGTCGCCCAACTTCTCTACAACAATCCCAAACACCGCGCATCTGTTAACTGTCAACCGACCCCAGTCAACCCACACCACGCACCAATAACACTACCTCGATGGCCCCTAAACGTGCTCGAAAACACACCACTGCCGGCGCATCGTCATCTTCAGACGCTCCCCCACTTTGGATCCGCGAGACGGACCGTTCAGAATTCATCACTGACGCTGCTTGGGATTGGTTCCAAGCTAAGGAGCGCAAGATAATTCCTGAGAGGTCAGTTTGTCCCACTTTGATATCTGAATTCGATTTGGAGAGAATATTTAGCAACAGGGGTTGGGTATGTCTGCTGAACCGAGGTGGTAAGTTTTACCCGCGCCTAGTTAAATTGTTCTATGCTAATGCTACGGTACGTGATAGTGGTACGGAAATTAAGTCAAGGGTTAAGGGGAAGGATATTCTAATCGATTACACCCATATTCGCCATGCTCTACATATCCCTATTCGGGCTAGGTTCCCGACTGCGGAGGAACGGGAGAATCAAGAACTCCATGAGAGACAGGCTAAGGAGCATTATATTAATTTGATCGTGAATGATCCTACTGTTCAGAACCGCCAGAGGCGCAACCACCGGGATAAGCAGGTGGTTACCGGTGATAAACTGCCCACACCGCTTGAGCGTCTATCTTGGGGATTTAATGTATAATGTCCGACCCCGGGAGTGTGCGGACCTGAATGCCATTGACTGCTATGTTTTGCGCTATCTCCTGGATGACGAGCTTGCACGGGTAGCGTTCCCCGTTGCCTTGCATGGATTAATTTTTCACTCAATGCTGCGAGTAATTGACGTAGACAGTAGCTCCTCTCTCTTCCCTTCCCGCACCTCCTGCAGTCCTTCTTCATCGATGCTGGGGTAGACTTCTCGGATGAGCAGCCCCAGTACCCCCGGTCTCCCATAGACATGACGATGATGCGCTTCTATCAGTGGGACAAGATAGATGATCAGTGGGTGAAGCGCCGACGCACACAGCCGGGTGCACGAGCTCCCAGACCTGATGAAGCCGCTGAGGATGAGCCCCCTGCTGTTGCCGCTGGTGGTGACATCCCCGACGTTCCGCTGCCCATTGCTCCTACACCGGGATATGACGAGATGTTTCGTCAATTTTCTGATTGGCAGGGGATGATCACTGCACGGGTCGATGGTCTTGCTGCTCACATGACTTAGATGGACATTCGTGTAGACGGGATGAGTACTAGCCTGTACGATTATGGAGCACGGATCTCAGCTTTGGAGACCCGACAGAGTGAGTATGAGGCTGGGCAGGACGCACGATTTGCAGAATATGCGGCTGGCCAGGACGCACGGTATGCGGAGTATGCGGCTCGCTTCACTGATTATGATGCCCGCTTCGCTCAGCTGGAGTCCTGGCGTCTACCTTGGGATCACCCACCACCTCAGTAGATCTTATGCTGGTTTATGATCTTTTCTTTTCAGACTCTTTATCTGGTTATTGCTGTTCGGATTCTCTTTTATTTCCTAACTCTGGTTGTTTTAATGTCTTTTAGCTTGTTAGGTTGCATCTTCTGGTACCTTTCGTTTGCTTTTTGGATTGTTGTTGTTACTTTGGTACTTCTGCTACTTCCACTCCTTGGTTATGTTCATTGTTTTTCTTGCAACATATTGTCTGCTGCTGCTTCATTCAAACAGGATTGCCAATTTTGTGTGCGATATCGACAGAATACAAAGGAGACTCTGCCGAATTTTTTTCAGCCCTCCTTAACTCGCCCGTTCCTTTTCATGAGTGGGGGACGTCATCTTCACCAATTTTAAAGGGGAGTTCTATTCTTTCTTTTGCACTATGATCATATTCACGTCGCAATGAGGGCATTGCTATTTTCTAAGTGTGGGAAGTTGGTAGTAAGGGGGCTGTGCGTTTATTGCTTATTTTCTGTGGTTCCTGACACTACTAATTCTCACTTCATTAACCTTTGATGACCCTCCACAAAATTTTTAATTCGACATACTTGGTTTTCATTTGTGGTCAGATGCATCAGTCGGGAATAACGCACAAGTAGCAAATATTTCTGAGATTTAATCTGAAACTTCGGTCATAAGAACTTTGGTTATACTGCTTGTATTGTCAGTTTTGGTTAAAATTTTTATCTATTTCTTTAAATAAAAGGTGAGACCATTTTGTGACTATTTTGTTTGAACTAACTTGGGGCTTTGGAAAGTTTTGGAATGAATGGAAGGAAAGGACAAAGGCAAGGTACTCCGCTAATCTATTCTGAACCGGAACAGACCTCTCCCATTTGGTAATTAAGCCCATGGAGTGCCTCATCACTTATCTACCTAAGATCATCTGATCTGGGATAGAAGGCCCAACACCGCTACAAGGATGGGGAGAAAAAGTCTGGGGGATGAAATGAATAATGCTTACTCAGAAAAATTGGAAGGAAAGTTCTTTCATGCTAAACTGTTTATTGCAAATTCTTCCTTGATTATGAGTATGTGGCAATGAAAGGTAAGGTGGAATACGACATTACTTCTTGCCCCTTGTCGTCCAAATGAATTGTGGAAAGCAAACGGAAAGTAAAGCCCTGAGGGAAGTTTGGACTAAATAGTTATGATGATTGTCTCATGCATTTGTCAAACCCCCTAGCTTCACTGTTTAAGAAAACTTGCAGTACTAATCGTTGTTTCTTATGATTGTTTTTCGGCATTAAATTTCCTTGTACACTTTCTTGACCTGATAAATCCGCTTTTGAATTCTGATACATCTTGATTGTAGTAATTGCTTGAGGACAAGCAAAGATTAAGTGTGGGAAAGTTGATAAGTAAGGAATTTACCTATTTCTGCATGGTCTTTTGATACCGAATTCGTTGCTATTTGTTGCTAAATTCCTGTCTTATGAGTATTTTTATGTTTCTTGTTGCAATTGTCTTCTTTTATGGTTTTCTTATGCTTTTTCAGGTATTTTAATCTCAAGGGAGCATGTTCATATCATTGTTGGGGATCATGGTTTTTCAAACAAGCTAAATGGAGTCAAGAAATTCACCCTCGAACTAAATTCAAGCTTGGTCCGGGACTTGATGCTGGAGCTAAGTCCCGGACCACAATGTGGCTAAACTCTCGAATCAATTTCAGGCATGGTCCGGGACTTCCTACATGGCCTAAGTCCCGGACCACACCATAGCAATATTCTCGAATTGTTTTCAGTAATGGTCCGGGACTTCAACCAGGGCCTAAGTCCCGGACCAAGTGGTCGAATCCGACAATCTGAAGCGCGAACGTATATTAAACTACCGCCCACTTCATTCCATCCCTATCTGCACTAATCCTTCTTTCCAGACTACCGTCCCACCACTGCTACTACTTTCCATCATCTAATCCCACTAATCTAATTAGCTTCCAAAATTTGCCAACTGCACTCCCATCTTCTTTCCAGCTCCATAATTAATCACCATCTCCACCACCCAGTACTACCATCAGTTGGAGCAAATACTCTATAAATAGAGTACAATACCCACAGTACAAACACACAATCCATCAGATAACATCTCCTCCCTCACGTACACAATTCCATTTCCCACTCTCATACCATTTTACACACTCCATCATCCATATTTCACACACATCCTCCATATAATATCACCTCACTATACACCTACGTATCCATACACATCCACAGAATTCTGAAGTGCATGAAGTTGCAGTTGAAGAAATCACCGTATTTTCTGGAGATTGAGCAGAAGAAAATGCTGATTGTGCACAGAGACTCCATCAAAGAATCTTAAATCAGAGTTTCTTCTTGCTCTTCCTCTTTAATGTTACATATTTTGACAGTACTTTTATTTCCATGGCTGAGTAGTTTTTATAAATTTCGGTTTGCTATGTAATCCAAATTCAAGGTTCCATTATCTTTGTGATTTACCATTTTAATAGATTAAAGTGCTTGTTCCTTATTTATTTTTATTAATCTTGTGATTTGGCCAATTACTGGATTTTATCAGTTTATCTGCTTATAAGTGAGAACTGCGGTAGATAATAGACAACATGAACGGTACCGGTTAATTTAGAGATGGTAATTCCTCTAGGATATCAACTGATCAATAAACTGGATTTTTCTTAAAGCTGTTAGCAATTAGTAAATTTGTAACGAGAGTTAAAATTTATTAGCTGTTAATTAGATTCTACCGAGCGGGAGACCGAACGTGGAATATTTCTGATCTAGGATTTTAGTCTGGATTTTGGTAAACACATTGAGAAAGAACCGAAGAAATTGGAGGATTAGTAAACCGGAATTTCCCCTTTTTATTAAATCAAAAATATCATTATTTTGCCCACTGTCTTGCATTTATTACCCTTGCTCTTATTTACATTCTTGTTTCGTACTTTAGTAATTCAACAAACAAAACCCCCCTGTTACTGGAGTAAACCGATTTATCTGTTTGTTCTTAAATATTAATTAAACTAAAACGCTGCCTCCCTTGGATTCGATAACCTGGAGGGACACTTCTAGGAAAACTTGCTATAATCGACCGGTATACTTGTCGTTAGGTTTTTACCCAACAATGTTACATAAACATATGCATCATTCATAGCCTAGTATGGGTATTGCGCACAAGTAATGTGAATATTATGCATATAAAAATACACCTATCTTGTTAACTCGTGTGTGAGTATACAAGGAGAAAGGAGTAGAGAAACTCTTAGGGAAAGAGAATCCCTATAGTATGTGTGTCTAGCCGAGATTAGACATGGCATTGTGATGCATGAGTCGGTATGAAACCGATGTAGAACCTAGAGAGAATTGAGTTCCCTAGGTAATTGTTTGAGGCGAATTGAGAATGAGTAGTGGACGGAGCTCCACAAGTATCATATTCCTTAAGGAAATCGTATGAAATGATTGAGAGTAAGGGATGAAAGTAGCAATAGTCGATGAAATGAGTCCCATAGGCATTGAATCCCGAAGTAAAGTATTTGAAAGTAGATTGCGGATGATTGATGGACTGAATTCCATCCTTTGGAGTTGTATGAATTCGTAATCATGACTAGAAGAGTAAAAAGATAGAAAATGGAATTAATTGAATTATTTGATTGTGTGAAATTGATGTGGGAAGTCGAACTTGATCCTGATCAGATCAAGGGAAACCGAACACAAATTGGGGTGGAAAGATAGTTCAACACTGATGCTGATCACATCAGGGTTGAACGATTCTTGAAGCTCCCCTCAAGTGGTCACAAGTAATCACGCATAGGATAGATGTAATGAACTTAAATTGGATTTGGGAGTTGATTGTGTTTCAGAAGGATTCCTAACCAATATTTACAAGAAGTTTCTTCAACCCTACGAATGTATACATTGTAGGATGGTAAAAACCAAGGAGTCGGTTGTAATGCGAATTGTGTTGTGCGTGCATGATGCCATGCTTGCATCTTAGTGTATGTATTGTATGTGAACACCGTGTGTAACGGACTTGAGGATGTATGGACGTAGTAAAAGGATTTGAGAATCCGTAAGGATGTCTGGAGGTATGATCTTGGCATTAGAAATGTCCGAATGGTTAGAGTTAACGAATCACCAACTTTGACCCACTGTGTGGCACAATGTAGTATTAATTGTATTCTGAGTTGTACAATGAGTAATGTAATTGTGTTGTACGATATATGACACAATTGGTAGTGTGTTGTAAGGTGTATGGTAATTGCGTAGTGCGTATGGTAATCGTGTATTGTGTATTGGTATTGTGTATTGTGTTTGGATTGTGTGTGCTTGCAGCGTAAGAATTGTGAACACCTTGTAAGGTGGTAGTAAGTAAAGTGCATTGAGGCAATTGGTTGCCAAATGAGTAGAAACAGTAAACCGTAAACCTTGAGCAACTTTGAGGGCAAAGTTCCGTAAGGGGGGTAGATTGAAATACCCCGTAATTAAAAATAGTGATTAATTAGGCTGATAAGTATTTTAGAGGCTTAATTACATCTAAATAACATGAGGGAACAAACCCCGAAGCAAACGGATCCTTAAAACGGATTAAAAACGCAAACGAACCTTAAAGCGTGTTTTTCGAGGAAACCGGGAAAACGCGACTTTAAGCGGGTTAAATAGACTCGTAATAATTTTGGTCAACTAAATAGTCATTAATAGACATTAATGAAGGTTTAGAATCAATAAAATTAATTAAACGAGAAAATTCCGGAAAACGGGTTCCGGTTAGTAAAAACTGTAAAAACGAGAAGTTGTGGGGTGAGAGTGTAAATAAACAAAATTAATGTGTCCACTTTTGCAAATAAAAAGTAAAAATCTGTGTGTGTGTGTGTGTGTATATGAGGGCCGATTTCCCTCCTCTCTCACACTCTCTTTAATTCTCTTCTTATTTGCTAAAAGACAAAGGAAATAAGTAAAAAGCAAAAGAGGCTCGCTCTCTCCTACTCCCCCTCTCTCTCACGCATTGCTCCCCCTCTCTGTCATTTTCTTCTACTTCCACAAGCCTCCAATGGCAATTTGAAGAGCACCACTCCAGCCCTCACCTTCTCTCCCATTTTTGAAGGCTCAAAACTCCTCCAAAAATTATAAAAACCACACCATTGAAGTCCCCTTGTCAAGAAGAGCATCTCCCTCTTCTCAAAAATCGAAAATACCCACTTTCATCTCCATGGGTATTCTCCATTTGAAGGTTTGAGTCCACCATTAGAAGCTCCTCCTTCACCTTGATGCCTTGAGGTAAAAAGAAGTTTAAAAATCCATCTTTTTCTAGATCCTTTTGGCAAAATGAAAATTCAAACTTTTGCCTTGTTTTGTGCCTTGTTCTCCAGCTGATTTTGGCTTCATTTTGGAGTTAGAATCTTGACATTGTTGCTGTCCAGATCTTCATCTATCCATTGGGAGGTAATGCTTCATTTTAAACATTAAACAAGTATGTAAACCCTAGACTAGTTCAAGGGTGAAATGCTAAGTTAGTATTGTGTATTGGTATGGGTTGTAGCATCAGAGTGTGAACTCCATTTGAAACCGAGAACAAGAAGGAAAGAAAGCAAAAGAAATAAGAAAGGAAGAGAAGGGAAAGAAAGGAAGAAAAACTATAAACAACAAGGTAAATGCTCTTACCTTGAGTTGGTTTATGTAGTGTAGTGTAACAGATTTTGAGTATTAGAAATGTGTAATGTATATGGAAATGAGTAGTAAGTATGTTGTAGTATAATGAGGAAGGTAATGTAGTTGTGTTGAAACTTGTAAAGGATATTTAAAAGCTTGGGAAAACATTGGGTAATGAGTATGTATGTGCTGGAAAATATAATGTGTTGTAGTGTGTTGAATTGATATGGAAAGTGGGAATGAATTGTGAGCTGAAATGGTATGTTGGCAAAGTGATAATTTTAGGGGAAACTATGTCAAAATTTGTCTAGAAAATTAGAAGACTTAGTTGTGAAAGAAGAGGGAATAACCTAGGGAGTAACTAGGTGTATTTAGAGAACTTAATGTGAGTAGCTTAACACTTTGAAAATAGATTTGAAAAGGAGTTAAGTAGTGGGAAGAACTAGGATGTAGAGTAATGCATTTGGAATGATAGGAGTGACATTGGTAGAGGGAGTATTGAATGGTAAGGAGGGGTAAAAATCTGTAGCAATGGAGAAACAAAAACTGATGCAAGTATTGGAGGTGAGAAAAATTTGTAAGTTGATTTAGTATGAGTAATGAATTTGGTGGATGAACTAAGGCATTTAGAGGGCCTAAGTAGTGTTAAAACATGTGGGATCATGTAGGAAGATTGGGGAAGCAATGGGAAAAGGAAAGAACTGAAAACAGATTTTTAAACAAGAGTACTGGGTTGGACCGAACTTGCAAGGTCCGTCGAGCCTTAAATTACAAAGACGGGAAGTCTACTGACTTCGACCGACCTTGGGACCAAACTTGACAAGGTCGGTCGAGTCATAAAATTGTAAGCCCAGAAGTCTACTGACTTCGACCGACCTTGGGACCGGACTTGGCAAGGTCGGTCGAGGCATAAATTTCAAACCCAGAAGCTTACTGACTTGGACCGACCTTGGGACCTACCTTGCAAGGTCGGTCGAGTCTTAAATTTTTGGAACCAGAACTCACTGACTTGGACCGACCTTGGGACCGGACTTGCAAGGTTGGTCGGGTCTGAATTTTTCCAGCGATGTAACTCACTGACTACGACCGACCTTGGGTCCGACCCTGGTAAGGTCGGTCGAGTAAAAATAAAATAAAATAATATGATTATAGTAATCATATGTATATATATATATATATATGTACATGTATACATATATATAGTAGTACACCATTAATGGAGTAAAAATGGTAAGGAAGTAAGTACATGAGTAAGAAAGCAAATTTAAGAAGTAATAAGAAAAGAACGATTTCTATAATCAAGTATGAAATGTAAAGAACTAGTAAGAATACATTAGAAGTATTAATGAAGGAATGAGTAGGTCAATAATAGATTATTGACCATACAACCCTATGTATGTATAGGACTTGGATAGTTGAACCCCGAAGGAAGTCGGAGTTCGAATACGACGGTGAACGGTATGATTTCCTCATGCTCTGTCTCCTAACCTGGTTACCCCGATTTGTGTGCTTATTTGATCACCTAAATAAGATAAATGCACGAATCAGATTTTATTGCACTTAACTGTGTTTGAGCTATATTGTTCTTGTTGTATTCTCTTGAACATTCAGTTTGTATAATTCATGAAATATATGAATGAGAATAAAGTGTATGTGTAAATGGTGCGTACTTGTGTAGCGTATTGATGTATGGTATGGAAGTAATGACTTCTACTAATTCCTAACCATCTAACTCCTAACTTGAGTAATGAGTAAAATGGAATGAGTAGAAGACCGATATAGTTTCGGCCACGCGTGAGGATAAGGAGACACAAGAGGCTGGATCCGATTCCTGGGCTGAATCCTTTCTATGGACCAAACCCCTTAAATGGGTAGCATCCTAGATTGGTGAGCCACCCTAAAGCCTGGTGGTGGGACGATGTAGTCCCTGCCTGGAGGTCATACTGACTTGACTTAAGTAAGTAAGTAAGTAAGTAAAGTATTGTATGAGTAATGGTCTTGGCTACTGTAAGTCATTGACCTCGAGTAAAAGAGTAATGTACACCCGAATAACCCGGGTGTGTAAAGAAGCTAACAAGTATCATGTATGTATTAGAGAAGCGTATCTCCGTAACGGTAAGTATTGATTGGTTGACTTGTAATGTCTTCCTTGTATGCATTGAATGTATGTATGTTTGTGAAATGCATGTATCGTGTTGTATAAGAGCATGTATGTATGTATGAATAAAACGAACCGCATGTATTCGACCAAGTAGTCGGCGTACCCTCGCTAGTACGCGGGGTATGCGGATTTCATATGCAGCTTTTTGCTGAGCCCCTTGGGGCACTGTTTTTATCTTACAGGTACCCGAAGCTGTTATGGTCGTTGCAAGAGACCGGCTGCAATGCTTAGTTAGCTAGGGATAATTTTGTGGATAGTAAAGGATTGTATAAGGCTTGTAGCCCTTGAAGTATAAGTGTACCAAACGGTACACCCTTTTTGTATTTGGAAAAGTATGTAGAATTGTGAGGAATGGGTAATATGATGACTCTTAAGGAGTATGTATAGACATGTGGAAATGTTGAATTTTGGTATTGTACTTAGGGTACTCGGTATATTGTAAGGTAAGGATTGAGTAATGTATTGAATGGAGAATTGTAGTACTCGGTTTGTAAATGAAGTATGGATTGTATTTGTTTAGTACTCGGGTATTCCGGTCCATCAGACCGATGCTGTAATGGAAGTAGGCCTTGTTAGTCACGTGGGTGGCTAACGGCTTTGTATCACCCGCCGTTGTGTAAGGAGGTATCCGTTGTGTAAGTATGTAAGTACGAGGAGATTAGACGGTAATGACGGGATTAACGGTAGGGGTGTTACACTAAATATGAAAATATTGAAGTTGAACTCCATGGTTGTATCTCCTTTTGAAGGAGGAGCGCTATTTTCTTGAGCTAGTCAACTCCTTGATTGTTCTAAGGTAAGAAAAAGCTTCAAAATCACCTTCTTCTTCCTAGTTCTCTCATGGCCGATGTTCCCTGATTTTGAACTCCATTTCCCTCCTTGTTCTAGCCTTTTTTTTATTCAAGAGGTGTTGGAGCATTGCTTGGTATGTTGCCAAAGTACTTTATTTAGAAGTGAGAAGGTAATTCCCTCCTTTTTGTGCTTTAAAACACTCCCTTGTGTTCTAGGGTTTATCCCAAGATTTTAGATGCTTGTTTAGTGATCATTATCTTCTTGGGCATGGTATTTAGCTTAGAAAAATAACCCCACATGACCGGTTTGTAAAACAAGAGCAAAGAGGAAAGAAAGAGCAAGGACGAAAGGAGGAAAGAAAGGAAAAGAAACCAAGAAATTCTTAGGTAAATTGGCTTACCTTTGGAATTGATTCTTGAATGCCTTGTGAGATTAAATTTATATTGCTTTAGAGTTGTTTGTGTTAGTGTAGTTGTGATCAAGAAAATATTGGTGAAAAAATGCAGTTGTTCTAGTTGTTTATGTTGATGTTTAAGGGCCTTGGGGCCAAGTTGTTTAAGTTGAATTCACCTTGGTTATATTGTGGAGAATGTGCTGGAATTGATGTGTGGTTAGTATCTAGGATGAATGTGGTTATTGCAATTGACTTAGGTGAATGAAATGATGCTTGTGGGCATGCTAGGATTGTTGGGAAACTATGGCAAATTTTCTGTATAAAATAAGTGTGTTAATGGTATTTGTGAGTAAAAATGACCTAGGGATAACTAGGTGTCCTTAGAGATCAATTTGGGTAAATAATCACCTTAGAACTATATAGGGAGGCAACTGCAAACGATTTATTTGATGTATTAAAAGCTAAGAAATTAATCCTAGAAATCAACAAATCATTAAACCGTCGGGTTGCAAAAATCCCGGTCGTAGTAGTATAGCAATTTAGAAGCGACCAGGTGTCAATCCACGGGACTTGATAAAGTAAGTCTAGCCTAAGACAATGGTTAATTCAAAAGGGGTTGTTTTTGTTTTGGGATTTAAATAGATAACAAGAATGAAATAATTAAAATAACAGTCAGGAAAATAAATAATAGAAAAAGTAAAGCGATAGATGAAATGGGTGAAAGGGACTCTGGGTTCAGGTTAAAACCGTTTGATCAATTATGTCTACTGGTTAATTAAAGGCGGATTGGCAAAATTCCTAATATTTTCTTAAGAGCTAAATCATAGTCTCATAAGAATTCGTTTAACAGAAATGCGGGGTCTAGTCTAGACTCAAGCAGAAACACATGTAAACGGATTAAGTACGAGGAATAATAATTTGCGTCTGCAGGAATAATTAATTAATCCAATCAATAATTCCACAGATATACAGATTAATTTAACCTATCTATTTATCACTTGGTCGGATCAAAATAGATTTAGTAAAGCAATTTAATAAACTCATGACATTTATTAAAAAGCGAAAAAATAACATTAATCGTAACAATCCGCAATTAATTAAAACAGTAAAAATATAATTAAAACAAACTGAAATAAACCATCACCCAGAGTAAATATAAACTACTCACTCATTATTTCAAAGATGAAAACAAATATTAAAACATGTATCAAATGTTATGTAATAACTTAGAATGTAACAAGAACAAATAACATGTAACGAATATAATGAGTTGAGTTTAGTGTAACCCTTATAAATGAACCAGACCGGTTCAATGATTTAGATTCGCCCAAACCGGTTCAATGTTTCCGGTTCACCATTGTCGTTTCTCGCCCCGTTATTTCTCGCGAATCTGCCCTGTTTCTCTACCTTGCTCACGCCGACGATTTGATGCTCGACTCGTCGATTCCCTCACGCCGGCGGTGAAAATGAGTCTCGCTTTCCTCTCCTCTCCTTGGATGCATTAGTCGATGGTTAAGGTGTGTTGAAGATGAAGAAATATCGTGATGGGCGGTGGTCGATGGCTTCCTCCGAGAGTCACACGCGAAAAGATATAGATGGCGGTGAGTGGATGAAGTGATGACGATGGATTATTGTATCGGTGATGGCGGAACGATGAAGACGATGCTCTGATGGAGAAGTTGAGGTGATGGCGAGAGAGGATGTGATGCCGGTGATGAATGAAGGTGCGGGCGTGAATGAAGATGTGCCGACGGTGGTGATGGAGAAGAGATGAATGAGTATTGTCGTGGAATGATGGTGATGGAGAGTGAAGGAGTGATGGTGAAGGTGTGCGTTTGATGCGATGGTGGGGATAATGACGATGCGAATGGTGAGTGTGGAGTGGTACAGTGATGCTGGTGCAGGTGAGTGAGATGGAGATGGATGTGGTGAAGATGAGGATGGTGATGGGTGCGACGGTGTGTACTGGCGTGAATGGTCGATGAAGATGGAGATGTGTCGATGGCGTGAATGGAGAGGATAATGAATGTGGTGAAGACGGTGACGATGGTGAGATCGTGGTCCGTGGTGTGTGATGGTGTCGAGGAGAGAATGGAGATGCAGGTGATCGATGATGATGTGTGGTCTAGTGTGAGGCGATGACCGGTGAGATGGTGTGGTCGATGGTGATGATGTGATATATTGAAGACGATGCCTGGATGGTTTCCCGATGAAGATGAATGGTGTGTGATCTGTGGCGTGTCGATGGATCTCGTGAAGATGGCGTGCAATCCCCCTCTGTTCGACGAAGATGAGTGGTGGTGAGGGTGTGAGTGTGACCGATGAAGATGGTGGTGAGATGCGGTGCGGGTGTGCGAGGTGCAGTGCGATGGTGGTCCTGTGTAGATGCGGGTGTGGTTCTGATGAAGCGTGAGTCGAGATCGTCGATGAGGATGTGTCGTGAATGGCGTGATGTTGAAGATTCGATGTCGAAGATGAAAGGATGAATCACGATAGTGAAGCGAGGATGACCGGTTGCGGTGGGATGACGGTGATGATGAATGACGAGGGAGTGTCCAGTCCCGACGTGAAGAAGACCCGTTCTGGTGTAGCCTGTATATATGGTAGCCGTGAGTGATGTTGAAGATTGGTGTAATTAGTGCGATCGATCTCCCCTGTATCTGCATGGGTTGTAATGTTTTCTTATTCTAAAATTGTTTTGTTAATCTGCTTTTTATTTCTGTCCCTGTCGGTCCATATTAAACACCTTCTCAGCCCATCTCTATGCATGCGATAGATTTGGTAACCACTTCCAGTGGGCTGCTGCAATCTCGACCAATATGCATATACATATAGCATCAATCCACAATATTGGGCCAACAATATATAAAGAAAAACGGTGAACTCTTCAATTTCTGGTTTGGTTTTGTATATATGTATATATACATATATCACCATTTGTTGTGTTGTAATCTTTAATGTAAATCCAATAGTTTTCCTGCATTTTACATATAAAATATATCAGTTCAAATCAAAATATAAATAGTAGAAAAACTATAAGATAAGTGTGAAATAAAAGCCAATTCATTATGAATATTAAATAAAATAAGCCGTTAAAAGTATATGTATTTTACACTTATCAAACTTCCTCACACTTAGCTTTTGCTTGTCCTCAAGCAAATACATAATATGACTACTCTTAAGGGCCGAAGTATTGAAACTCAGGATCAAACAACTGCTGATGGAAAGCAAGCAAAATGACAATCAAAAGAAAAGTCCTGCTACTAGCTGTAGGTTTTCGCAAACAGTGAAAAAGAATGAAGTTAAAAAGAATGGAGAAGTTAGATTATAGAAACTGAAACAGAATAGTTTGGGATCCTCCACCATTTCTTTCCTTTAACCTTTGGATGACAAGGGGTGTGAAGTAACACCTTATTCCGTGATACCTTTCAACACCACATACTCATGATCAGAATAAGCAAAAATGAATTACATATTTAATTTTTCAAAGTTCATTTTTCTTAATCATTTTATTCTGTAATTTTCTTATTAATTCATCTCCTCAGACTTTTCTCTTCACCCATGTAGCGGCTTTGGGTCTTCTATCCCAGATCACACGACCTTAGGTAGATGGGTGATAAGGCACCCCAAGGACTTAATAACCGAATGAAGAGGCCTGTTTTGGTTCAGAAATTTTAATTCATATCAGCGGAGTACCTTGCCTTATCCTTTCATTCCAAACTTTCACATTATTCCCAAGATCCCAAACTAGACCAATTCAATTTTCATAATCAGCTAATCCACCAAATTTCAGTGAAAACAAACATAATTTGAATAAAACTAAATAAACAAATAGCCTTGAGCAGAAAGATTCTTGAGGTGGCCATCAGGCTTGTTTTCAACACTTCCAAAAATTTATTATTATTATTATTATTATTATTATTATTATTATTTTATTATTTTTTTTTTTTTCAGCCACTTAAAAGAGATAGTTCTTTCAAAATAAGAGGACAAACTTAAGAGGAGCAATGTCCTCATTGTTCACAAATTAAGACCAAGAAAAGGACTTTCTAAATATTGCAAACTCATCAAGGATTTCATTCAGGACAACAATGGACTGATGTAAAAATAAGCATTAAGCATGATAGATCATCGTAGGCTGAACACAGACATTAAAATAAAGGAAAACTGAAACTCCCCTGATATCGTAGATTGAGGAAGGTTCCCTTCCTCACACTTAAGCTCGTGCACGGGGTAGTAGCCTTCCTCACACTTGCGTTCATGCAAGTGTCCAGCCTTGGAGAGCATCAAACACCATAAAAGTTTTTCACCTGCACACACTCACAATTACCACAAAAACGCTAAAAGCGTTGCATTAAAAGCACAGGGACACCATTGCCACTTTAAATAGATAAACAAAAATAAACCAGAAAACAAAAACAAAACAAAAAAAACAAAACATAAAGTTAACCACTGGGTTGCCTCCCAACAAGCTGCCCATCTTTATAGTCTTTGGCTAGACCCTCGCTTCATTATCCAGGATTGAAAATAAAGGTTGACAGTGGTGCCAACGGGGATATGAAGTGGCCAGCAATCAGGATTAAACCACCTGGATCAATACAAAGTGTTACCTCAACATATAAAATAGGAAAATAAATGCTCCATAGAACCTGGTCCTTAAGGAGGTATTGATGGTAACGGGTCTCAAGCAGAAGACCAGGTGCTAATTGTTGTTCTTCCTCAAATTGGAGGATGTAAACATCTTCCTCATTCAGTTGAGGCTCGACAAGGTTTTGATATTGGCAAAGGGGTGGTGGTTCTTTCTTCTCAAACTCGAGGATGTAAGCATCCTCATCTTCTGGATAGAGCATGGAGAAGGAGGAAAGAAAACCATCTGCAGTAGGGTGTACTCCATCATGAACCGCTTTGCTCCTTGGTTTTTACAATATTAGAACTAGCTGAGTTTTTAACTCCGCAATTGTGTCTTCCAAATCAACAAAGAACTTCAGTTTGTTCATGTAGAAATCTTCTTCTTCAGGTTGTTCGACAACATTGTTTATGGTTGTATTGTGTTGTGGAACACCTATATTCTGCAGATAATCTGGTTGATCCGCTAACCACAATTGCTCTTGAAATTCGAGACAGTCCTCCATCTCATGAGGTCCCGTACACCATGAGCAATATATATCTTGGCAATAATAGGGATCCTCTCCTTCAGGTTGTTTGACAACATTGTTTATGATTGTATTATGTTGTGGAACACCTATATTCTGCAGGTAGTCTGGTTGGGAAGGCAGTGACCCAGAAGGTCTCTGTTGTAAGAGGAACTGAATTAACTGGCTCATCGTTCCCTGCATCTCTACCATGGCATTCTCTAACTTTTGCTGACCAGCTGCTAACTGGCTCATCGTTCCCTGCATCTCTACCATGGCATTCTCTAATTTTTGATTGATTACAGTTTGCTGTTCCTGAGAAGCCATCAACTTATCCACCATTTCGGCTACCAGTGGGCAGTCCTCATATTCATGTGCGTCCCCACACTGAGAGCAGCATATATCTTGGGAATAATAGGAATCCCAATCGAATTTCTCCCCACTTGCCATTATTAGTCAGAAATAACTAATAACAAAATTATTTATCAATCAAATCCTTTGCCACATTTTTTTTAATTAAATAAAATGAAAATTAATGCAAAATAAATTAAAAAGGACAGAATAAATTGCAGGAATTTAAATGACAGAAATTAAATAACTGGAATTTAAATAACAAGTAAATAGAGAAGCGGAAATTAAATAACAAAAATAAAATTGCTGAAATTTAAATAACTGGAAATTAAATGGCAAAAATTAAATGATAGAATTTAAATAACAGAAAAGTAAATAGCTGGAAATTAAAATGACAAAAAAATAAATAAAAATAAATAACTGGAGTATTAAATAACTACAAATAAAACGAAAAGGAAAATGCTGGAATAATTAAATGACAGAAACAATAGTAGTACAATAAACAACAAGAGAAAATGATAAATAATAATAAGACTGTATTACGAAACAAAAACAAAAATAGCAAACAGAATATTAGAAACAAAAATAAAAACAGAAAAACAAAAATAAAAGAAACAAAATATTATAATATAACAAATGAATTAACCAAGGCTTAGGGACTAGACAAAGTCAAGTCCCCGTTAACGGCGTCATTTTACAAACGATTTATTTGATGTATTAAAAGCTAAGAAATTAATCCTAGAAATCAACAAATCATTAAACCGTCGGGTTGCAAAAAATCCCGGTCGTAGTAGTATAGCAATTTAGAAGCGACCAGGTGTCAATCCACGGGACTTGATAAAGTAAGTCTAGCCTAAGACAATGGTTAATTCAAAAGGGGTTGTTTTTGTTTTGGGATTTAAATAGATAACAAGAATGAAATAATTAAAATAATAGTCAGGAAAATAAATAACAGATAAAATAAAGCGATAGATGAATTGGGTGAAAGGGACTCTGGGTTCAGGTTAAAACCGTTTGATCAATTATGTCTACTAGTTCATTAAAGGCAGATTGGCAAAATTCCTAATATTTTCTTAAGAGCTAAATCATAGTCTCAGAAGAATTCGTTTACCAGAAATTCGGGGTCTAGTCTAGACTCAAGCAGAAACACATGTAAACGGATTAAGTACGAGGAATAATAATTTGCGTCTGCAGGAATAATTAATTAATCCAATCAATAATTCCACAGATATACAGATTAATTTAACCTATCTATTTATCACTTGGTCGGATCAAAATAGATTTAGTAAAGCAATTTAATAAACTCATGACATTTATTAAAAAGCGAAAGAATAACATTCATCGTAACAATCCGCAATTAATTAAAACAGTAAAAATATAATTAAAACAAACTGAAATAAACCATCACCCAGAGTAAATAAAACTACTCACTCATTATTTCAAAGATGAAAACAAATATTAAAACATGTATCAAATGTTATGTAATAACTTAGAATGTAACAAGAACAAATAACATGTAACGAATATAATGAGTTGAGTTTAGTGTAACCCTTATAAATGAACCAGACCGGTTCAATGATTTAGATTCTGCCCAAACCGGTTCAATGTTTCCGGTTCACCATTGTCGTTTCTCGCCCCGTTATTTCTCGCGAATCTGCCCTGTTTCTCTACCTTGCTCACGCCGACGATGTTGATGCTCGACTCGTCGATTCCCTCACGCCGGCGGTGAAAATGAGTCTCGCTTTCCTCTCCTCTCCTTGGATGCATTAGTCGATGGTTAAGGTGTGTTGAAGATGAAGAAATATCGTGATGGGCGGTGGTCGATGGCTTCCTCCGAGAGTCACACGCGAAAAGATATAGATGGCGGTGAGTGGATGAAGTGATGACGATGGATTATTGTATCGGTGATGGCGGAACGATCAAGACGATGCTCTGATGGAGAAGTTGAGGTGATGGCGAGAGAGGATGTGATGCCGGTGATGAATGAAGGTGCGGGCGTGAATGAAGATATGCCGACGGTGGTGATGGAGAAGAGATAAATGAGTATTGTCGTGGAATGATGGTGATGGAGAGTGAAGGAGTGATGGTGAAGGTGTGCGTATGATGCGATGGTGAGGATAATGACGATGCGAATGGTGAGTGTGGAGTGGTACAGTGATGCTGGTGCAGGTGAGTGAGATGGAGATGGATGTGGTGAAGATGAGGATGGTGATGGGTGCGACGGTGTGTACTGGCGTGAATGGTCGATGAAGATGGAGATGTGTCGATGGCGTGAATGGAGAGGATAATGAATGTGGTGAAGACGGTGACGATGGTGAGATCGTGGTCCGTGGTGTGTGATGGTGTCGAGGAGAGAATGGAGATGCAGGTGATTGATGATAGTGTGTGGTCTGGTGTGAGGCAAGGACCGGTGAGATGGTGTGGTCGATGGTGATGATGTGATATATTGGAGACGATGCCTGGATGGTTTCCCGATGAAGATGAATGGTGTGTGATCTGTGGCGTGTCGATGGATCTCGTGAAGATGGCGTGCAATCCCCCTCTGTTCGACGAAGATGAGTGGTGGTGAGGGTGTGAGTGTGACCGATGAAGATGGTGGTGAGATGCGGTGCGGGTGTGCGAGGTGCAGTGCGATGGTGGTCCTGTGTAGATGCGGGTGTGGTTCTGATGAAGCGTGAGTCGAGATCGTCGATGAGGATGTGTCGTGAATGGCGTGATGTTGAAGATCCGATGTCAAAGATGAAAGGATGAATCACGATAGTGAAGTGAGGATGACCGGTTGCGGTGGGATGACGGTGATGATGAATGACGAGGGAGTGTCCAGTCCCGACGTGAAGAAGACCCGTTCTGGTGTAGCCTGTATATATGGTAGCCGTGAGTGATGTTGAAGATTGGTGTAATTAGTGCGATCGATCTCCCCTGTATCTGCATGGGTTGTAATGTTTTCTTATTCTAAAATTGTTTTGTTAATCTGCTTTTTATTTCTGTCCCTGCCGGTCCATATTAAACACCTTCTCAGCCCATCTATGCATGCGATAGATTTGGTAACCACTTCCAGTGGGCTGCTGCAATCTCGACCAATATGCATATACATATAGCATCAATCCACAATATTGGGCCAACAATATAAAGAAAACGGTGGACTCTTCAATTTCTGGTTTGGTTTTGTATATATGTATATATAGATATGTCACCATTTGTTGTGTTGTAATCTTTAATGTAAATCCAATAGTTTTCCTGCATTTTACATATAAAATATATCAGTTCAAATCAAAATATAAATAGTAGAAAAACTATAAGATAAGTGTGAAATATAAGCCAATTCATTATGAATATTAAATAAAATAAGCCGTTAAAAGTATATGTATTTTACACTTATCAAACTTCCTCACACTTAGCTTTTGCTTGTCCTTAAGCAAATACATAATATGACTACTCTTAAGGGCCGGAGTATTGAAACTCAGGATCAAACAACTGCTGATGGAAAGCAAGCAAAATGACAATCAAAAGAAAAGTCCTGCTACTAGCTGTAGGTTTTCGCAAACAGTGAAAAAGAATGAAGTTAAAAAGCATGGAGAAGTTAGATTATAGAAACTGAAACAGAATAGTTTGGGATCCTCCACCATTTCTTTCCTCTAACCTTTGGATGACAAGGGGTGTGAAGTAACACCTTATTCCGTGATACCTTTCAACACCACATACTCATGATCAGAATAAGCAAAAATGAATTACATATTTAATTTTTCAAAGTTCATTTTTCTTAATCATTTTATTCTGCCATTTGCATATTTAATTCATCTCCTCAGACTTTTCTCTTCACCCATGTAGCGGCTTTGGGTCTTCTATCCCAGATCACACGACCTTAGGTAGATGGGTGATAAGGCACCCCAAGGACTTAATAACCGAATGAAGAGGCCTGTTTTGGTTCAGAAATTTTAATTCATATCAGCGGAGTACCTTCCTTATCCTTTCATTCCAAACTTTCACATTATTCCCAAGATCCCAAACTAGACCAATTCAATTTTCATAATCAGCTAATCCACCAAATTTCAGTGAAAACAAACATAATTTGAATAAAACTAAATAAACAAATAGCCTAGAGCAGAAAGATTCTTGAGGTGGCCATCAGGCTTGTTTTCAACACTTCCAAAAATTTATTATTATTATTATTATTATTATTATTATTATTTTATTTTTTTCGGCCACTTAAAAGAGATAGTTCTTTCAAAATAAGAGGACAAACAAAAACAAATGTGGCATTAAGTGCAATTGTCAATAATTAGAAAGTACCCTACTTCCTCACACATAAGAGGAGCAATGTCCTCATTGTTCACAAATTAAGACCAAGAAAAGGACTTTCTAAATATTGCAAACTCATCAAGGATTTCATTTAGGACAACAATGGACTGATGTAAAAATAAGCATTAAGCATGATAGATCATCGTAGGCTGAACACAGACATTAAAATAAAGGAAAACTGAAACTCCCCTGATATCGTAGATTGAGGAAGGTACCCTTCCTCACACTTAAGCTCGTGCATGGGGTAGTAGCCTTCCTCACACTTGCGTTCATGCAAGTGTCCAGCCTTGGAGAGCATCAAACACCATAAAAAGTTTTTCACCTGCACACACTCACAATTACCACAAAAACGCTAAAAGTGTTGCATTAAAAGCACAGGGACACCATTGCCACTTCTAAATAGATAAACAAAAATAAACCAGAAAACAAAAACAAAACAAAAAAACAAAACATAAAGTTAACCACTGGGTTGCCTCCCAGCAAGCTGCCCATCTTTATAGTCTTTGGCTAGACCCTCGCTTCATTATCCAGGATCGAAAATAAAGGTTGACAGTGGTGCACGGGACTTGATAAAGTAAGTCTAGCCTAAGACAATGGTTAATTCAAAAGGGGTTGTTTTTGTTTTGGGATTTAAATAGATAACAAGAATGAAATAATTAAAATAATAGTCAGGAAAATAAATAACAGATAAAATAAAGCGATAGATGAATTGGGTGAAAGGGACTCTGGGTTCAGGTTAAAACCGTTTGATCAATTATGTCTACTGGTTAATTAAAGGTGGATTGGCAAAATTCCTAATATTTTCTTAAGAGCTAAATCATAGTCTCAGAAGAATTCGTTTACCAGAAATGCGGGGTCTAGTCTAGACTCAAGCAGAAACACATGTAAACGGATTAAGTACGAGGAATAATAATTTGCGTCTGCAGGAATAATTAATTAATCCAATCAATAATTCCAGATATACAGATTAATTTAACCTATCTATTTATCACTTGGTCGGATCAAAATAGATTTAGTAAAGCAATTTAATAAACTCATGACATTTATTAAAAAGCGAAAGAATAACATTAATCGTAACAATCCGCAATTAATTAAAACAGTAAAAATATAATTAAAACAAACTGAAATAAACCATCACCCAGAGTAAATATAAACTACTCACTCATTATTTCAAAGATGAAAACAAATATTAAAACATGTATCAAATGTTATGTAATAACTTAGAATGTAACAAGAACAAATAACATGTAACGAATATAATGAGTTGAGTTTAGTGTAACCCTTATAAATGAACCAGACCGGTTCAATGATTTAGATTCTGCCCAAACCGGTTCAATGTTTCCGGTTCACCATTGTCGTTTCTCGCCCCGTTATTTCTCGCGAATCTGCCCTGTTTCTCTACCTTGCTCACGCCGACGATGTTGATGCTCGACTCGTCGATTCCCTCACGCCGGCGGTGAAAATGAGTCTCGCTTTCCTCTCCTCTCCTTGGATGCAGTAGTCGATGGTTAAGGTGTGTTGAAGATGAAGAAATATCGTGATGGGCGGTGGTCGATGGCTTCCTCCGAGAGTCACACGCGAAAAGATATAGATGGCAGTGAGTGGATGAAGTGATGACGATGGATTATTGTATCGGTGATGGCGGAACGATGAAGACGATGCTCTGATGGAGAAGTTGAGGTGATGGCGAGTGAGGATGTGATGCCGGTGATGAATGAAGGTGCGGGCGTGAATGAAGATGTGCCGACGGTGGTGATGGAGAAGAGATGAATGAGTATTGTCGTGGAATGATGGTGATGGAGAGTGAAGGAGTGATGGTGAAGGTGTGTGTATGATGCGATGGTGAGGATAATGACGATGTGAATGGTGAGTGTGGAGTGGTACAGTGATGCTAGTGCAGGTGAGTGAGATGGAGATGGATGTGGTGAAGATGAGGATGGTGATGGGTGCGACGGTGTGTACTGGCGTGAATGATCGATGAAGATGGAGATGTGTCGATGGCGTGAATGGAGAGGATAATGAATGTGGTGAAGACGGTGACGATGGTGAGATCGTGGTCCGTGGTGTGTGATGGTGTCGAGGAGAGAATGGAGATGCAGGTGATCGATGATGGTGTGTGGTCTGGTGTGAGGCGAGGACCGGTGAGATGGTGTGGTCGATGGTGATGATGTGATATATTGGAAACGATGCCTGGATGGTTTCCCGATGAAGATGAATGGTGTGTGATCTGTGGCGTGTCGATGGATCTCGTGAAGATGGTGTGCAATCCCCCTCTGTTCGACGAAGATGAGTGGTGGTGAGGGTGTGAGTGTGACCGATGAAGATGGTGGTGAGATGCGGTGCGGGTGTGCGAGGTGCAGTGCGATGGTGGTCCTGTATAGATGCGGGTGTGGTTCTGATGAAGCATGAGTCGAGATCGTCGATGAGGATGTGTCGTGAATGGCGTGATGTTGAAGATCCGATGTCGAAGATGAAAGGATGAATCACGATAGTGAAGCGAGGATGACCGGTGGCGGTGGGATGACGGTGATGATGAATGACGAGGGAGTGTCCAGTCCCGACGTGAAGAAGACCCGTTCTGGTGTTGCTTGTATATATGGTAGCCGTGAGTGATGTTGAAGATTGGTGTAATTAGTGCGATCGATCTCCCCTGTATCTGCATGGGTTGTAATGTTTTCTTATTCTAAAATTGTTTTGTTAATCTGCTTTTTATTTCTGTCCCTGTCGGTCCATATTAAACACCTTCTCAGCCCATCTCTATGCATGCGATAGATTTGGTAACCACTTCCAGTGGGCTGCTGCAATCTCGACCAATATGCATATACATATAGCATCAATCCACAATATTGGGCCAACAATATATAAAGAAAAACGGTGGACTCTTCAATTTCTGGTTTGGTTTTGTATATATGTATATATACATATGTCACCATTTGTTGTGTTGTAATCTTTAATGTAAATCCAATAGTTTTCCTGCATTTTACATATAAAATATATCAGTTCAAATCAAAATATAAATAGTAGAAAAACTATAAGATAAGTGTGAAATAAAAGCCAATTCATTATGAATATTAAATAAAATAAGCCGTTAAAAGTATATGTATTTTACACTTATCAGAAACTATGTAGTTGTGTCAACTTGGAGTGGTGATGATGGAGGTTGTATACTAGAAGTGTATTGGTGGTGTAACCTTGAAAAGAATAAGTGAAAAGATGTAAAGTGTGATAAGAATGTCTAGTAATTCATTAGTGAGTAAAATGTGGAAAATGAGGAGTTTAGTGTGTTAAGGAAGAAGAATAAGTTATAAGGGATTAGTATGACCAAAATGGGTGAGAGTAATGGAGAATAACTGATTGTGAGTGAAACAGTTGAGTTAGTAAGGTTGTGAGCAATTTTATACCTTAGAAAAACAAGGAAATTAAGTGACAAGTTTTCAATGGTTTGAGAAGGTTTAGAGCATAATTATGGTGATAGAACATGCTTAAATGTTTGGGGAAAGATTAGGAAAGAATTGGGACAAAATTAAGGTTGGAATTGAAATTGGAAATGTTATAGTGTTGCAGAGCATAGCAGGGTCCGGGACTTAGGTCTAGGAAGAAGTCCCGTACCAAGCCTTAAAATCTGCCGAAAATTGCCTGCAACATTGGTCTGGGACTTAAGTCTTGCATCAAGTCCCGGACCAACATCAAAACAAGGCCGAAAGTGAAGTTTACAGATGGTTCAGGACCTACCTTAAGTACAAAGTCCCAGACCTACTCAAAAAACATCCCGAAAGTCAAGAAAACAATTGGTCTGGGACTATAGGTCCGGACATAGTCCCGGACCACACTAAAAGCCACATTAAAGGTTAGTAAATGACATCTAATGATGGGGATTGTTAGGTATTGTTGTTATATGATTGTTTAAGACTTGTTTGGTGACTTATAATGGTCATTAGGTGTGTGAATAAGTGTAAGTGATAATGAGAAGTAAGTAACTTATTAGGAAGTGTTTGAATTACAAGGAATTAGTAGTTGCTAATCGGGAATCATTAGAGATGATATGAACTAGGTTAATTAAAGATAATTAACCACCCGATTCCATGAATATTATAGGACTTGAATAGTCGGACTCCAGAGGGAAGTCGACAATCAGCAACAATGGTGAAAGGTATGGTTTTTCTTGCAACCTGTGTTCTACCGGGTTACACCGGCTTATACGCCAACTTGTTTTTCCGGATGTTTACCACCCTATAAGATAAAGCATGTAATGAGTTTACAGTAATTCATTTATGTAGCACGTTTTGTTCCGATACCGTTTAACCTCGAGTATGTGCCAACCCGTAGCTAACTAACTTTAGGATCACATAAGAGATCGGTATTCGGATTTAACATTCCGACCTACGGGAACGTTCTAAATACGGGTATTTGTGTGTTAATTGTGGATTGTGTATGTGAATGTGTTTACCTCCCCCGTGTGTCTAACTGGACCTGAACGACTATAGTGTGACTTGACGTGATAAGTCCCGCAGAGGGAGCTTCTAACCAATGTATAACTTCGGGGGGGTGAGAAATCTGGGTGTCCGGTCGCGCGCGTATGTACGGGAGTTGATATCTACATCAGATTTAACTCTCTACCTTGTATGGTTGTTTTCCTTCTTGGAATTCAATCTCCCACGAGCCTATAGCTGGCTCTCTTGCCTTGACTCATGTTCAGGGGATTTGTGTACGGTGTGTTTGGATCCTCTAGGTCCGACAAACCTTGTGTAAGTTATTCGTTCGCTAAACAGAATGACAATGTGTTATGTATCGAGCTCGACATGAGGACCAATCGTTCTTTAGGCTCTAGAAAAGTTGGCTAACTCTTACCCTGGTTCGATTCCTCACGTGATTCGTTCCGGAGTTATGTTATATCTGTGTTGTTGTGAGACGAATGTTGAGATGTATGTGTATGTGGTTATCGAAATCAATACCAAGTTTATCATGAGAAGTAGTGGGTGGTAGCCCGAATAAAATGGATAAGTGTTAACCAATAAGAATGAAGCCTTTGAAGTAAAAACTCTCAAGACCTAAGAACCAGGTAATGAGATCTAATAAACGTTAATGTGTTATACTTGACGTTTCAGTTCCATTGTTTGAATACTTGTTGAGTGTGATGTGTGTTTATAGTATTTCTTGCATGATCTAAGTAAAATCAGCTGCATGCTCAGACGACAATTAGTTGTGCGTGGCCCGGTAGCATGCGGGCTGCACAATTACCATGCCAGCAAAGGTACTGAGCCCCTTTGGGGGCATCCATTACATTTCAGGTACAATGGAGTTGGCAGCCGTTCGAGAGTAGGACGGGGTGACTATTTATGCATGGGTAGTTATGTAACCTCTTACGTAATTGTAGTTGTTGTATAGTAAGACTGAAACTGTTATCGGCAAGGAAATTGCAATGAACTCAGTACAGTTGGAAAGTAAGTGTATTTGTCTCGGCTTAGATATGAAGTGGAATTGTAAAGTTTAATGCTTGGGAGTCCTGTCCATCAGACCGGTACAGTGTGTAAGTAATAGCCTTGTTGGCCACGTTGGTGGCTAACGGTGTGTAACACCAATCATTTCAGTCAGGATTTATGTTATAATCTCCGCTGCTATTATAGTTAAGTGTGGAGTTTATGGATGGGGTGTTACTAAAAGTGGTATCAGAGTGAAGTATCGCTCTGATGACTGGAATTACCGAGCTTAAGAAGTACCGAGTTAGGATTAGAGACATGGTTTAAGGGTTGAGTGATAGCGTGAGAGATACGCTAGTTAGGAATTACCAGCGTGTACTGGATACCTACAATATCCTTCCCGCCCTCCACATCCCCCGTTTTATAACTCGGGAAAGAACGCCAGAGAGATGAAAAGTCCTCTCATACTCGGGAAAACCCGATCTGGCTATTATGAATTATTTCTGTAAGAACCAAAACCTGTCTTACGGTAGATTCCAAGAACTGGAAATCCCTTAAATGGTTCCCGGTTGAACAACTTTACCCCCACCTTAATAGCGGAAGACTAAGAACCCTACCTATACGAAAACACAATTTCCGGCAACCTGGGTCAACATGCCTAGCAGCCGAAAGAACCCGGCCAGCACGAAGGAAAGCACTAACTGTGGAAGAAGCAGAAAATGGAGAAGTAACAAAACCCGAGACACATGTCTACGGGACCGCAGTTGTTAGATAATACCACCAACGGTATACTAACTCACTAGGGAACTAGTCAGAAGTGGGTAACTCCAAACCGACACATCCAAGGGATTACAACCCCTGATTGACAAAGCCTAGACGAGTATGAACATATTTACATAACATACACCAATAGGACTACTACGTAGTACCTAAACAAGTGTCAAGTCTTGGTAACCACGGCAAATGCGTGGGAACGAGCAATAAGGAATGGGACGGAACTAAGTGGATAAGGGTCTCCAAGAGTAGAGAAACACCCTGATTAATGACTATAAAGTCAAGACCAATGAGAAGTTGTGTGGAAGATTGATTATCAAACTAGAGCATCAAAGTAAGAGCCAACAAGGCTACCGAATACGGTAATGATGAAAGCAATGCCGCAACCGGTATGTGTTGAACCGATAGCCAACCGGCATGGCGCACTTGCCATGGCATGTGCTGCTATAACGGGACTACTCGGAGAAACTTCTAACGATTAGGAAGTGCTTGGTAAAGTACCATGATGGTGAGTGAAGTAATTATGGGATCACGAATCCTAAGATCTGAAGAGTGAAATCTTGGAAGGGCTTAACAACCTAACCCTTGTATTTAAGGATATACCAGTCAGCGAGAAGCTAGACTTGGTCAAGGTGAGAAGACATTTTTGAATACCATGAAGAATTTTCTTTTAAACCTAACTTTTTCTTCTAAACTCATATTTATTTGAAACCCTCTTTCACACCCAAATTTTCTCCCAAACTCATATTCATTTCAAATATTCTTTTAAGCTCAAATTTCTCTCAAACTTCAGATTTTCTTTGAAACCAAAACCAGAAGACCTACACCAGCCTCAGCGCCACACAGTAGGTAAGTTATACCCAGTTCACCTTCAAACAACCTTAGACAAAAAATCCTACAAACCGAGGGTATCAACCCGAGGGAATGGATTGAGTTCGTACTAAATACAGACAGTGGATAAACTTCCCTTGATTTTCGGGAAGCACTAAATGTGCATTATCATAGGACGATATAAGAGGAGTTGACAACAGAATACTTCACGTAGGCGTGTGACGGACACTACGAGTGTACAAAAATTAAATGTGGGACGACCGCACTCCGAAGGAGCTTGCGGGCCTGACAGACTCATTTATAAGTTAGTCAGGTAAGTAGTAATGTATCAGTAAGGTACCCCACATATGTATACGGGTAGTGTAACGAACACGGGAAGTAGTCGACTCCGTACTACGGTCAGCAGTAAAAATTCAGACCATCGAACGATCGAAGTGAAAGAACTCAGTTAAGTCGATAAGACTAAAGGACTTAGTGAACTCGTTTCAGGAAAATGATTAAGAGTTAGGAATTGTGAAGTGCGCTGACTAATAAGTACAAACAATTGACATGTCTCAAGAAACTCAAGGAAACATGTGATAGCTGAAAATAATACCCAGCTTAAAAATGGAAAGGCAAATGCCTAACATGGACACATCAATGTTCAACGAACGGGGTGGAATTCCAGAACAATCACCAAGGCTACTGGGGAAATATTGTTCTTCACTAAAAAAGATATTAAACCCAGCCAAGAACGAAGAGATAGAAGCGTCAATGGCCTAACCGAAAAAGGGGACATTATAATTCTGAACAAGGAAGTTGAAATACGGTACCGCAAGGCGGTGTAGTTAACTATGCACACTGCTAGATAAAGCCAGATGAAATGGCGTAACTTAACAGCACACAGGAATAACCCTGAAAAAGGTGTCTGAGTCAACAGCAGTTGAACGAAATATCATGACAAGAACACAAGAGTTGAAACAAATACCCAGTTTATACACCTAAGGGAAATCCACTTAACAGGAGATACCCTAAATTGCCAAAAGAGCAACCTGATATTACCTAACAGGCCTCCCATGAAAGGAAGCGTGATACAATAACCTTGTCATGGAGCCCAATACAACGCCCAAACCATTTGACGGTATACGGAGAAGTAGTAATTTGTGTGAACAGCCTACAACGAGCAGTGCTCGAGGCAACGTGGCTTATAAGCCGTGAACCAAATACAAGGTGTAAATTCAAACAGTTACAAAACCTAAATAAAGCCATGAGAGGAATTGTCGGAAATGGCACCAGTAAGAGAAGAGATTATGTTATACAAGTGTATACAGCGGAGAACGAACCACACCTTGTAAGGGTGGGGAAACCTCTCATTATTGTGAGGCTCTAGAGAGGTGCAAATGCAGACCCTCCGTAAAAAGCTTTCACCTATTGAAAGACAATAATTGTATGTAGATCCAAATACCTAGAAATTTTCTAAGGGTATCCCATTTAACTTGTAATGATAAAAGAGGACACCTCAGTTTGTTCATCTGATAAATCAAAGTTTGAGTATGTGGAGATTTCCAAGACTAGCATAAGAGAGAAGCTTTTATAGCAATGATCAAAACCGAAACGGTAGTCAGGTTTAGAAGCGACACAATATGTGTACAATGTGAACTGTAGAGTGAACAACGCTCAAGGAGCATAAAGACATAAAGGATAGCATATTTAGTAATCAGCTAAGTAAGACGCTAGTCGTAGTATGAATGACGTAAATACATGAGCGGAAGCTAACATAATAGTGGATGCCATGTAAATCAATACTGTATAAGGAATAAGAACATGGTGTGGAGGGTGATTTTTCGGTATGAGGGGGGGGGTCTACCTAAATATGGTCTGACTAAAAAGCCTAGATCCTAGAAACTGCCATTCTGTGGAGGGTGAAAACCCGTTATTCTTGGCATCCCTCAAATACCTACTAAATCGTCCGTCTTTCCCAGAAAGCATGAAGGGGAGTGCAAGTGTGCACTACACCCGCTCTCGATGGACTCCACGCGGACTTATGCCCTAAAGGCGGAAGTTGACTAGAGTCGCCACCTAGTTTGACCTCAGGAACTAGGAAGGGAGGAGAAGGGTCCTAGGAACCATTAATTGACTCTATGATTTGTTGCCTATGGATAGGACTTATCTGATCAAGCCAGAGATTCTGTGTGGGTTCGTACTGGGTTACACCCCTTAGAAGTTGCAACGACCAGACGACTTCGGATTGGTGCCCGAGGAAACCTCGGTCTCCAATTGTCGGGATTGCCTTCTTTCAAAACCTTTTTGGAGAGATTCATTTAAAAGCCAAGGATAGGATTAGGACGAGGAGAGAGAAAGAGAGTGGATGAGGTGAGCTTTTCTGTCAAGCTAGCACCCAGAAAAGGGATAGGTGAATTCGGATGAGTGTAGAATGAGAATTGGGAAAAGTCTGAGATTGAGTGAATAGACAAGACTTAGTGTCTGATGGTTTGAAGTTCGTGGGAGCCGAAGAAGGTTTGAGCGTTTTGAGAGATGTGAGAGCCACCGTAGAGGGGAAAGGGGTTTTTTTGTTTGGAATGGGGTCGCACCCTAGGTGGGCTGCCTACGTACTCAACTCCCTGTTGAGATCAGACCTTACGTAGTTCACGACGTTTTGGGGTTTTTTTTTGGAGATTTTGTGGTTTGGAGGGTTTTTGAGGTGTTTAAGAGGTTAATCTGTGAGACGCTCGGGTCTGTAAGACGTTTGAAATCTTGAGATGTCGAAGTCTGTGAGACGCTTGGGTCTGTGAGACGCTCGGGTCTGTGAGACACTCAGGTCTATGAGACTTTCGAATCATTGGAATGACAAAGTCTATGAGACGCTCGGGTCTATGAGATATTTACAGTGTAGGAGAAATTGGAACGGAATTGAAATCGAAGTTGAACCGGGGTTGAATGAATATTGATTCGAATTGGAATTGAAATGAATTTGGATTTGAATGAGTTTGGAATCGAATTGAATTCGGATTTGAAATTGAATTGGATTTGAATTTGAAATTGAATGAATTGGGTTCGAATTGAATTTGGTTTGAATTGAGTTTGGGTTGGGGTTTGGAAAACGGGTCGGGTCAAAGTTTGACCGAGTCAAAATGGGATCGAGTCAAAGTTAGGTCAAGGTCAAACTTGGGCTGGTTAAAGTTGGGTCAAGGTCAAGCTTGGGCTGGTCAAAGTGGGTCAAGGTCAAAGCGGGTCAAGGTCAAAGTGAGTCTAGGTCAAAGCGGGTCATGGTCAAAATGGGTCATGGTCAAAGTTCGAGTTTGGTCAATGTTCAGGTTGGTCAAAGTTGGACCGGGTCAAAGTTCTGGTCAACGTTCGGGTTTGGTCACAATTCAGATTGGTCAAAGTTGGACCGGGTCAAAGTTGGACCAAATTGGGCCTTGGTCAAGGTTTGGGCCGGATTGGGCCTTGGTCAAGGTTAGGGTCTGAATTGGGTTTGGGTCTGAATTGGGTTTAGGCCTGAATTAGGTTTGGGTCTGAATTGGGTTTAGGCCTGAATTGGGTTTAGGTCTGAATTGGGTTTAGGCCTGAATTGGGTTTAGGCCCAAAATGGACTTAGGCCCAAAATGGGGTTGTAGGAAAAGTGAGCTGATTGTGTTTTTGAAGTGGACTGATTTTATTTTCAGGGTTGAGCCACACATGGATTGGGCACGATGGGCTTATTGGGCTGAATGGGTCAAGCTAGAAGTAGGTCAAGTAAGGAGTGGGCCAGGTTGAGTGATTTGGGCCTGATTTGTTATTTGGGCTTGTTGGAGAGAAATTTTGAATGAGAATGTTAGTCTATATACATATATACATATTTTAGGTGTGTGTTTTAGGGTTTAGGGGTGTCACCACCACGAGATTGGTCAATGACCCATCAGTCCAGGGGGACCCCTCTATCCTAATGGCTTGGACCTAAGGACATAGTAACTATGGTTTATGACATTAATAAGCAATAAGCAAGGGGCATAAATCACAAAATAACAAAGCAAATATCTCCCATAGCGTACAAACATTGGAGAAGCAAAGTGAAGTGTAAACATTATGTACAAAAATTTGGTGATTGAACACTAGCGAAAATGCTACAAGATTTCAAATTAATCTCCAAGCTCAAATGAATATGTATAAGGTGTAAAGTAAACGCTAGAACAACATAATCCAAAACTAGCTAGAGATAACATGCTAAAAGTGTTCACGTGCAAAGAATGAATTACAAAAATGAATAAGTCCTAAGACTACAACCGAAAGTAAGAACAATAAACAAATTACGGATTAATACAAACATAGATAACAATCTTAAATAGAGAGCTGCTATGGGGGGTCGCATCGACGCCGCCTCACTTGAGCTGATAGGATCAGCAAGAAGTGCACCAACCGTTACATGTGTTTAAAGCGGAGACCCCGGTAGTCCAAGCCACGATCTCGTTCCTTAGTCTTAGAGTAGTTTCCCGTTCCACGAGCGTTATGTACATGTCAAAAACACAACCAAGAGAGACAAAATGCATTAGTCAAAGATCGGAAGAGGGTTGGGATGTGTGCAATGGGATCATACGGCCCCTCTCAATGGGAGGAAAGGGGGCAATCTAATCATCTCCCACACCCCAACCTAGAACATAGAAGAGAGTTTCAAGCTGCCAACAAATGCTAAGATTGTAATAAATCAAGCATTGGGGTTGCTACTCAAATTAATTCGTCATCTTAGATTATGACTCAAACAAAGTGTAGTATCAAAGAGGTGGAGTTGTGAGTCATATGGGATCATACCTAGAAGGGGTTTATATCATTTCCCTCTAAGATGAATAATTAAGAAGGACCAACCAGCCAACAAGTGATTTATCTTAACGATCATACTATTCGGGCAACTATCACTCGATTCATGTTCTTATCTAAGCGCAGGAGACAAGTCATGCTAGTTTCAAATTAATTTCCAAACCTCATATCATTGCGCAAAGAGAATTAGTAAAACTGAAATGCGTTAACCAAAACTGAGTTGAAACTTCCAAACCCACAGAGGCATGCCCAAAGCGCAGGATATTTGCACAATCCAAGTAGAGCCGCAAGTCCAGCAAGAACAGACCACCGTACGTCCAGCAAGTATAACCCAAGTCAATCAAACCCAGCCGTGTCCAATATGTGCCTCAGTCATAACATGAAACCAGAGAGAAATTAGTGAACCGCACCAAACCAACAACACAAACGACGTGTCATAGTGAGTTCTAAAACATGTCCATTCCCAAACCTGAATACTGAAGGTGCCAAGTAACGATGGTAAAAGTGAGACACTTTCCAAACACAAATGAATGCGCAATGGGGCCACTGATGACAGCATAAACATCCATGTGCAAAGGGGCAAATAGTCATCAGTAGGCAAGCGAAGCAATAGAATTTTCAAACCCAAATATGAGCTATCGTGAGGCCCAAAGCCCAGCAATATGGTATGAAGCAGAGCTCATGTCTAGCAAGCGCACACCATGTCCAATTGATTAAAGTTCCTCAGTCAAGTATAAAAGCAACGACGATAATCAGATAAAATGACAAGTTCACTGAATCGGTATGAATACCCAAATTATAATGAAGTGCGTAGAGGGATAACGAGCAAAATGGCTGGAGTTATTCGGACAGCAAAATGGAAACCTGAATGTTTGGGAATTCGAATCTCAAACCCATAACGTTTCAGAGAAGTCGTAACACCACAGGTACATCAATCATGGTGAGAGTGGTAACAACAGAAAGGGTTTTCGCCCAATCCAAGTTGGATCCAGCGATAAATTAATCAAGGACTTTCCTATCCACGGAAGTCAGAACCAGAGGAAAAGATTTCACCAGCCAGATAGCCAATTAGTAATATCCTTCATCAACCAAATCAAATGAGCAATAAGCCGATACTCAATTCATGAAACACCATACTGAAAACCTTAAGCCCAAGTTCAGACAAGCAAAGCGCCGGGAGAGGCACAATTTTAGCAAAACAGATACGAGAATACGCCCATACAGCATTACCTGAAATACAAGCACTCAGAATCGAAAAGAAAGCCGACACAGAGAGAGTCAAACGTCGGCTCTCGACTAATGAACTCAGAATCAAATTTCATCGTTAAACAACAGCGGGGCGTAGATCATACCAGAGATTTCGAGATCCCAAACACCGGGATGTTTCTGGGTAATAGAGCCCTCAAAATGATTCGCAGAGAAGTGTTAAACACACGTGAATCAGTAACCCGAAGAATGAATCATACCAATAACAATCATAAGACAATGAAAGAGGAAGATGAGGGCACGAATCGACCTCGAACATCGACAGAATGTGGGTCGAAACCCAGAGCTAACCGACAGAATGAGGTCACCATGAGGCGGCGATGATGAAACCCAGAGCTTGGGAGGATTCGTCTGTCTCAACTCACGGGATATCAATGCCCATGACCGCGAATCGAACTCATTGCCCCGATTTGGGTTTCGCTGCAGAGATTGAAGATCGTTGGTGATTTCGTGGAGGATACAATGAGGACAAAATGTGGGTAGTTTTCGACAGAGTTGAGTGGAAAAATCTGGGCATAATGTCGAGCTGCGGTCCCTGGGTTTTTGAGTTTGTACTCTCGGAATTTCAATATGATGGAACAGGACTTCTGTTGGCAATCACGAAAGAGAAGGGTAAAATCGAATGAAGTCCCCAAGGGGAAGTGGCTTTGAGTTTTAAAATTTCTAGTGGAGGTGAACGGTATTTCAATGGGGCGTGGGTCAATGGCGATTTTTGAGCAAGATGGTCTCTGTTTTTTTTTTTGAAGATCGATGGATGATGAGCTTATCGGGGAAGAAGAAAAACCTCGAGGCTGCCCGTCGGGAGTGAAGAAAACGATGGGGGAAAAAATCAGATGCGGCTCCTCTACCCCCTTCCTTTTTTTTAGGTTTTGTCTTGTTCTTTTATAGGAAGGGGTTAGGGTTTTAATGTGGGCTTTGGTTTTGGGCTGTGAGCTTAGATAGGATGAGTTTAGGTTTGGGTTGTGGGGTTTGACTGAAGATTGGGTTAAGACCAAATTTGATCCACCGAAAAAATGAAAAAGGAAAAGAATAACTACAATGGAACTTCATACAAAACTTAGGGAAAGAAAACGAAAAGCTATAACTCGACATGAGTAAAATCATCAAAAACGCTAATGCTTAAAAAAATGTATATGTAGAATAAAAAACTAAAAGGTTTAGTCAATAAAATGAAATGTTTTCTTTTCAGAATAACAACATGAAAAATGACAAAATAATATAAGTAAAATGAAGTAAACGAAATGCCCACGACTAAGGAAATTAAATTGAAAATAACTAAATAAAAGGGTAAGTCTAAGACATATTATTGTTTGAAAATTCATCTTCGAAAAATTGGGTTTTTCTAAAATGCTTGGAAATTGGTTTAAAATTTTGTCGTAAAACGATTGTTTCATTTTGACACGCACAGCAGTACGTTTTTTGAAAAGAAAGGCGATGACCCCTCTTATTTTATTTTCTATTTCAGACTTTGCTTTATGGGGTGAGAATTTTTGGTGTCAACAGATGGCTCCCCTTGATTCAATTCTGCAATAAAAGGCTTACAGAATTGGATCAAGGTTGACGGGGCGCCAAAAATTCTCACTACGGTTTAGTGGCGCATTGGGATGCGATCGTGAGTGTATGAATGTGATTGAAAGTACGAGGACTTATGACGAGCCTCAGTTAGACCTCTTGACATCTAACCCTAGGACTCATGACAAGCCTATAATGCAATTGAAAGTACGAGGACTTATGACGAGCCTCAACTAGACCTCTTGATATCTAGCCATAGGACTTATGACGAGCCTATGATACTAACAATGTTTTGGTTTAGAGTGCACGAGGACTTAGGAGTGCCTCAACTGGACCTCTTGATATCCAGCCCTAGGGCTTATGACGAGCCTAGAATGCAAGTTCGGTACCATACTAGTAGCGCAATAGCTGTCTAGCAGGTGTAAAACGAAAGGCGACCGTACTAGTAGCGCAATAGCTGTCTAGCAGGTGTAAAATGAAAAGAAATCGACCGCGCTAGTAGCGCAATAGCTGTCTAGCGGGTGTAAAACGAAAAGTCGACCGCACTAGTAGCGCAATAGCTGCCTAGCGGGTGTAAAACGAAAGGCGACCGTACTAGTAGCGCAATAGCTGTCTAGCAGGTATAAAATGAGAAGTCGACCGCACGAGTAGCGCAATAGCTGCCTAGCGGGTGTAAAACGAAAGGCGACCGTACTAGTAGCGCAATAGCTGTCTAGCAGGTGTAAAACGAAAGGCGACCGTACTAGTAGCGCAATAGCTGTCTAGCAGGTGTAAAATGAAAAGAAATCGACCGCGCTAGTAGCGCAATAGCTGTCTAGCGGTGTAAAACGAAAAGTCGACCGCACTAGTAGCGCAATAGCTGCCTAGCGGGTGTAAAACAAAAGGCGACCGTACTAGTAGCGCAATAGCTGTCTAGCAGGTGTAAAATGAGAAGTCGACCGCACTAGTAGCGCAATAGCTGCCTAGCGGTGTAAAACGAAAGGCGACCGTACTAGTAGCGCAATAGCTGTCTAGCAGGTGTAAAATGAAAAGTCGACCGCGCTAGTAGCGCAATAGCTGTCTAGCGGTGTAAAACGAAAAGTCGACCGCACTAGTAGCGCAATAGCTGCTAGCGGTGTAAAACGAAAGGCGACCATAGTAGCGCAATAGCTGTCTAGCAGGTATAAAATGAAAGTCGACCGCACTAGTAGCGCAAGCTGCTAGCGGGTGTAAAACGAAAGGTGACCGTACTAGTAGCGCAATAGCTGTCTAGTAGGTGTAAAACGAAAGGCGACCGTACTAGTAGCGCAATAGCTGTCTAGCAGGTGTAAAATGAAAAATCGACCGCGCTAGTAGCGCAATAGCTGTCTAGCGGGTAAAACGAAAAGTCGACCGCACTAGTAGCGCAATAGCTGCCTAGCGGGTGTAAAACAAAAGGCGACCGTACTAGTAGCGCAATAGCTGTCTAGCAGGTGTAAAATGAAAGGCGACCGTACTAGTAGCGCAATAGCTGTCTAGCAGGTGTAAAACGAAAGGCGACCGTACTAGTAGCGCAATAGTTGTCTAGCAGGTGTAAAATGAAAAATTCGACCGCACTAGTAACGCAATAGCTGTCTAGCGGGTGTGAAGATGCATTAGATAGTGAACAAATTTTGTGGGTATATGCAGATGATATGTGATGTGAGGTGATTAACCGATGTCTTAATTGAATCAAACTCCCTATTTGTGGATGTAGATTTTCGTGTGAGCTGATGGTTCCACAGTTGCTTCAAAACTTTGAGATGACTTTGGCATGTATTGGTGGCTCTAGCATGCATTGGTTGCTCCTGTTTGCACTGATTTCTCCGGTATGCAATGATGGCTCCGGTGTGTGTTGATGGCTCCGGTATGCAGTGGTCGCTCCAGGTTACGCCGATGGCTCTGGTATGCACTGATGGCTCTGGTGTGGCCAACGGTCCGGGGTGGTTGGTGGGTTTTGATATGGCAGTGAACTTGAGAATGGTCGATGGTCTTGATGCGGTTGTTGAAGTTCGAGGTGACTGATCGGTTGGCTCCATCTGATGGATTTGCTATGGGTGGACTTGTTATCATTCTGAATAACCAAACATGGTTGGATGTCTTGGGTGTAGTTCTGATCATGGCTCCGGGATGGCTCCGTCATGATTCTGGGATGCTCTGTTTGATGATAGCAAGGAGTGAAAGGGGATTGTCGCCTTCGAGGTGGTCGCACCCTTGGCGGGCTGCCTACGTACTCAATTCTGTATTGAGATCAGACCATACGTAGTTCGAAACTTTGTAGGCAAGGCCCTGGTGACGAAATGGCTCCGTTTGAGGTGGCTCTCATATTGTTCTCATACTATTGGGATGGCCACCGTGTAGCTTTAGGGATGGTCTCAAAGTTTTGAGGATGGCTCTCGCATGGCTCCAGATTGGATTTAGAAGCGGTGTCGATAGGGATTGAGTATGGCAGTGGATGGCTCCGAGATGGTCTTCGTGTGGCTCCGGATAGCTCTTGAATGGTTCGATGTAGCTCGGTGATAGCCCGGGATGGCTCTGAAGAGGCAAGATATAGCTCGATGATGGCTCGGGATGGCTCTGGTTGACATCACAAGTTATGCTTCAACAACTGCAACTGAAGTCGACTTTCAGCGAGACTGGGTGGAGTTCTTACCAGTCGGATGTTGAAAATGAAGTGGTTATGATGCATGCAAATACTAAATGCAAGAAGAGATGCAAAATGCATGTGCAGTTTTTCGAGAGAAGGTACGGTCCTATCTCTATTAATATGAGGCTTACGAATATAAGACATCTTCAGTTCGATCACGAGTGATTGTTGAGCTCGAAGGCGTGAATCACTTTCCTCTCATGGAGGGATGTGGGTCAATCTCTCGTGAGTATGGTCGTGTGTGATAATGATGTGATGATACTCTCGATGCTCGGAGCAGTATTTTCCTTAGAATTCCTTTTTGAGGTTCTGGACTTTCCAATCCTCACAAATTCCTCAATTGCAATGGGGTTAGCTGTTTATGATTTGGTGCTTCGATCAAAGAGTCACTCGCACTCGAAAGACCTTGTGGGGTAAGGTCACACTCTTCCACTCATGGTCCCTTTGGGATGACGGGACATGTTGATAACAAGTATGAAGCTTATGATTCATGTTTCAGATCCGATACTTTTCAGTTAACGCTCATCAACTAACGAGTCAGAGGTCTTTTATTGGGTTATAACGGGGCTGAGGGGTGTGATGTGTGTCACATGGGACTGGAGGATTTATTTAGGAGTTGTGGAGCTTTTGTGCAATAGAGAATATGTTTTACCTTCGCCATGGGTGGAATGATTAGACGGGCTTTGATAACCCCTTATCGGTTTCTTCGAGACATCATTGGTCCTTTTGGTTTGGATTTCTCCTTTCTTGCCTCTTCTGGCGTGCGATTTGAACTTTCTTCTCATTTTTGTGTTTTTGAAATTGCATTTGGCTCATCAACTTCCTCAAGCATGTTTTGCTTTGCATTTTGGCTTTCAGCTTCAAAGTTGCATTGACTTATCGATCTACTTGAACATTTTCAGCTTTCTTTTAGGTGTTTGGCCTTGGAGTTGCATTGACTCACTGATTTCTTTGAACATTTCATTGTTTTTGTGGAAGATGGTAGGGAGGGACCATGGCTCCAGCTCCTTCGAGATCCTCTATTGCAAGGGCAGGTAAGTATATGTACGTGGGTTGGCATGTTGTGGAGTTTCTGAAGAAAGAGTTTTTTCATGAAAGGCTCAGCGGGGCTCACTAAGGGGTTATGTAAAGGGCAGTCAAAGCTTTTTGGTTTTGTGGAGATTTTTATTCCTAAGTGCCTCGTCATCCTCATTAATCGATAATTGTTTTCTTACTATTCTCGGATCTTTGCATGAATCACAGTTCGTATCTTGTTTATCAACACTGATCTCTCTATGTATTGTGCCTCTCCATGTGCTGAAGGAATGCACATGTCACTCGGGGTTTTACCTCCATTGGATCTCTCTATCTGCCCTCATCACTCAATGGATTGTCCAGTACTCTCATTTGAAATTCAAAGGAAAATACCGCTCTTCGCACACTACTCACTTGGTTTGTGGTGCAGATTTTGGTTAGACCCTTGTATTCATTGATGGGTCGAGAGTTTAGTGGTTCACGCACTCCGTTCAATCATTCTCTCAAGATTTTTCCCAAAGATGTCATTCGATACGAGAGTATGCAAACACGACTATCTACAATGCAATCTATTGTGGTAATATGGAATTACTACGTATAAGATGCGTGAAATGCTAAAAGTGATGAATGAAGATGGTTGACTTTGGATTTTGACTGAATGTTTTTTTTGTTGTGTGTTTTTTGTTTTGAATGCAATGCATGAGTGATAAGGTTATGACTAGTCTCGCTTGAGCCAAATTCAGCTTGCGATTCATGAAGCTCATCCTGTCACGATTGGCCTTGAAGATGATCTATGTGAGAGAAGTTGTTAGGTGTGATGTGAGAGAGGCTGTTTCAGAAAGACATTCGGTTGATGATTGGCTTCTGGAGTTTTTGGACTTTTAGGGAGTGACCACTCCCGCATGGTGGTCCCATGATATGACAGTGACTGCATTTTTGGGATTTTTTGAAGGCATGATTTTTTGGATTTTTGGGTGTATGATTTTTTTGGATTTTTTGGATGTATGATTTTTCTGGTATATGCTTTTTGTTGTTATTGGTCTCTATGTGCATGGTATGCCGAATGGGAAAATGTTTGAATCCCTGGTATTTCTTGCTATCATTTCGAAGATCATGTTGTCGCTCGTGGGCAAAGACGGTTAATCACCTGCAAAAACAGTCACCAAAAAAGAATCTAACAGACGCAAATGCTAGTGCGCTTGAAAAATGGGATGAATGTTTGTGTGTGATGTGTTGAGAATGCAACATGTGATCATGCAATTTCTGAGATGGGTGTGATTCATGCATGATTAATGAATGTGAACTGACGAAACGGGAAGAAACAAGTTGTGCGTGCTAAAAGAAATCAACTTTTTTAGAAAAACAGTTTTGAAAACACGTGTTTTCGAAGTGGTGGGTTTTCTCAATATGAGTTTTGACGCTCGGTCATTCGCAAATAAGATAGGGAGTGGGGAACCCTATACACATTGATCTAAATAAATTCAACAGGAATGTACAACCTATACACAAAGTCTATTCAGAAATTGACAAGAGAGAAAAGAATGTTAGGGGAAAACCTATACATCAATTCTAAAAAGTCATTAAATGGGGGAGTTTGAGCTTAAAAACTTCTCCCGAATTCTTCTGCTTCGTCTTCGAGCTTCTGACTGACTGCTTATTCATGTGTGGGCTCCTGATTGGCCGTTCGATCGTCTTCGGGTTCGGTCAACAAGGTGACACTATGATCAAGAGAAATTGGTTGGTGCTCTTCTGACCCTCAGCAACTTCGAACTCGGATGGTTGTTTCTAGTCTTCATGTCACTGGACTCGGGTTGGTGCAGCTCTGATTTTTGGTTCAGACTGTTGTTGATCTTCATGCGCTCCACTTGCTCCGACGAGGAAGATGAGGGGCTTTTTTTTTTGAGAAAGGAAAGATGAATGATCGAGCACAAAATCTTTGTGAAAATCCACCACTTTTGTGAAAACACGAAATGACTAGTACGCTCCACAGTAATGACCACTGCTCTTGAAGGTGGGTTGAACTTCAAAAATAGCGAGTCACAACATGGGGACTAAATCATTTATTTTGAAATACGTTTGTGAAAATCAACTTCGAAAACTGTTTTCAAAAACAAGTTTGAGATATATTCATGAAAAAGTTGTTTGAAATTCGTTTGTAAAAAGCAGGTTTTTGAAATCCATTTTTGGAAATAGTTTTTTTTTTAAATAACATTTGTAAGAAATACTGATCGAAAATCATTTGAAAGTAACAGATTTTTGAAATCTGGTCTTTACAAACCGTTGGACAAAGTTTATTTTCTGAAAGAATTTGATTGAAAATGATTTTGAAAACTGCTTTGGAAATAATAATTTTGAAATCATTCGAGATGAACGGCTTTGAAGATATTTCATTAGAGCGTTCGACATGATTCGTTTTCTGATTTTTCAAGTGTTTAAATCGTGATCACATAGACATAAGAACGAAAATATAAATCGTGGCTGGTTTTATGTGGAGCTGAGTGCGAATGATTGGGATAATCACCTTCCAGGTCAATCAGTGCTTCCATACCACCGGGGGAACCGTCGTTCCTTCACTGTTCATCTCTCGGGATTTATCTCTGTTATGCCTTGTGGGGCACGTCATCAAGAAAGTCCGGAGTGCTTAAGTTCGAAAGGTCAGGATACCCGAAGTGATACAGTCACATGAGCCACGGCCGGGGATTATCACAACATACTCACTTTTGGGAAACTTGGGGAAGTACTGCATGGGAACGGGTCTCTCGTCATCTGCACGGTCAGGTGTGTCTAAAGTCCAAATTATTCACTGACTACGTTGTGCCATGTATGGGTATCCGGTAAATACGGGATCCTCTATGGACGTGTAGCGTGACATTGGGCTTTAGAGACACCCGTGGTGCAGAGGAACAATGGAGAACTGAGCCCATGCAATCTTCAGGGTAAGGCAGAAGGGTGGTCAGACAGGCGGCATACAAGGGGGTGACTACCCATAAAACCCGTCCTAGACACCGGATTAGGCAGCTGGACACTGAAGGCTCATGGTTCACTATATGCTGGTCTGGACTCGGATATGGAGGATAATTTTGGATCATGAGTCTTCAGGGCGTAGGTCGGTGACCGTCTCGCCTCGCGGGCTTAACCACTCAGTGAGTGACCCGACTCATGGGAAATCAATCGTGGACCGATTGGGATGCCGTGACTCGTGGAAATAGGGGTGACACAGAGGAATGCATGTCCTAAGCTACCCATGCACTCACAAACTTGTAAATGTAAAAGCGGTAATGGTGTAGGTCAATGACCGTCTCACCCCGCAACAAGCAACAATAATATGAATGCGGTAAATAAACCATAGAAGAACAAGCAACCCTATTTACTAACTGTTTTGTCTTGAAGGCGGTAATTCCAATTGGTTGTTATTAACCTGAAGGGAAGTTAGCTTCATTCAATCCTAAGTGTCTTTCTAATCGTGAGCTAATGATTAAACCAATTGTTGCAATGTTTGTTGAGGATTTAACAAATCCTAGCTGTCCTCATCAGCTACACACTCTAAGTGGGAGTAGAATAATCCTAGAGGCTTGGAATGAATCTCTTGAAGGTTTTGAAAGAAGTGGGGAAGTCCCGACAATTTTGAATGGAGTTCAGTCTTCCTTGAGTTTTGAGAAAAACTTACTCAAGTTTTCCCCAGCAGAGTCGCCATTCTGTGGAGGGTGATTTTTCGGTATGAGGGGGGGTCTACCTAAATATGGTCTGACTAAAAGCCTAGATCCTAGAAACTGCCATTCTGTGGAGGGTGAAAACCCGTTATTCTTGGCATCCCTCAAATACCTACTAAATCGTCCGTCTTTCCCAGAAAGCATGAAGGGGAGTGCAAGTGTGCACTACACCCGCTCTCGATGGACTCCACGCGGACTTATGCCCTAAAGGCGGAAGTTGACTAGAGTCGCCACCTAGTTTGACCTAGGAACTAGGAAGGGAGGAGAAGGGTCTAGGAACCGTTAATTGACTCTGTGATTTGTTGCCTATGGATAGGACTTATCTGATCAAGCCAGAGATTCTGTGTGGGTTCGTACTGGGTTACACCCCTTAGAAGTGGCAACGACCACGACTTCGGATTGGTGCCCGAGGAAACCTCGGTCTCCAATTGTCGGGATTGCCTTCTTTCAAAACCTTTTTGGAGAGATTCATTTAAAAGCCAAGGATAGGATTAGGACGAGGAGAGAGAAAGAGAGTGGATGAGGTGAGCTTTTCTGTCAAGCTAGCACCCAGAAAAGGGATAGGTGAATTCGGATGAGTGTAGAATGAGAATTGGGAAAAGTCTGAGATTGAGTGAATAGACAAGACTTAGTGTCTGATGGTTTGAAGTTCGTGGGAGCCGAAGAAGGTTTGAGCGTTTTGAGAGATGTGAGAGCCACCGTAGGGGGAAAGGGGTTTTTTTGTTTGGAATGGGGTCGCACCCTAGGTGGGCTGCCTACGTACTCAACTCCCTGTTGAGATCAGACCTTACGTAGTTCACGACGTTTTGGGGTTTTTTTTTGGAGATTTTGTGGTTTGGAGGGTTTTTGAGTGTTTAAGAGGTTAATCTGTGAGACGCTCGGGTCTATAAGACGTTTGAAAATTGAGATTGATCTTGAGATGGAAGTCTGTGAGACGCTTGGGTCTGTGAGACGCTCGGGTCTGTGAGACACTCAGGTCTATGAGACATTCGAATCATTGGAATGACAAAGTCTGTGAGACGCTCGGGTCTATGAGATATTTACAGTGTAGGAGAAATTGGAACGGAATTGAAATCGAAGTTGAACGGGGTTGAATGAATATTGATTCGAATTGGAATTGAAATGAATTTGGATTTGTATGAGTTTGGAATTGAATTGAATTCAGATTTGAAATTGAATTGGATTTGAATTTGAAATTGAATGAATTTGGTTCGAATTGAATTTGGTTTGAATTGAGTTTGGGTTGGGGTTTGGAAAACGGGTCGGGTCAAAGTTCGACCGAGTCAAAATGGGATCGAGTCAAAGTTAGGTCAAGGTCAAACTTGGGCTGGTCAAAGTTGGGTCAAGGTCAAGCTTGGGCTGGTCAAAGTGGGTCAAGGTCAAAGCGGGTCAAGGTCAAAGTGAGTCTAGGTCAAAGCGGGTCATGGTCAAAATGGGTCATGGTCAAAGTTTGAGTTTGGTCAATGTTCAGGTTGGTCAAAGTTGGACCGGGTCAAAGTTCTGGTCAACATTCGGTTTGGTCAACATTCAGATTGGTCAAAGTTGGACCGGGTCAAAGTTGGACCAAATTGGGCCTTGGTCAAGGTTTGGGCCGGATTGGGCCTTGGTCAAGGTTTGGGTCTGAATTGGGTTTGGGTCTGAATTGGGTTTAGGCCTGAATTGGGTTTGGGTCTGAATTGGGTTTAGGCCTGAATTGGGTTTAGGTCTGAATTGGGTTTAGGCCTGAATTGGGTTTAGGCCCAAAATGGACTTAGGCCCAAAATGGGGTTGTAGGAAAAGTGGGCTGATTGTGTTTTTGAAGTGGACTGATTTTATTTTCAGGGTTGAGCCACACATGGATTGGGCACGATGGGCTTATTGGGCTGAATGGGTCAAGCTAGAAGTAGGTCAAGTAAGGAGTGGGCCAGGTTGAGTGATTTGGGCCTGATTTGTTATTTGGGCTTGTTGGAGAGAAATTTTGAATGAGAATGTTAGTCTATATACATATATACATATTTTAGGTGTGTGTTTTAGGGTTTAGGGGTGTCACCACCAAGATTGGTCAATGACCCATCAGTACAGGGGGACCCCTCTATCCTAATGGCTTGGACCTAAGGACATAGTAACTATGGTTTATGACATTAATAAGCAATAAGCAAGGGGCATAAATCACAAAATAACAAAGCAAATATCTCCCATAGCGTACAAACATTGGAGAAGCAAAGTGAAGTGTAAACATTATGTACAAAAATTTGGTGATTGAACACTAGCGAAAATGCTATAAGATTTCAAATTAATCTCCAAGCTCAAATGAATATGTATAAGGTGTAAAGTAAACGCTAGAACAACATAATCCAAAACTAGCTAGAGATAACATGCTAAAAGTGTTCACGTGCAAAGAATGAATTACAAAAATGAATAAGTCCTAAGACTACAACCGAAAGTAAGAACAATAAACAAATTACGGATTAATACAAACATAGATAACAATCTTAAATAGAGAGCTGCTATGGGGGGTCGCATCGACGCCGCCTCACTTGAGCTGATAGGATCAGCAAGAAGTGCACCAACCGTTACATGTGTTTAAAGCGGAGACCCCGGTAGTCCAAGCCACGATCTCATTCCTTAGTCTTAGAGTAGTTTCCCGTTCCACGAGCGTTATGTACATGTCAAAAAACAACCAGAGAGACAAAATGCATTAGTCAAAGATCGGAAGAGGGTTGGGATGTGTGCAATGGGATCATACGGCCCCTCTCAATGAGGAAAGGGGGCAATCTAATCATCTCCCACACCCCAACCTAGAACATAGAAGAGAGTTTCAAGCTGCCAACAAATGCTAAGATTGTAAGATAAATCAAGCATTGGGGTTGCTACTCAAATTAATTCGTCATCTTAGATTATGACTCAAACAAAGTGTAGTATCAAAGAGGTGGAGTTGTGAGTCATATGGGATCATACCTAGAAGGGGTTTATATCATTTCCCTCTAAGATGAATAATTAAGAAGGACCAACCAGCCAACAAGTGATTTATCTTAACGATCATACTATTCGGGCAACTATCACTCGATTCATGTTCTTATCTAAGCGCAGGAGACAAGTCATGCTAGTTTCAAATTAATTTCCAAACCTCATATCATTGCGCAAAGAGCAATTAGTAAAACTGAAATGCGTTAACCAAAACTGAGTTGAAACTTCCAAACCCACAGAGCCCAAAGCGCAGGATATTTGCACAATCCAAGTAAAGCCGCAAGTCCAGTAAGAACAGACCACCGTACGTCCAGCAAGTATAACCCAAGTTAATCAAACCCAGCCGTGTCCAATATGTGCCTCAGTCATAACATGAAACCAGAGAGAAATTAGTGAACCGCACCAAACCAACAACACAAACGACGCTGTCATAGTGAGTTCTAAAACATGTCCATTCCCAAACCTGAATACTGAAGGTGCCAAGTAACGATGGTAAAAGTGAGACACTTTCCAAACACAAATGAATGCGCAATGGGGCCACTGATGACAGCATAAACATCCATGTGCAAAGGGGCAAATAGTCATCAGTAGGCAAGCGAAGCAATAGAATTTTCAAACCCAAATATGAGCTATCATGAGGCCCAAAGCCCAGCAATATGGTATGAAGCAGAGCTCATGTCTAGCAAGCGCACACCATGTCCAATTGATTAAAGTTCCTCAGTCAAGTATAAAAGCAACGACGATAATCAGATAAAATGACAAGTTCACTGAATCGATATGAATACCCAAATTATAATGAAGTGCGTAGAGGGATAACGAGCAAAATGGCTGGAGTTATTCGGACAGCAAAATGGAAACCTGAATGTTTGGGAATTCGAATCTCAAACCCAGAACGTTTCAGAGAAGTCGTAACACACCGCAGGTACATCAATCATGGTGAGAGTGGTAACAACAGAAAGGGTTTTCGCCCAATCCAAGTTGGATCCAGCGATAAATTAATCAAGGACTTTCCTATCCACGGAAGTCAGATCCAGAGGAAAAGATTTCACCAGCCAGATAGCCAATTAGTAATATCCTTCATCAACCAAATCAAATGAGCAATAAACCGATACTCAATTCATGAAACACCATACTGAAAACCTTAAGCCCAAGTTCAGACAAGCAAAGCGCCGGGAGAGGCACAATTTTAGCAAAACAGATACGAGAATACGCCCATACAGCATTACCTGAAATACAAGCACTCAGAATCGAAAAGAAAGCCGACACAGAGAGAGTCAAACGTCGGGCTCTCGACTAATGAACTCAGAATCAAATTTCATCGTTAAACAACAGCGGGGCGTAGATCATACCAGAGATTTCGAGATCCCAAACACCGGGATGTATTCTGGGTAATAGAGCCCTCAAAATGATTGTCGCGGAGAAGTGTTAAACACACGTGAATCAGTAACCCGAAGAATAAATCATACCAATAACAATCATAAGACAATGAAAGAGGAAGATGAGGGCACGAATCGACCTCGAACATCGACAGAATGTGGGTCGAAACCCAGAGCTAACCGACAGAATGAGGTCACCATGAGGCGGCGATGATGAAACCCAGAGCTTGGGAGGATTCGTCTGTCTCAACTCACGGGATATCAATGCCCATGACCGCGAATCGAACTCATTGCCCCGATTTGGGTTTTGGCTGCAGAGATTGAAGATCGTTGGTGATTTCGTGGAGGATTACAATGAGGACAAAATGTGGGTAGTTTTCGACAGAGTTGAGTGGAAAAATCTGGGCATAATGTCGAGCTGCGGTCCCTGGGTTTTTGAGTTTGTACTCTCGGAATTTCAATATGATGGAACAGGACGCTTCTGTTGGCAATCACGAAAGAGAAGGGTAAAATCGAATGAAGTCCCCAAGGGGAAGTGGCTTTGAGTTTTAAAATTTCTAGTGGAGGTGAACGGTATTTCAATGGGGCGTGGGTCAATGGCGATTTTTGAGCAAGATGGTCTCTGTTTTTTTTTTTGAAGATCGATGGATGATGAGCTTATCGGGGAAGAAGAAAAACCTCGAGGCTGCCCGTCGGGAGTGAAGAAAACGATGGGGGAAAAAATCAGATGCGGCTCCTCTACCCCCTTCCTTTTTTTTTAGGTTTTGTCTTGTTCTTTTATAGGAAGGGGTTAGGGTTTTAATGTGGGCTTTGGTTTTGGGCTGTGAGCTTAGATAGGATGAGTTTAGGTTTGGGTTGTGGGGTTTGACTGAAGATTGGGTTAAGACCAAATTTGATCCACCGAAAAAATGAAAAAGGAAAAGAATAACTACAATGGAACTTCATACAAAACTTAGGGAAAGAAAACGAAAAGCTATAACTCGACATGAGTAAAATCATCAAAAACGCTAATGCTTAAAAAAATGTATATGTAGAATAAATAACTAAAAGGTTTAGTCAATAAAAATGAAATGTTTTCTTTTCAGAATAACAACATGAAAAATGACAAAATAATATAAGTAAAATGAAGTAAACGAAATGCCCACGACTAAGGAAATTAAATTGAAAATAACTAAATAAAAGGTAAGTCTAAGACATATTATTGTTTGAAAATTCATCTTCGAAAAATTGGGTTTTTCTAAAATGCTTGGAAATTGGTTTAAAATTTTGTCGTAAAACGATTGTTTCATTTTGACACGCACAGCAGTACGTTTTTTGAAAAGAAAGGCGACGACCCCTCATATTTTATTTTCTATTTCAGACTTTGCTTTATGGGGTGAGAATTTTTGGTGTCTACACATGGTGCGCAGCAAGCGACCATTATATGTAAATGACATGGAGAACAAGCAGAGTTATGAGTTAGACTCAGTGGAGATGCAAGGTAAGTAATGGTAAATAGACTGGGCAGTAAAGCTAGTAGCTTGTACCATGTGACAAAAGATCTCACGGATAAGGCATTGTTCATTCCTATTGCAATGGCATACGAAACTAGAAATGTATCCCTAGAGGATCAGTTTGATAACAGAAGTAATAAGCCTTGGGATTATAGTACCCAATTGTTAAATAACCAACCCCGTACTAGATACGGAAGACTAGTAAACACCAATGAATATGACGCAAGGTAGTTAAGCGAAAATCTAGAAATAAAACCGTGCGGCCATGAGCCATAGAGACACGAAGAGCGTTGGACGTACCAATAATCACAACAAAAATGAATTCCACCGCAATAAAAGCGGATGAGACTTACGAACGTTATAATTGCCGATGCATAGACAAGGCAAGGTCATACAAGTGAAAGAGTACTTGTACAGAATCAAATAATCAATCATGATTCAGAAGGAATGATTAGGAGTCAGTGATTATAGAAGCGCTGAATACCAAATACCGGTATAGAATATACCTCAAGTGTGAGAATAATATAGGGAGCACTACATTCTAGGTAGTAGCTCGACCTGAACCGATAGTAAGTCAGGAAAACCAAGTGAATAACCACGGAGATACACAACAATATGCGCGATAGATATCCAAAGGATTGGATAGAAACCCAATAACTCATAGAATTCGCGTACGGTAAGAGATACCACGCGTCGGTTGAGAAACCTTCATTCCCAAGATAAAAGGGATAAAAAGGAGGTGTACAATACATTAAGAATAATGACACAAGTGAACTAGGCTCTTAAGTTATCAGGGTCACGCAGCAGAAGCTAGTGAGCCATAATTCTAAGGTTTAACATACCTAGTGAGTACGAGTAAATGGCTAATTATCAATGCCTTGAAGCCCGAGAGGCTAGAACCGAACCCGGTTAGGAGTTAAACAAACTCCAATGAGAATTCTAGGTTCAGGGACTAAGTCGTCAACATGGTTAGGATCCTCTGACCATAACACATTTTATAATAGACATCGTGGAAGTTAAAACATTTTATAACGCTTGAAATTAGTGAACCAATGTTAAGTGATAACATATGGTCGATTACGTGGGTGTAATCCCTTTTAATGGGGGTAGAGTGAAAATTTGCTTAGCATATGTTTACGTATAGTGTACGTGAACTACGTTGTGCATAGCACAAAAGAATTTATTCCGATGATTGGTGTGTATGCTATATAAACATAAGTATTCACTCATGGTTAAATCGTGGTCATTGCGCACAGAAGATCCGAATACCATTGATATAAACGTACCTACCTTGTTAACATTGGCATGAGAGTACAAGTGTAAGGGAGTAGAGAAACTCCTAGGGAACTAAACCCCGATAGTATATGTTTATTTGAGACCAATATAGTATTGTGATGTTTGAATCGGTATGAAACCGATGAAGAACCTAGTGAGAATTAAATTCCCTAGGTTATTTGATTAGAGGCGAATTGAGAATGGTTGATGGATATAGTTCCATCCTTTGGAGATGTATTGCTTTGTGATTATAACTAGAACGATTAAAAAGATAGAAAATGGAAATAATTGAACTATTTGATGGTGTGATTATGACTACAAGGATTAAAAGGATAGAAAATGGTAAATGTTTGAGTTAGTTGTTGGTTTGAAATTGAAGTGGGAGGTAGAACTTGATTTGCATGCGATCAAGGGAAACTGAACACAAATTGGGGTGGAAGGATAGTTCAACACTGATGCTGATCACATCAGGGTTGGATAACTCTTGAAGCTCCCTATAAGTGGTCACAAATAATCACGTTAAGAAAAGATGCAATTAGCATAAATTGGACTTGGAGTTGTATTGTGTTTTCAAAAAGGATTTTCAATTGGTATTTTCAAATAAAATATTTTCTTCTACTTGGCCTCGTAAAAAGTATTTTCTGTTATTCAGTCTCGCTCACGAGCCGAGGACGTATGAGCCTTTTGTCTTCGGACCGGTGACATGAGGAGAATACAACAAAATGTATGTGATTGTTTTGATCTTCTAAAGGACCGGGGACCAGAAAGCATAAGTGTCCATCGCGACCGGTACCTGTGAGATCACAGTGTGTATCACTCGATAGGGGACTCGAAGACTGAGATGTCTTGTAGTCTTAGGACCGAGCCCATGGAGAGAATACAAAAGAGTATTTTTAAATTGTTATACATGCAATGACATGTTGTGTGGTATGTGTAGTATACATTATCCAGACGTTTGAGTCTGAAGGTTTATATCAGGTGTATTTTGATAATGTGAGATTTATGTGGTAAAAGTAATCCATGTATTCTAATTAAATGATGCATGGGAATTGTGGAACTTTGAGGACAAAGTTCTTTTAAGGGGGTAGATTGAAATACCCCGAAACTCAAAAGTGTTAATAAATTGTGTAATTATGATATTCTAAGGCTAATTAAGTCCTTAAAAACATTGGTAAAGAATGAGAAACCAAAAAGAAAAAGGAAAGCGCGTAAAAGTCACAAAACGTAAAAATGCGCGTTGCAATCATAGGAGGTATATAACCCTTACTAGGGTCCTAAATGGATTCCTAGGACTTAGTTACATACTAAGAACATGTGGGAAAAATTTCCGAAGAAAACGGATCCAAATAGTGGATTAAAAACGCAAACGAAACCTTAAAGCATGTTTTTCAAGAAAAGCGGAAAACGTTACTTTAGATGGTTTAATGAGATTTTTTATATTATAGTTGATCATATAACTATAATTAAACATTAATGAAGGCCTAGGAACCATTAAAATCAAAGAAACGAGAAAAATCCGGAAAACGGTCCGGATTAGTGAATAATGACAATTCGGGTTTTTATGGGTGTTATTTGCTAAAGACTAAAATGCCCCTCATCCATTTTTGTAAAAAAATCTGGAACTTTTCCATGTGTGCCCACGTTTTTACTCCCCTCTCACATTTGATTTCCTTATTAGTGACATAAGACAAAAGTAGAAAGTAGAGAGCAAGTACATATTCACCTTTTTACATTCTCTCTCTTCTATTCTTTCTTCTTCTCACGATTTCCCTCCTTACTCCCAGCACTCTCTTTTCTCCCAACCTGCTTCAATGGAGATTTATTGAGCCTTCACTCAGCTCCTTTTCTTCTACCTTGTCAAGCCCTAAACAAAGTCAAAACAACAAAAAAACTACATATTCTTGCTCACCTCATCTTGGAGCTTCTTCCCTCCTTTCAAAATCTGAAAATATTGAAGTTGAACTCCATGGCTGTAGCTCCTTTTGAAGGGAGGAACACCAACTTGAGCTAGTCAACTCCTTAATTGTTCTAAGGTAAGAAAAAGCTTCAAAATCATCTTCTTCTTCCAAGTTCTTTCATGGCCGATTTCCCCCTGATTTTGAACTCCATTTCCCTCCTTGTTCTAGTCTTGTTTTATATTCAAGAGGTGCTGGAGCATTGCTTGGTATGTTGCCAAAGTACTTCATTTAGAAGTGAGAAGGTAATTCCCTTCTTTTTGTGCTTTAAAACGCTCCCTTGTGTTCTAGGGTTTATCCCAATTTTTTAGATGCTTGTTTAGTGATCATTATCTTCTTGGGAATGGTCTTTAGCTTTGAAAAATAACCCCACATGACCGGTTTGTAAAACAAGAGCAAAGAGGAAAGAAAGAGCAAGGAAGAACGGAGGAAAGAAAGAAAAAAAACCAAGAAATTCTAAGGTAAATTGGCTTACCTTTGAAATTGATTCTTGAATGCCTTGTGAGATTAAAGTTATATTGCTTTAGAGTTGTTTGTGTTAGTGTAGTTGTGATCAAGAAAATATTGGTGAAAAAATGGATTTGTTCTAGTTGTTTATGTTGATGTTTAAGGGCCTTGGAGCCAAGTGGTTTAAGTTGAATTTACCTTGGTTATATTGTGGAGAATGTGCTGGAATTGATGTGTGGTTAGTATCTAGGATGAATGTGGTTATTGAAATTGGCTTAGGTGAATGAAATGATGCTTGTGGGTATGCTAGGATTGTAGGGAAACTATGGTGAATTTTCTGTAGAAAATAAGTGTGTTAATGGTATTTGTGAGTAAAAATGACCTAGGGATAACTAGGTGTCCTTAGAGATCAATTTGGGTAAATAATCACCTTAGAACTATATTGGGCAGAAACTATGTAGTTGTGTCAACTTGGAGTGGTGATGATGAAGGTTGTATACTAGAAGTGTATTGGTGGTGAAAACTTGAAAAGAATAAGTGAAAAAGATGTAAAGTGTGATAAGAATGTCTAGTAATTCATTAGTGAGTATAATGTGGTAAATGAGGAGTTTAGTGTGTTAAGGAAGAAGAATAAGTTATAAGGGATTAGTATGATTAAAATGGGTGAGAGTAATGGAGAATAACTGATTGTAAGTGAAACAGTTGAGTTAGTAAGGTTGTGAGCAATTTTATACCTTATAAAAACAAGGAAATTAAGTGACAAGTTTGTTCAATGGTTTGAGAAGGTTTAGAGCATAATTATGGTGTTAGAACATGCTTAAATGTTTGGGGAAAGATTAGGAAAGAATTGGGTCAAAATTGAGGTTGGAATTGAAATTGGAAATGTTAAAGTGTTGCAGAGTATAGCAGGGTCCACGACTTAGGTCTAGGAAGAAGTCCCGGACCAAGCCTTAAAATCTGCCGAAAATTGCCTGCAACATTGGTCTGGGACTTAAGTCTTGCATCAAGTCCCGGACCAACATCAAAACAAGGCCGAAAGTGAAGTTTACAGATGGTCCGGGACCTACTTTAAGTACAAAGTCCCGGACCTACTCAAAAAATATCCCAAAAGTCAAGAAAACAATTGGTCCGGGACTATAGGTCCGGACCTAGTCCTGGACCACACTAAAAACCACATTAAAGGTTAGTAAATGACATCTAATGATGGGGATTGTTAGGTATTGTTGTTATATGATTGTTTAGGACTTGTTTGGAGACTTATAATGGTCATTAGGTGTGTGAATAAGTGTAAGTGATAATGAGAAGTAAGTAACTTATGAGGAAGTGTTTGAATTACAAGGAATTAGTAGTTGTTAATCGGGAATCATTAGAGATGATATGAACTAGGTTAATTAAAGATAATTAACCACCCGATTCCATGAATATTATAGGACTCCGGAGGGAAGTCGACAATCAGCAAACGATGGTGAAAGGTATGGTTTTCTTGCAACCTGTGTTCTACCGGGTTACACCGGCTTGTATGCCAACTTGTTTTTCCGGATGTTTACCACCCTATAAGATAAAGCATGTAATGAGTTTACAGTAATTCATTTATGTGGCGTGTTTTGTTCCGATACCGTTTAACCTCGAGTATGTGCCAACCCGTAGCTAACCGACTCTAGGATCACATAAGAGATCGGTATTCGGATTTAACGTCCCAACCTACGGGAACGTTCTAACTATGGGTATTTGTGTGTTAATTGTGGATTGTTGTATGTGAATGTGTTTGCCTCCCCCGTGTGTCTAACTTGACCTGAATCTATAGTGTGACTTGACGTGATAAGTCCCGCGGAGGGAGCTTCTAACCAATGTATAACTTGGGGGGTGATAACTTGGCACGCGTAAGTACAGGAGTTGATATCTATATCTGATTTAACTCTCTCCCATGTATGGTTGTTTTCCTTCTTGGAATTCAATCTCCCACGAGCCTATAGCTGGCTCTCCTACCTTGACTCATGTTCGGGGTTAGGGAGATTTGTGTACGGTGTGTTTGGATCCTCTAGGTCCAACACACCTTGTGTAAGTTATTCGTTCGCTAAACAGAACGACAATGTGTTATGTATCAAGCTCGACATGAGGACCAATCGTTCTCTAGGCTCTAGAAAAGTTGGCTAACTCTTACCCGGTTCGATTCCTCACGTGATATGTTTCGGAGTTATGTTATATGTGTGTTGTTGTGAGACGAATGTTGAGATGTACGTGTATGTGGTTATCGAAATCAATACCAAGTTTATCATGAGAAGTAGTGGGTTGTAGCCCGAGTAAAATGGATTAGTGTTAACCAATAAGAATGAAGCCTTTGAAGTAGAAACTCTCAAGACCTAAGAACCAGGTAATGCGATCTAATAAGCGTTAATGTGTTATACTTGACGTTTGAGTTCCATTGTTTGAATACCTGTTGAGTGTGATGTGTGTTTATAGTATTTCTTGCATGATTTAAATAAAATCAACTGCATGCTCAGACGACAATTAGTTGTGCGTGGCCCGATAGCATACGGGCTGCACGATTACCATGCCAGCAAAGGTGCTGAGCCCCTTTGGGGCCATCCATTACATTTCAGGTACAATGGAGCTGGCAGCCGTTTGAGAGTATGACGGGGTGGCTGTTTATGCATGGGTAGTTATGTAACCTCTTACGTAATTGTAGTTGTTGTATAGTAAGACCGAAACTGTTATCGGCAAGTAAATTGCAATGAACTCGGTACAGTTGGAAAGTAAGTGTATTTGTCTCGGCTTAGATATGAAGTGGAATTGTAAAGTTTAATGCTCGGGAGTCCTGTCCGTCAGACCGGTACAGTTAGCCACATGGGTGGCTAACGGCATGTAACACCAATCATTTTAGTCAGGATTTATATTATAATCTCCGCTGCAATTATTGTTAAGTGTGGAGTTTAAGTTCGACAATGTCGTGATAGTGATTGAGAAGTCTCACAATACTGCCAACATGACCGTGGATGAGGTGACGGGAACGTTGCAAGTACACGAGCAACATATGAATGACAGAAAGACTAAGAAGTCAATCGAGAAAGCATTGCAAGCTCAAGTTTCCTTCACCGATGATATAGATGATGAGTCAAAGACAAGGCAAGGTGGTTTTAGGCGAAGGAAGAGGTCGCGGATCATATAGAGGTCATGGTGGCTACAAAAATTATGGAGGCCAAAGAAATCAAAATGACGGTGAAGATAAGTAAAAATTCAACCGTCAACAAAATTACAATGGAGGTCATGGACGTGGGAAAGGTGGAGAACGAGGAAGGTATGAAAGATCCGATGTTCAATGTTATGATTGTCAGAAGTATGGTCATTATGCCTTAGAATGCAGGAGTAGTGGCAAAAACCAACGGGCAAACTATGTGCAAAATAGTGATACCAGTGATATAATGACCATACACTCTTGATGGTCACGAACAATGGGGAGAGACCAGATAGCCAAACTTGGTTCCTTGACACTGCCTGCATCAATAGTATGTGTGGAAAGAAGGAGTTTTTGCTCATCTTGATGAATTGATTCACATCACGGTAAAATTTGGAGATGAAAGTAAGATCCCAGTTGCCGGTAAAGGGAAAATTCTCATCACTTTGAAGAGTGGGACCACAGGTATATTTCTGATGTCTTCTATGTGCCCAAGTTGAGAACAAATCTATTAAGCATCGGCCAGCTGCATGTAAAGGGGTATAATATGAAGCTTAATGGTAGCAAACTTTCTGTTTATGATGAAAAGGGGTACATTAATTCTCACTGCTGCTATGACTAGAAATCGTATGTTTCCGGTTGATATATCTAGTGGTGATTATCATTGTTGGTCAACTATAATCTCTGATGATTCATGGTTGTGGCACTTACGATTTGGTCATATGAGCTTTCATGGCTTGAAGAAATTATCCCGAGAAAATATGGTGAAGGGTTTACCCGAGATAAATCACCCTGAGCAGTTGTGTGAAGCTTGCACCGTCAGAAAGCATCACCGATCACCGTTTTCAGGAGATGGAAAAAGAGACAGCCATCCTCTCCAGTTGGTGCACTCTGATGTATGCGGTCCAATGAGTACCATGTCAAATGGTAACAATCGGTATTTCTTGACATTTATTGATGATTTTTCTCGGAAACTGTGGGTCTATATGTTGTAGAAGAAATCTGAGGTGTTTGAATACTTCAAAAAATTCAAGGCTCATGTAGAGACAAAGTGGTTATTCCCTAAAGGTGTTGCGCACTGATGGTGGTGGTGAATATGTCTCAAATGTATTCAAGGAGTACTGTGAAGAACAAGGGATAAAGCATGAAGTGACATGTCCCTACACCCCTCAGCATAATGGTGTTGTTGAGCGAAAGAACTGAACCATCATGGATATGGTGAGAAGCATGTTGAAGACCAAATGGATGCCGAATTCTTTATAGGCGGAGATAGTCTTCTGTTCAGCATATATACTGAATCGCTCTCCGACGAAAGGTGTCTCAGGTCTTACTCCTGAAGAAGCATGGACCTGTGTCAAACCAGGAGTAAAACATCTGAAGGTATTTGGCACCATTGCCTATGCCTATGTTCCAGCGAAGACAAGAAAGAAGCTAGATGACCGAGCCGAGAAAACCGTATTCATTGGATATGAACGGGGAGGATACAAGCTATTCAATCCAATGACGAAAAAGGTACTATTCACTTGTGATGTTACCTTTGCAAAAAATGAATCATGGGATTAGAATAGAAGTGGTGCCACAAATCCCAAAGCCGTAATATCTCCCTTGTTGAAGAGGCAGAAGAGTCAAATCCAGAGGGAGGAGACTCAACACCTGACCAAGTTCAGACAAATGTTGGTAGACCACAACGTCATCGCCGATAGCCAGTACATCTTCAAGATTATGAGGTAAACCTTGATGATGAAGATACTGATGATGAAGAGATTGTGCATTTTTCTCTATTCACAGATCTTGAGCTAGTGACAGTGAAGAAAGCGCTTCAAGTTCCAAAATGGATGGCGGCCATGTGTGAGGATATTGACGATATTGAAAGAAATCATACATGGGTCCTTACCGATCTACCACCAGGATAACAATCCATTGATGTGAAATGGGTTTTCAAGACAAAAATGAAGCCCAATGGTGAGGTGGAAAGACACAAAGCAAGATTGGTGGCAAAAAAGTTCAAGCAGTGACCTGGTCTTGATTACCAAGAAGTCTTCTCTCCTGTTGCTCGACTGGAGACTATAAGGCTTATTATTGCCTTGGCTGCTCAAAATCGATGGAAGATTCACCAAATGGATGTGAAGCCAGCTTTCCTAAATGGCCCACTTGAAGAAGAAGCGTTTGTCAAGCTGCCTCCCAGCTTCAGTAAATCTGGAAGTGAAGGGAAAGTATACTAGCTGAATAAGGCTTTGTATGGCTTAAAACAAGCACCCAGAGCTTGGAATAAGCGGATAGACTCCTTCTTTAGCACGAGTGGTTTTACCAGATGCCCTTCTGAGCATGTGTTGTATGTGAAGGTGGATAAAACTGGTGGTATATTAATCATATGTTTGTATGTTGATGATTTGATTATTACAGGCAACCGTCCTACTATGATTGAATCCTTCAAAAAGTCCATAATGAAGGAATTCGAGATGTCTGACCTTGGGTTGATGTCATACTTTCTTGGCATTGAGGTGATTCAAGGAAATGATGACATTTTCATCTCTCAGAAGAAGTATGCTGCTGATCTTTTGCAAATGTTTCAGATGTCGGATTGCAACCCAGTAAGAACACCTGTGGAGGTTGGAACCAAATTATCAAAGAATGAAGAATGAGTCTATGTTGATCCAGCTTACTACAAGCAGATCGTTGACAGTCTCAGATATCTTACCTGTATGAGACCTGATATTACTTTTGGTGTTGGCTTGATCAGCAGATTCATGGAGACTCCACGATCACCACACTTGCAAGTATCAAAGAGATCCAACGCTATGTGAAGGGAACATTCGACCATAGATTATTCTATGGGTCTACTGATGATATATCTGTTAATATGACCTTCCACTTGTAAATTCTACAATCACATCACATAAAAGGACATTATGAGTTAACATCTCATTATCAATGTTGGGCAAAACTTTTTCAACCTTGCTGATAGAATCTAATGCGAAACAACACGCTATTGGCCTCGAATCTTTCATACTGTTAGGATTGTGAACCTTTGGCACCAAAGTAACGTTTGTAGCATTCAACCGCTTAAGCAATTTGATAGAAACAAAGAAATATTGCATTTTGGTAATAATATCAATCCCAAACAATTCATCGAAAAAAACATTATCGCCTGGCTGTAAAGATTGTTTGTTATCATTGTCTTTTAAAGCCTTCCACGTTTCCTCTTTCGGAACGTGGTCAATCAGATCACTATTATGCTCAACAATACTAACGTCGGGTCATATCGAAGACAAAAGGCTTTACCATTTGGAGGTGTTATTGTGTATCCAACCACCAATTCTAGTGTGGAGAATCAAGAGAGCGCTTCCGAGGTGACACTCCAATCTATATCGTGCTTCTTCCAGGCGATTTTGAGGCGATTTCAAATCCCTATGTTCACTTCTTTCAGAGTGATTCTCTTTTAGCCTTCCCAGGGGTATTCAAGTCTTTACCCAAAGGATTATAGCCCTCAGTATGATTATTCCCCTCTGCTACAATCTTGTCAATTGTACTTCAACCCTTATTGTCTCAGCCAACTATAATAGTTATGGTGTATCTAACCATAATAAATCCATGTCTAATCTCAACTGCTTACCTTTCTGGTGGGTAAGAGTTTTACCTCCCCATGATACCCCTTGCTTCTGGGCATTGAAGCTTACCAAGAATTCGAAATTTTTCCTGGGAGTGCGAGGTTTTCTCAGAGCAATAGGTGATTGCTACTCTGGTGAGGAGGGTGAAACGAGTTTTCAGATTCAAGTTGCCTGGAGTTGGATCCTTTCCTGCTGCAGCTGCGGTCGTTGGAGTTCAGAGGGAAGGTAGTGGGTCTAAAGCTTCTGGGGATGGATCTTCTTACTGCTAGTTGCGATCTTCTCCGTCTCCATCCTGCAGAGAATGAGATAGTAGATGGTGATGCTCTGTTGGAAGGTAGCAAACCCAAAGAACTGAATAAAGCATTGTTCGGGAGACTTTGGCACCCAAAACCCATCAACTGTAAGGCTTTACACAAGTTTTTAAATCTCATTTGGAAGCCAAAATCCCAGTTTAAGGTTAATGAAAGGGACAACAACAGATTTACGTTCGAGTTTTCTAATGAAGCTGATGCTAAGTTTGTCCTAAGCTTTGGACCGTGGCATTTCCAAAATCGGTTACTGGTGGTGACTGCCCTTGATCCAAACTTATCTATTGATGAACACGATCCAAACACGGTAAATCTCTGGGCAGCAGTTCATAACCTCCCCATTTCCTTTTATAATAAGGAGTCAGCAGTGGGTTTGGGTAATAGGATAGGTAAGTTTATTCTTGCTCTGACCGTCTTAATCCACTAGCTTCCAAGGTGTTAAAAGTCTGTGTTGAGTGAATATTTCACTCCCATTATGTAGGTTGTTAGTTCTGTCTGTAGCAGGGAAAGACATATGTTGTCGTGTTTCATACGATAATCTACCTTTCCTTTGATTTAGATGCGGTAGGATAAATCATGTAGTCTCTGAATGTATTTATAAGATTGATGCTAGGCTTGCTCAAGACAAGTATGGTCCATGGATGAGAACTGAGTTTGCAGGATCTTTAGCGGTAATGGAAGATAACTTCCTAACAGATCATGCTAGTGGTAGCTTGAGGAGGCTGGGTAATGAGTTACTAATAGAGAAGGTTGTGTCTGGTTTTCCTGAGGAGGGAAAGGGAGAACAGACCCTATCAGCAGAGAAGACTGGTGTTTTGATTGAAGATGTGACTAGCAGTCACATGGAGGGTGGAAGCGGACCTGTAGTGAACAAGCTAGAGGTGCAAGTTCTAGTCAAGGAGTCTGTTACAGATAAGGGTAAGGGTGTAGAACACCAGTCTCGCCTCAGCCATCATCAAGGTTTTAAGGAGAAGATCAAGAGGAAAGAAGAGATAAAAGAAAAGGCCACTGGTTACAACACAATCCCTGCTAAACTTGTTTTTACAATTCCAAAGAGGCAAGATAAGGAGAAGACAGCCCTTTCACCAATTCAGTTGACCCACTGGGTCTGAAGGGAGAGTACTACAGCAGTGAAATCCCCTTTAAAAAAAAGGACTGTTCTACCAGATGGAGGATTGGACAGAAGCTTTGAGGAAGTTCCAAGAATCAAAGACAAAGAAATCTAAGTTTTCTCTGGAGGAAGAAGGTGATCTCAACCAGTCTATTACCCAAATCATGGAGGAAGCTGATTTGCTGTCTGCCCCTCCTGGTTTCCCAAACAAGCTAGTTCCACAGCAGAAGAGCATAAACAGAGAGAAGGAAAACAGCTTTTTAGCCAAGGTACTGGAGAAGGTGAAAGTAAAAAATGGTGCCGCATGAAGAAGAGGAGTTCTCCTCTTAAGAAGGCTCAGAGGAAGGTAGTTCTACATGTGGAGAACAAGAATAATAGTGCCAGGATAGCTAAGGCCAAATCAGAGAAGGCTGCTCTTGCTGATAAGCAAGGCAGCTAGGAGAAATGATTCATTTCGGTGTCTGCTGCTGGGGGTTTGGTCTCCTCTTAGCAGCAGTTCAGGAGGTTAAGCCCATCCAAAAGTTCAAAGGGGTTAACCATCCTTCTGTAGAGACTGAGAAGCTAATCAAGAAAGGTGAGAAAGAAACTGGGTATATCAGATTGGTTAGTAACTGGAAGAGTGCTAGTGCTAGGAATCAGGAAGCGGGAGAAGCATTCAAAGTAGTCAGGAAGAAACTCTTCAGCTGGACTTTTGGGATGTTGATCTATAAAAGACAACAGAAAAATAGACAGAAAGGTGATGGTAGTAAGGTGGAGACTTATTCCAGGCAGCAAGTGCAGAAAAATCAGTTTAGTATCCATGTGAAGATACATCAGTCTAGTATCAAGTTCTATGACCAAATTTCAACTGGTAAGATTTCAAGCACCTTGAGTGTGCAAATGGTTAGTCTCTCTATACACCAAATAGCTCTGGAGCTTGTCCTCAGGATGGGTAGCCTTAGCTTGTGTAGTGAACTAACAAGGAGATCGAACAAGTGGAGGATTGGGTGGGAATTAAATACTTGTGATTTTCTCACAAACCAAGCTTCTGTAGGGTTTCATCTGATTTTTGATTGTGGGGACTCCAGGAACTCTAAGATGGAGAGAGTAATGCTAAGAAATAGACATCTCAGGAGCCTCAAACAGAGAAAGGAAGTTGTCTGCTCTCGGACAAATATAGTTCATTGCCCAAGTTAGTAGCTGTAAAATTTGATTGTTGTAATCAGTGGATTTCTAGCCACACTTTTGTCTCTTTATCTATTGATAGAAATAGGGAAAGAGTTGTTAATTATTCTAGTAGGTTATTGAAGCGTGAGGATGGGATCATCAAACAGTCTATAGATGCGTTCCTAGTCCTGGTCTGTAATGTGTTTTGTTATGCTTCTGGTGTTCTGCTAAGAAGCTGGTTATGAATGAAGGATATTCCAGTTTGTTATCAAAAATTGGAGGCGTTATTGTTTAGTACCAAACAACTTCTTACAATACACAACTACATGTGCAACAATGTTTTCTTAATTCTCCAGCCTATTATCGAAATCATCACGAATAACTTATAACTTCTCCGTACCGTGACACACATTCATAAAAGTACTAAAAAAGTGAACACTTATATTATCTCCCACTGTCCGGTCTATTGGACAATTTGGGTATAAATCTTAGCCATACAAGTTTGTTGTACTCCTCAATAAGATATTTTCTTGATTAACCAAGTGATGACCAAATGGATCCTTATCTCTATCCTTTTATATATCATTTTATATATAATGCATTAGCATTGCCCCTAAGTCTTATATAAAAAATTTATTATTGCCAAACTTCCTAGCATTCAGCCTTCTCGAGTTACTTTTCAAAATTTAATTTTCAAACCTCTCGACTTGATACTCAAGATAAGCCCATAGTCCCCTGATTCCGCACCTTTCTCACAATAAACATGGAAAAAGTACTGATTCACCGTTCAAGTTCCATTTGTATAGAAGGATTATTTGACAATCTAACTCCACTAATTATTGGTTTCCTTTAACCAGATCCTTAGCATGCCTTGTTTTATTAACCACCCCCACCTTGCCTTCTGATTACTTCTGTAAACGCTATAATAGCCTACCCAGACCTTCACGAATTTAAATATTTGTTACATATATATACTATATCATAACCCTTTTCACTTTCTACCTAGGAATGTTATAAAAATTATTGTAATAATTAACCTCGCACACGAAGGATAAACGCACCCGCACAAAATTATTAAAGCACATTATTTTTGACGCATAATTATAAAAGAAATGTGCTGATAGGCCTCATCAAACCGCTGGCTTTACTATGGTTTCCCATTAATCATGTGGGGTGAAGCCGTACGTAATAATGTGTTACTCCGTATCAGTTTTACCAATATGTCTGATGTTGAGGGCACATGGTGTTATTGTGTACTGATTCACATGTCGTTTTTTAAGAAAGTAGTGATTCACCGTTCAAGTTTTCACAAAACCATTTTAAAAAACACACTTACTTTACCATCTCTCCTCAGGTGATTGAGCCAACAAAAAAATAATTGTCCCCTGAGTGGAAAAGGTTATTTAATTCGGTAGAGATTGACATTGATTGTTTCTTATTTCGAAAATTCAACCATCATATAATAGCTCATATAGTATCTTTGGTTATACTATCAATTATAGATGTAGACATAAAAAACTCTATACATGTGCATATAGTACTGTACATGTGGGCATATAAAATTGTACAATACATAAAATTATACTTTCAATAGATAGTTTATTGTACAATTTTCCTTATCCAGTACATATTTACATGGTCATATTATTATTATTCATATGTGTATCAATAGTATATTATACTATATGTTACATTAGCGTATGAATTATGAGCTATGTCAGATTTACACTACATAACCATTACGCATAATACAGAACATTACACACCAAATAGTCAATACACTATATCGCGATAGATCCTTACACTTCCAACCTCCACCTCAAATTAAACAAATGATAATACTATTGGATGACCAAGCTATCTTGTTGATAAACATCTAGTGAAAATGATGCTATCCTTTCTAGCGGTGAAATCTCTAGACAATAATGTCGACCAACCTCATAAAATAGCTTATCATAAAACCAAAAAAGACTAATTAAGAAAATACTACTACGAGGCCCCTCTCTGATGAACAACTCAACAGTGGCCAACACATTATAGCATGTCACAATCCAAAAACCACCCTAGTAAAATAGATCGCCAACATGTCATGTATTTCATCCCAACTAAGAAACACGCAAGGCTGCTAGCTAAATAATTTTCTAAATTACTCTAAAGTATTTTATCCATTATCAAAGTGCACCATCCCCATTAAGATTATTATATCATTCACCATTGAAAAATGAAAAACCAATTGTAAAAATTTGTATTTGTACATTTCATAACAAAGTTTAGGAAAAAATGACAAAATATTAAGATACCGCAAAGCAACTAACGACTTCAAATAGCAAACGAGGCTTCATGAGAATTGCTAAACTGCAAAATTAAACAAGTTTGGGAGCAAACCACATGCTCAGTAAACAATAAACTTTATAAACAAAGCAGCAGTCCAAACACTTATAAACTTACAGTGTGAATCAATGCTTAATAATTTATGTAGTTATAAAATATAGTCTAATACTGTATAGTAAAGAGCAAGTACACATACGTTGCAGTGGTTATTTCACTTGGCACATGTATTTGTGACATTCTGGTTGTTCGATTACTCTGTCGGTGTAATTAGTTTGACCAATCTTGATTTGGCTAATTACCCTATTCGTGTTTAGTAGGAACTGAACGTCCCTAGCTTGTGAGTTTACAAACAAATTCCCATAAACTTAGATTAGTGTATGAAACTCCCTTCTGTTTGTGTTAGTTAGTAACACTTAAACTTGTAACGGCCACCGCCTTCATAGTCTACCCTAATGATCTTGGCCGATTATGAATGATAAGATAATAACATAATATACAAAAAAGGGTAGTTCTATTAAGGAAGCGGTGGTAGTTATAGTTTAAGTTCTATTATAACTTCATAAGCAGTTGATGTGAGTCTACATTGATCCACCCAGTGATGATGAGGGCAAAACTTACTCTGAGCTGAATAGTCCGGAAAAAAAAAACAAACCCTAGCGATGATGAGAACAAACTTACTTTGAGCTAAATAGTACAAAAAACACTATACTTTGGCCTAGTTGTCTTGTGGCGATAAAAGGAGGACGAACGACAACGAGCGGACCGGTGGCGATCGAACGGGAATGTTCAACATTGGCGGAGCTGCGCTGATCGGACGAGAGCGGACATTGTATCGTATAGTCATTTGTATTATAGTTGCTTGGACAAACTTTAATGTAAATGTAATCAACTAAAGACATACTTAAACTTTGTAAAAGGTTGTGTTTCCATTCATTAGAACATTTACACTAATTACATTATTTGATATATTAAAATAGTGAGATACAAAATGGAAGTTCGTTTACTTGTCGCTACACATACTGATATAAACATGGAAAACTTGCAATAACTTACATGATCTTATACCTAATTACACATTTGAATTAATATTAGATGGAATCTACTCAACAAAAATCAAGAAGAAAGGGAAGGAAGAAGCTGACGATGGCAATGTATGTTGCGACAATCAAAAGACTACTCTTCTAATTAGGCTAATGAGCAATCATCGTTCGATCTCCCTCGGAAAAAATGGTGAGGTAGTGAACAAAACTGTAAAGTGGGGAAAAGTGGTTGAGGAGTTCAATAAGATTAGCGGTACGACATGGTATCACAACAACTTCAAGTCGAGGAGGGATACGTTGAAAAATCAGTGCATTACCTGGAAGAGAATGAAGAAGGATACTATTGACTTAGGGTTCGACAACAATATATGGACCACTGACGCTGATGAAGAGTGGTGGGCAGCAAAAATAGCGGTAATGAAACAAGAGTTATCGGCATTGTTACTACATTTTTATTGGATTATTAATAGCTTGAATTTTGTAGGAAGACAGCTCGTTCCAGCGGTTCAGGACTAGGGGTTTTAGTCCAGAGGAGGAAGATCAACTCCAGCTGATCTTCGGGGATGGGGAGTCGAAAGGGACACGAAATTTTGTTCGTCCAGTGCCCATCCCACATCATACGCCGATGATGCCAATGGTTTGCTAGACGGTTACCGCCCAACCATCCACACAGATAACCAGGATGGCAGTCAGTCCTTTGCCAACCAGATTGGAGCAATCAACATCGAGGATGACTTCATCCCTATGGATGGGTACGAGGACACTGATTCTCGAACCCCTACTCCCACTCTTGCCTGTCTTACATGCTCTTCCGGACTAGGAAAGAGATCCTCAGAGTCAAACGACTCTTCTAATTGTAAGAGGACGGAGAAGCTGATGAAGAAGGAACAAGAGGCGAGGCAGCTTGATGCCTTAGTTGAGGGATTACCAACTACTCGTGCGGGGATCGATCGATCAAACGAGTTGCTGGCGGCAATCGCCAACAATCATTGGCTACAATTGGAATGAGAATGATGCCGTGACAGCTCTATTGGACATGCCGAAGATGGCAGATGACCCGTCTCTTCTTTCAGATGCCATAACGTGCATGCAAGACGAGAGCAATAGGAGATTCTTCAATAGCACTTTACAGCTAGGCGGACATGATGTATCTATAGGATTTATCAAGTTTATTGTTCAACAGTTTCGTTCTTCCACGAGCTAGTTGTTTAGTTGTATTATCTTTTGGCTTATTGACTTTGTATTAGTTAGAACTGAAACTGTAGTTGTTGTTCGGCGATAGTGCTAGTTAGATGCCCCATTTTGTGTACTTTTTTGTCGATGACTACATGTGTTTGTAGTTTAAGCACTAACATATTATTGCTACGTTTTTTTTATACGATTATGTATGCGGACGCGTTATAAACACTTGGTGTAATAGTAATTGTTTGCGTCTTTGTTATTGTAGTGAACATGGAGCATTGAAGAAGAAATAGCAAATAATGGCAATGGTACCGCCCTACGATGTGAATGATCAAAGTCAGATTATTAGTGCTTGTTTTTCATTGCACAACTACCTGATGTTGAGTAAATCAGACTCAAGTAGCACGGCATGTCCTGATGAAATGAAAAGTAAAGGAGGAGGATCTAGTGCTACTGATGCTGAGGATGAGGAGCACTTCCCGGAAGATGACCCGGATGAGATTGCAAATCCGTTGAGCATGACTAATCTGTGTGACCAGATTGTTGACGCTATTACTGCAAATATTAGACGTTGAATTATGATAAGACATTAGTTTATGTTGAGTTAACGTTTGTTGTACTAAGTTTTTTTCAAGCTTTGAGTGTATGTGAACCTTGGACTAAAAAAAACTATTTATCTTATGATTTTAGTTACAAGTTACTTTATTTGTTACAAGTTACATAATGCTCCAAAATAATAACAGATAGATTAAAAAAATATATGTTATTAAAAGTTTAAATTAACTAAATAAATTCACACTACATTATCACAAAATTTGAAGCTCTAGTACTCGTTTCATTACGCTTTTATATTTGTTAGAATTATAAAATTATAGAAAATCACAAGTTAAAAGTTGTTATATGTACAAAAAAATAAAAATTGAAATTTTATTGGTTATATTGAAAATTTATTTTCTTTGTTTGTGAATTTATCCTTTTGTTTTTACTAACAAAATAATGTTATGTAGTGTAATATAATATTTGTAATTGTAATACATAAAGCGGTAAACACCTACATATAACTAACTTATGCTGCATATATGCCCCACTGCCAAATAGCATTTTTTTAAATATGCTGCAGATATGCCAGCGCAAAACTACCAGTAAAACTGTTGCAAATATGTCAGCGCAAAATAGCTACCAAATATGCTGTCAAAACAGCATGCCGAACAGAGCCTAAAGGTGGATAAAGTCCAGACCACTTTTGGTGGATTAGTCCCATTATGAAGCTTTATGATAACACAGACAAACTCTACAACTTGTTAGAGAAATCTGAATAGGAAAAGTTACTATTTTACCCCCAGCTCCTTCAAATGACGTTAAGGGATTATGTTGTCTGCGATAGTTGGCTTCACTTTGCCCCATTCTTTAAATACTACCGGATATTTCACCAACAAGGATATGAGTACAGAGACGGTGAGTAATACTACCTGGTATTCCAACAACAAGGCTCTACGCACAGAGATGATGAGTAATTTGACAGTGGTGCGGAGTTGGAAGACGACCGGTTTTGTTGGAAGAACAACGCTGCTGGCAGGTTGGGAAGAAGTTGCTAGGAAGTAAATGTTGAGGGTAGAAGGGAATTCTAGTTTTTGCAAAAAAAAATGAGGGCAAGATGGACATTTGATAGCTTTAACTTGGGTTTTGTTGATCGCCACTAGCGAACGGCAAAACATAACCATATGGATTAATGTACAGATTAATCTTTGTGTGCCGAGATAGATTAATCCCTTCGTTTTTTTGAAAGCTTACCATCGAAAGGGACCTAAATATAAGTGCCACATAAAATATTTAGGCCCCGTTCAGTAATGAGACATTAATACTACTTTAGAGATGAATTGGAGATGAATCTCCCTCTTGTTTCATCTCTGGCAGAAGCTGAATGACAGATTAATCTAAGAAGAGCTGGTGGGTAAACGCGGGTATTGCCGCGT